>JBBBDQ010001210.1:177500-180000 GCA_037127315.1 Ascarosepion bandense
TCGGGGTGAAATGATTAAAAAAAAAATATATCTATTTATACCTATCTATATCTATCTCGTAATCTTGTAATTATTCGACATATATATACATAATCTCTCTCTCTCTCTCTATATATATGCATAATCTATATATATGCATAATCTATATATATATATACATGCATAATCTATATATATATATATATACATACATAATCTATATATATATACATACATAATCTATATATATATACATACATAATCTATATATATATATATACATAATCTATATATATACATACATAATCTATATATATATATATACATATATATATATATATATATATAATCTATATATATATATATACATACATAATCCATATATATATATATATACATACATAATCTATATATATATATATATATACACATACATAATCTATATATATATACATACATACATAATCTATATATATATATATATATACACACATACATAATCACTGTATATATATATACATACATACATAATCTATATATATATATATATACACATACATAATCTATATATATATACATACATATATACATATATATATACATACATATATATATATATATACATACATACATACATAATCTATATATATATATATACATACATAATCTATATATATATACATACATACATAATCTATATATATATACATACATACATACATAATCTATATATATACATACATACATAATCTATATATATATACATACATACATAATCTATATATATATACATACATACATAATATATATACATATACATAATCTATATATATATACATACATAATCTATATATATATACATACATACATAATCTATATATATACATACATAATCTATATATATATACATACATACATAATATATATATATACATACATACATAATATATATATATACATACATACATAATATATATATATACATACATACATAATATATATATATACATACATACATAATATATATATATACATACATAATCTATATATACATACATAATCTATATATATACATACATACATAATATATATATATACATACATACATAATATATATATATACATACATAATATATATATATACATACATACATAATATATATATATACATATACATAATATATATATATATACATACATACATAATATATATATATACATACATACATAATATATATATATACATATATATAATCTATATATATACATACATAATCTATATATATACATACATACATAATCTATACATACATACATACATAATCTATATACATACATACATACATAATCTATATACATACATACATACATAATCTATATACATACATACATACATAATCTATATACATACATAATCTATATATATACATACATACATAATCTATATATATACATACATAATCTATATATATACATACATAATCTATATATACATACATAATCTATATATATATACATACATAGATAATCTATATATATACATACATACATAATCTATATATATACATACATACATAATCTATATATACATACATACATAATCTATATATATATACATAATCTATATATAATACATACATAATCTATATACATACATACATAATCTATATATATACATACATACATAATCTATATATATACATACATACATAATCTATATATATACAATACATAATCTATATATATACATACATACATAATCTATATATATACATACATACATAATCTATATACATACATAATCTACATACATACATACATATTCTATATACATACATACATAATCTATATACATACATACATAATCTATATACATACAATACATACATAATCTATATACATACATACATAATCTATATATATATACATACATAATCTATATATAATACATACATACATAATATATATATACATACATACATAATCTATATATATATACATACATACATAATCTATATATATATACATACATACATAATCTATATATATATACAATACATACATAACTATATATATATATATACATACATAATCTATATATATACATACATACATAATCTATATATATACATACATAATCTATATATATATACATACATAGATAATCTATATATATACATACATACATAATCTATATATATACATACATACATAATCTATATATATACATACATACATAATCTATATATATATACATACATACATAATCTATATATATACATACATAATCTATATACATACATACATAATCTATATATATACATACATACATAATCTATATATATACATACATACATAATCTATATATATACATACATACATAATCTATATATATACATACATAATCTATATATATACATACAATACATAATCTATATATACATACATACATAATCTATATACATACATAATCTACATACATACATACATATTCTATATACATACATACATAATCTATATA
>JBBBDQ010001210.1:185000-192500 GCA_037127315.1 Ascarosepion bandense
TATGCCTAAATACAAGCATGACATTTGATATTTTCAAAGTTACTGATTAGTGTTAAGAGAATGCAAAACTAAATTTTTATGGACAAAATCTGAAGCTTGATTCATGTATGTTATGTTGACTCAAATTACCTTTTTCTAGGTCGCCGTCTTTTTCAAGTCTTGCATATAATTCCAATTCATCATTTATAGCTTTTTCTTTTACTATAATTATCATTCTCATATTCTTGACTTTTTCTAACCGTACAAATTCTTTCCTTAGATATTTACGCCATGTATTATTTACGGACGGTTCATGTAAAGCGAGGTAAAAATTTATTCAGCAAATACGTCAAAAATGAGTCAGATGTCTAAGTTATCGTAATTCTCTAAATTTTCTTTTGTTTACCTCTGCTGTAACCAGGTATTGAACTCAACTCTTTGGAGCATGTTACTATACCCAACTAACGATTTTACCCCGTGGGCCATGTGTGCTTGGAGATCAGCCCAAGTGAACTAAATAGAGAGTTCAGTTAATAATTCTAATCTTCCAAAGAAGGTCAACATATCGTGAATATGGCAAAGTTGAGGACAAAATTTTGAATAATGTAAATAATTACAATACTTAATTTCAGAAATATAGACAAAACTACGTAAATTGTTTGTCATTCGTTTTTCTAATTAAATTTATAGAACACAGTGAAAATCCTCGTATTAGAGAAAGAATAAGAACAATAATGCCAGTTTTATTTTATATCGAACTACATTTAAATTCGGTTAAACTATTGACAGATCATATGAGAAACAACTACATTTTAAGAAGCTGTGGAAATACACAATCATTGTTCCTAATAGGCAGAAGTAGGAAGATGAACTATATCAGACATAATTATGAAAGGAGGATTGGATAATTAAACACTTGCAAGGCATATTGAAGAAATGAGAAACGGATAGGAGCTACCAAATGCATACTTATCAGAGAAGATGGCGGAAAAAGTATCAAAACAGAAGTAAGAGTGATCGTAAAGGAGCAATTATTGCTGAAAGAAACGAGGCCGGAAGCTGTAGAGAACCAAGATCATTCATATAGAGAAATTACTAAAAAGAATGTACAACCAAAGGCAAATAAAGGTCGTCAAGGAGTAATTATTGCTGAAAGTAACAAAAGACAGGAGGCTGTGGTGAGGCATGAATAGATATTGCATCTAGGCAATATTTCAATTTTTACTCATGTCACTGCAAATGATTTTAACGTCAGTCTACCACTGAAATCAATTTCTAGAACGAAAGAGAAAATATAAATTTGAAATACCGAATATATATCTGATGTACCGCTTGTTCCAGAAAATTTATACGCGCGATTTGTATATGATGATTTGAAAACCAGGATTATCACTGGGCCGTATTTAATACATTAGGATTTTCATTAGCCAGTAATTAATATTGGTTTGTCTCGAAAGTTCATACTAATTTTTAAGGTAAATTGAGACACAAAAGAAAAATTATGTCATTGAATATTTATTCAACTAAATATGGTCCATCTTTTTGCACAACTTTTCTCTATTTTTCTTCAATTTAAATATTCTGGCTTCCCAGAATTTCGTTCGTTTTTCGGTAACAAAAATCATTAGGATGTTTTATGTCATCCGAAAGAATGAAATTTTTTATCATTGAAATTGTTTTGTAAGTACTTGAATAAATGAAAATCCAAAGAAACAATATCTGGTGAATATGGCGGGTGAGGTAACACATCCCAGCGAAATAGCAACAATTTTTGCCGAGTCGCAAAAGATATGCAAAGTCTGGCATTATCCAGATGGAAAACCTTAACCCTTTCTTATTGGCTAATTCTGGACGTTCATGAATTGCTGCCTTTAATTCGTCTAGTTGTAAGCAGTACTTTTCAGAATCAGTTGACTAGTTACTTAGTCGAAGCTCTTAGTAAAGGATTCCACTATAATCCTTCCAGATACGCAGCATTATTTTCTTAGGATGAAGAAATGCTTTTAAGGTGTTTAAATTTGGCCCATGTCGCTTATCCCAGACCCTTTTCCGCTAAAGATTGTTGTAAACGATCCATTTCTGATCGTCTATTATAATTTACAATATGTTTATACAGTATATAACAGTTAGAAATGCGACCCCAAAGATTTTCATGCAGATCAGGTACCCAAACATCGTGGCGAATTGAGTGCTCAAGTTTTTACTAAGTGCCGTGGATGATGGAATTTGTTAAATTTAATGTTTTCACCGATTCCCGTGTTGTGTGATGTCGGTTATTCTCAATCAATACTTTGATTTAATTGTCATTGTCCTAACTCTCGAGGACAAGACCCGCCATACCACGCACATTGTCACCACACTCATTACCTTCAGTTTCCCCTGGTAAAATGCATATTCCACTTAAGCAGCCTTTTCCAACGAATCACGTCATAATTGTTTGTTTCCTCGATTACTACAATCTTAACCTGTTCATTTCTAGGGTTAACTTATCTTCTATACATATACGCATATGACGGGCCTCTTACTCTGAAACCCTCTATCTCGAGTGGTCCAAGGGTCTTTTACAGTGCAAATACCAGTAAAACAACAAGAAAAATGAACTCAAATACTTAATAATATTGATTTGACGTAAATTAGTAAAAACATGAATATCTGTACTCAGAAGCCTGTATGTCTGTCTGCCCCATCTCTTTCGCACAGCCATGGAGAAGAGAATATGTGAATGAGCAATAAGGAAAACTACTCTCCTGTTCCAACTGTTGACGCAATAATAAGTATAAAATTAGCTATAACCACTGTGAGAATTAACAAGAACAAGATGTCGCATGTGTGTTCCTGTGTGTGCGCATGTCATAAGATTCTAAGATGTCCCATCGCAGAAGAATATCATCTTGTGTTTTAAGAAAATAAAAGCCACTTTAAAGAAGTGAAAAGACATTTCGTGGACGGAAGAAGAGCCTTGTAGGGATTTAGTTTAAATAGGATAGCAAAAGCAATGGACGAAGTTATGTGCATCTCACTCAGGGGAAAATTCAAGTAAAGATACTCCTCTAGAGTGGAGTTGGAAGAGAATTTCTGAGCAAAGTATTCTGTTTTATCTGCAATAGATCACAATACTTTAAACAGATTATGGAGAGGAGTGAATGAAGATTTGCATTTGTTTAGAACACAGCCGCTAGTTATTGCTAAGACAAAGCTTGTCAGACGCTATTCACTGCCGTATTAATATTTAGAGAATAGTAGCTTTTCATCATTGAAGAGCACCCTTACACTGAGTAAAGATTCAAGTTTTCACTGAATGTCACATACTCGTCTCGTTATGTTAGCGTAATCTAAGATGATGATGGTCGACCTTTTGACCCAATGTTTTGATATTAACCAGTATGAAAATACCTATTTGAAAATTGTATCGAGTAATACATACATTTCTCATAAATGATTCAAAAGAATTCCTTGCAAACAAATGTGCTGTAAGAATGTTCAAAGTAAGCTCTCTCCAATCAATTTAGGCATTCATTAAATTGATCCTAATGTGAGCAAAGCGTCACAATAGACTTTAAGAATAGATTACTAACCAAAATTCTTCTGAAGACGGAATATCTGGAATACCAGAGTCAAAGAAATATAAACATGGGTACCTTACTTATTTTTTTATTTTTTTAATCGTATCACCCCGAGCAAGGCGGTGACACCACTGATGTGCAGGGGCTACATAAGAGTAAAATGATTAAGTAGAAGAAAGTGAAGAGGAAGAGGCACCAGTTAGAAAGGAGCAAGAGAAAGATGGAGAGAAAGGAAAGGATATACAGGGCGGTGAAGAAAGAACTAGAGTCAAGTAGTTAAGAGATGAGTATTGGCATTGCATTTAAATTCCTGGAGGTTGTAGCCGCCAGGAAAGCAAGAATATGGAAGCGATTTCCACAGGCGAGGAGTGCGAGAAAAGAAGCTGCAGGAGTAGAATTGTCGTCTGCATTTGGTTAATCTAACTGTGAATGGGTGAGACGCAGTTGCCAATCTGGTTGCACGAGTATGGCATATTTTGGTTAATAATGTACTTGAATATCTATACAATGCATATGAACTGAAGTTATCCAATTTAATCTCGTAGTTGTTTTTAATACTAATTTTCACTCAATACAAGGTTTATGAGCAACTCAAGCTAAAGCGTTACAATCAACAAAATAGTAATACTGACTGAGGTGTGAGGTATGAGTGAAAGGTGGTAAAAAATATATGCATGAAGGGAAAAGAATATAAATGACCTGAGTTGAAGAGGTAAAGATTAAATATTTTAGAGAAGTAACCATCCGGGAACATGTCTTACGAAAATGGCTGATCTCAAAGAAAACTGAATGGAAACTTTTTCTTACATTTGATATGTGAAGGAAATGAGAATGATTGACTTCTTTGGAGATAATATTATGTATCCTAACAGATAAATGTCTGGACTGGTGGAATAAATCTCTTCCGAACAATAACCATAAAAAGAACAATAGAATAGAAATAGGCTTGCCACATTGCTTCTGTGGGAAAAAGGCTGCTGAGTGGAAACCAAATAAACACCCCAAAGGCAAAATAATTGGCGTTGAATTCTATTATAACTGGAAAGTGAAGATTGAGAAACTACAGTCCAGATATTGCCGCAATACTTTTTTTGGTCTAATCTGATTCTTGTAAACATAAACTAGTGTAGAAGGAGTCAATTACTTGCTAGGACTACGGAATTAAATGACCATTTAATTATTTTAGCAAGAACAGTTTCAGTTGAGGCATGCACTAAAAATGAAACCCAAATGTCGTTTTTACTCTTTCAACATCCACCGTGACTTTTGAAAAATTGGGTCTAAACGATGATGTTCTAAATTCTAAATTTTGAGGTATGGAAATTTACAAGCCTTTTATTTCCTCATTGAGCTATAAGAGATCAGCCAGGAAAGAGAATGGCTGCATGTTCCCCAGCTAACAAAGAACGTTGTATTTTAATTGGTGGATATAAGAATTTCTGGCGATGTAACTGTTAGGTTACAATCAAATATTTCACTGAACTTCAAGTGAATGTTCATCTCCAAAGTTGTCACAACGTTATGGTAATGCTGTGAAAATCTGTAGCAGAATAATTCCGTGAATTGGAAATAACAGCATTTTATTTTTCTTCAGATTTGGATCACTGGCCCTACATCCGGGTGAGTTTGTATACAAGGGAACATTTGAAGGAAGATTGTTAAACAAGGCTGAAGACTTCTTCCCAACTGTAAGGCGAATAACCGATTTTCCCGTATTAGATTGCCAGTTCTTAGTGCAGTAGACTGGCTGCCAACCAGGGCTATAGAACCAAGTCTGACCTGCTATTTATTTATATGGAGGAAGAGATGGATTCAAATATTTTCCAGTAGTATTAGCACGTAAGTGTATGTATTGAATTCATCTGGAATTTGACCCCGGCTCTCCGATTTTCCAATCCGAGTCGCTATCCATTATTCTACCTTGACTCCTGAATTACTAATCTAAATGATGAAAGCACGTTCTATCTTCATGGAATTATTACTCATTTTCTGTTTCAGTTACTCGGCAGCATATTTTCAACGTTACCTGTAAAGCAACAGGCCATAGATAAATGTAACTGGCAGAAATTTCCAACAAACAGAATTGACAAAGTTTGCAATAAACAATAACAAAAGAAAAAAAAAAGAACAGTCATAAATTATAAGATAGAATGAGTTAAATTCTTATAAGGTATTTCGCCTTTTTAGCTTGGCTTTTTATTAAATGAAAATTAGTAAATTCTAATAGATAATTATTGCGACCTGTTGCCAAAGATGAACTTAGTATCTTCATCTTTCGCTATATTTGTGAGTCGGTCCAACCGTCTCCTGACGTTGTATTATCATGTCTGAGGCAAGTAAAACTTAATATATTTGAAGTACAACGTTCAAAACCTAAATTAAAATTTAGTTCTTTAAAAACGGAACATTAAACCAAGGATTATTTGTAGCAAATTATTTTACACGGATCTGTTACATGCCCTGACGCCCAAAATGTTATTTAAAAAGGCACTAATCAAGCTTCTTCCCAGCGAGAAGTTAAATAGTAGAAATTGTATTAGGAAAAATCATTGTTATCCTCATAGAATTGTAAATGCAATATTCTCTCGCAAAAATAATGAATCCTAACTATGATTAGGTTTTAAACGACACAGAGAGCTGATAAGCCATAAGAACAAATGGCAAGGGAACGAAAAAAAAAAAAAGAAACATGATTAATTCGATAGAATTATATTTTATTAGTGATTACATTGTTAGTTTCTTAAGATATTAAGAATTGCATTTATACTAATTTTACTAGTAATTAGTAATTTATTAGCATTTATTTAGTTGCTTTTTCTTTAGTAATTCTATTAATTCATTACTTTCATCATGTTAATTTCATTAAATCAGTTATTCGTAACTTCATTGATAATTATCTAAAAGTATGTATCTTCTACATGTTTAATTACTTCTTATTTGGGAAAACCCATTGACATTATATTTGAAAAATCATTGCTACAAAGATGGAACGAAAATAAGGAAAAACGCTTCCATGATAAAGGAGAGAAACCGGAAATACATTAAAAAGATTAAGCCTCTAGGGCCATTCGTATCACATTTGATACAGTATGAAAACAAGCCTTGAAAAAAATATTTTCCTGAAAAATTTTTTAAGAGAAATATTTTATAAATTTCAAATGAAAGCAGTACTGACTGCTCAGTCAATGAATACCAAATGTTTCCTTATAGGGAAATACCAAATGTTTCCTTATAGGGAAATACTGTATCAAATATGATACGAATGGCCGTAGAGGGTTAAAGAATCCGAGACCAAGATGTAGTAGAACAAAGGTGCAAGATGTGATAAGATTATATTAGAAATTGACATTCTGATAGAATTTCGTGAAAGGTAATTTTATTTCGTAATAAATGGAATATATGACAGCAGTGAAATACCGGAAGAGGGCAACTAGATTAATATTCGAAAAGAAGTAATTATTATTCGGTCAAGCTAACTAGTATATTCATGAATCTATCACGAAACCATCACTATCCTGCATTAATGTTGGAAGATCGTTACAATGGCATTTGTGTTATAACACAAAGTGGTCAATGTAAGTGGTTGCTGAGAGATCAACCAGTTTTGCTCCATGGCTAGGTGTTCAGACAAAAAGATCACTCGAGAGTTCTTGGTTTGCTCAGCAGCAGTATCCCGCAAAGCGTATTCTGCGTTTGCGTACGGTTATAGTAATATCAAGGATGTGTTTATAGAGTTGTGTTTTAGTTGGATGGTGTCTCCAAGTGATGGAGAGTATAGCTCTCAGAATTTCAGTGTAGATTCTATCAAAGAAAATTTATAAAGTTTCATAGAGTTTCACTGACTTTAAGCCTGTAACAGGGAAATAATTACGTATATATTCAAAATCAGTTTGCAACCAGATTCCCTTAGTGGAATTCAAAATAAGTTTGATTTTATCAGTGGTTGTAAAAAAACAAT
>JBBBDQ010001210.1:200000-660000 GCA_037127315.1 Ascarosepion bandense
AACACAGACAGTGACAGAGACAGAAACACAGACAGTGACAGAGACAGAAACACAGACAGTGACAGAGACGAAACACAGACAGTGACAGAGACAGAAACACAGACAGTGACAGAGACAGAAACACAGACAGTGACAGAGACAGAAACACAGACAGTGACAGAGACAGAAACACAGACAGTGACAGAGACAGAGACAGAAAGACAGTGACAGAGACAGAGAGAAAGACAGTGACAGAGACAGAGAGAAAGACAGTGACAGAGACAGAGAGAGAAAGACAGTGACAGAGACAAAGACAGAGAGAGACAGAGAGAGAGAGAAGACAGTGAGAGAGAGAGAAAGACAGTGAGAGAGAGAGAAAGACAGTGAGAGAGAGAGAGACAGTGAGAGAGAGAGAAAGACAGTGAGAGAGAGAGAAAGACAGTGAGAGAGAGAGAGAAAGACAGTGAGAGAGAGAGAGAAAGACAGTGAGAGAGAGAGAAAGACAGTGAGAGAGAAAGACAGTGAGAGAGAGAGAGAAAGACAGTGAGAGAGAGAGAGAAAGAAAGACAGTGAGAGAGAGAGAGAAAGACAGTGAGAGAGAGAGAGAGAAAGACAGTGAGAGAGAGAGAGAAAGACAGTGAGAGAGAGAGAGAAAGACAGTGAGAGAGAGAGAAAGACAGTGAGAGAGAGAGAGAGAAAGAGACAGTGAGAGAGAGAGAGAGAAAGACAGTGAGAGAGAGAGAGAGAAAGACAGTGAGAGAGATAGAGAGAGAAAGACAGAGAGAGAGAGAGAGAAAGACAGAGAGAGATAGAGAGAGAAAGACAGAGAGAGAGAGAGAGAGAGATAGAGAGAAAGACAGATAGAGAGATAGAGAGAGAAAGACAGATAGAGATAGAGAGAAAGACAGATAGAGAGATAGAGAGAAAGACAGAGAGAGAGAGAAAGACAGTGAGAGAGATAGAGAAAGACAGTGAGAGAGATAGAGAGAAAGACAGTGAGAGAGATAGAGAGAGAAAGACAGTGAGAGAGATAGAGAGAAAGAAAGACAGTGAGAGAGATAGAGAGAGAAAGACAGTGAGAGAGATAGAGAGAGAAAGACAGTGAGAGAGATAGAGAGAGAAAGGAGCGAGAGAGAGATAGAGACAGCGATAGAGAGATAGAGACAGCGATAGAGAGATAGAGACAGCGATAGAGAGATAGAGACAGCGATAGAGATAGAGACAGCGATAGAGAGATAGAGACAGCGATAGAGAGATAGAGACAGTGAGAGAGACAGAGACAGTGAGAGAGATAGAGACAGTGAGAGATAGAGACAGTGAGAGAGATAGAGACAGTGAGAGAGATAGAGACAGTGAGAGAGATAGAGACAGTGAGAGAGAGAGATAAAACGTTTTTTAAGATACGTTAATTGATAGTATTAATAGTGAGAATTATTATATGTTTTTAGTTTTCAATGTTTGCATATGACATTTAGGTACCTCCATTACATAACAAAAAATCCAGCATAGTATGATTTAAAAAGTTTTAAAACTTAATAAAATGAATTTTTTCTATCAAAATGTTTATAATATTATGAAGTAAAAAGATCAAAGTAAATTTTATTTATTTTATAAAATTTTTTAATCCCTTTTAACATTTTCGAAATTTTGGCAGAAAATTGTGTTTTGATTTGGAGTTAGCGTAGCCGCAGATAATTACGTAATTTTTTACGTAACTCACGTTTTCGGTGACAAACACATTTAATTTGGAAAATCTTGCAAAAATTAAATAATTGTCGGATTTTAATGAAGCTTTCAGTACTCATTAACAAATGAATAAAATTATTTTTGAAATTATTACTTTTTTAAAATATTGATGAAAAAACTTTTTAGAAGGTGTCACCCCCACTTCAAGTAAATTAATGAAATTTTAATAAATTTTAATTTTCTGGCATTTTCTTTTAAGTTCTTTTAAGTTTCTTTTAAGTTTTTAGTTCTGCGTTTAATTAATAAATTAAACGCAGGCTCCGAAGAGAAATATAAAAAATGCAATAAAACTTTGATATAATTTAATTTGATAAGCTTTTAATTGCTGGAATAAATAATAAAAATTAAGAACATTATAGTCTGAAGAAAAACATTTTTTTTGATTACTAATAAAATTTTAAAAGAATTGTTTTCATTTTTTTATTTTTTATTATAAATAATTCATAAAGTTTTAAAAATATTTTTAAAATCTTTTAAAGAACTGAATCGTTTTTTTATTAGTTAGAATTGATGATTATACTGCATATAAAAAAAATTAATAAAAATTTTTCACCACGTATATTTTTAAAAAGAAAAAATAAATTATTTTTGAAAATACGGTCAAAGTTATAAAGTACGATGTTCATATTTATAAAGTACGGTGTTCCATATGGGTCAAAATGATTTTATAAGTTAAGCGTTCTGGGTTATTACCTGTTAGCAAAACATAGAAGAACGCAATTTCAATCTTACAATATTTTATTCGCTTCGTTTCTCAAATTTTTATTTATTTAGAAAGCATATTCAAATGTCTGGCTATAAATCTAAACTAAAATTCTATAAAATATTATATAAGTGCTGAAATTATTATATTAAATTTTTGATTTCACTATTTAGTTACCCCCCCCCCCCCCCCCCCCCAAAAAAAAAGTTTTTATCACGATTGGTCACCAGACATTGCGTGTCTGTCAACACCTCTATGACTTACATAACAAAAAAAGTGGCTACCGTATTTAATTTTTTTTTTTATTGTAAATTTCTGGGAGTAAGCAATTATTAATTGATTGAAAACAGATAAAGGTAAGTTTTAATATTAAAATTTGACTTAAATAACGTGCCAGCGAGGTATATTTTATTTTTTCAAGATTTAAAAAAATTAAAAATTTTAGATTTCAATCAATATAATTTCAGTTAAAAATATACCAGTATGTTTTGCTTACTAGAATTATTAAATTTCATCTCTTGGCTTTCAATTAAAGCTAATTTTAAAGCTTGAAGATAACTTATTTAATTTTAAAATTTCAATTTAGGTATAGAAAAATGACTGGACTCCAGTGGAATTACCTACAATTATTTCATTGTTTATTTTATAGATTTTATTCTTAAGAAATTTAATAATATATAGTTTTTCGTATTATGAAATAAATTTCATATGTAAACATTGCAAAATGTTCACCTTAGAATATGGTTAAAAAAACAAAAAACTATGTTTATTAACTTGCATATATCCAATAATTTTTTTACGAAAAATAATAATTAAATAGATACTAAAATAATTAAATTGATATTTAATTTTTTTTAATAATTAAATAGATATTTAAAGGATTGCATTATGATATTAAGAATTATATTAAATATAATAATAATAAAATAGATTTTATATAAAAAGAATAAAATGAATTTTAAAAAATATCTAATAAGTAAATGGATATTAAAAAATAAAATAATATTTATAAATTAAGTTTTGAAAAATAGAATAAAATACAATTTGAATCGAAATAAAATATATATTTACTTAAAAGTCCCTTTAAGCTAGATCGAAAATATAAAATGTTTTCTTTCTTTCTTCCCTCATGTGTTTTCTTTTTTAGAAAATGTTGGGATATGGAGAAAATTGAAAGAAAAAAATTTGTTACAATAATGAATACATGAACGGAAATAGGGTTTAGACAGGGATGTTAAAACTTTGGTCTTAACGACCAAAGTTTTAACATCCCTGTCTAAACCCTATTTCCGTTCATGTATTCATTATTGTAACCATATTCTAAGGTGAACATTTTGCAATGTTTACATATGAAATTTATTTCATAATACGAAAAACTATATATTATTAAATTTCTTAAGAATAAAATCTATAAAATAAACAATGAAATAATTGTAGGTAATTCCACTGGAGTCCAGAAAGAAAAAAAATCATGTATTCCCCAAAAATATATACTTCTTCAAATTTAAAATGAATCTCTAAGGATTTAAGTTGAACACATACATAAATTTTATGTCTTCCCATATCTATAAATAACAAACATATTGTTTCTTATATTTAAATGAAGATCATTTTCACAACTATGATCTAACATTGCCTGATGATAAGGTAGAAATCTTGAAACATAGAAATTTCCGTGTCGCAATGTATTTAAAAATAAGTTTAATTATATGATTATATTATGCTCTACAATATTTATGGCATTGAGCACTTAAAAAAAGTAAATGCTAGAGAACTCGGAATTGTAAAACAGTTAATTCTTTTTACCTGGAGATACCAACAGTTGTTGGAATCCCAGAAACAATAAAAGTTATTTAAAAATATTCAAAAGAAAACGGTTAAAGTACTATAATTCTATATTACAGAGACAAGTAGAAGAATTTGATTTGAAACAACAGTAAATATTTTGACTAATACTTTCAGCAAGAAAGTTATTTGTTCAATTCTTGTTGAAAATATAAGAATCTAACGAAAAAAGAAGATGAAGACATTGCCACACATACTGGAATTGTTAACAAAGAGTGTGAAGGATTCAAATTAAACGAGCTGACTCTGGATATGTTTAAAGGATTCATTTTTGTTTAAGGGTTATGGGCGAAAAAGATTAAGAAATTCGCACTAAAATTCTAACGAAACTGGAACAGAATTAAAAACTAACACAGCAATAAATATCGGACAAATATCAGGGAATCCTAAATTTAAGACAATATGGAGAAAAACTGCTAAGAAATAATGCGCATATATACAAGCCACAAAAAATGAATTAATGTTTCAGATGTTACACCACGGAGTGAGGCGACTGTACCTTTGAGAATTTAAAGTGCTAGAAGTGTGGAAAAGTAGGACTTAAAAAATCAGTCTATATCTAAGCCAAAGAAAAGTTCTCACAGGAAAAAAAAATCGTACACAGCATGGAGACAAAAGATAATTACAGAAGACCAAAGAAAATTTGTGTATGTGAAAAGTAATGTGGATGTAAAATGCAACAAGATACTAGTAATAATAATAATAATCAATGATGCCACATAGAAAGTAAATAGAAAACCTATATTAAAAATAATTTCGACAATCGCACGTGCCGCGTTGGGTGATAAATTATTTGTTATTGGTGAAAGAACGTTTCATTTCGTAATAAATGTGTCAAAGCTAAGGTATATGTGATAAAAATACTACAAATTTATTCGGTCCTGACTAGATAAAATTATTCGAGTTATTGGATCTACATCTAAATATTTATTGCAAAAATATAAGTGACCAGTTTAAGAAAATGTGAAAACTTAAAAGATGAATGTTTTCCGGATGTTCTGTCGGATGAGTTGAGTTGGTGTTCTAAAAGTGTTGACGCTAATATTTAATCTAAAACGTTTGCAGCCTTGGATCAAGTCAACAAAGAATTAAACAAACTTGAAAAATGAGTGTGATTAGAAAAACTGTCCATAGTGTATGGGCAGCACCAGTAGTGAATGTAAAAATAAGAAATCTTGTTTGTGTTGATTTTTGACACAACAAATGTTTAAAGTATTTAAGCAAATGTTTAAAATTATATTACTATCTATTACCAAGTCCAGAGAATATTTTTGAAAATTAAACGTTGAAAAACTTTTTCGAAGCTGGCTCTTTCTGAAGAGCATTTGCAAATACAATTTTAAAAAAAGAATGTTCAAAGCTAATAACGATACATTCGTACAAAGGATTGTATAATTTCAACAGTGTTCCCTTTGAGATAAAAGTGGCTCCAGACAGATTCCAGTAAGAATTGTACATTATGTTAGCAAATTGTAATTTAGCAGTTGCCTCTTAAGATGATATATTGATTAAAAATGTCTCTAAAAAACATATCGATCATATAAAATTTTTTTTTTTAAATACGAAAGTATGGATTCAAACACAATGAAGAAAAATGTGAATGGTTTTTGCCTAAAATGAAGTACCGCGGACAAAAATTGACAAATTTTCGTCAACCGGATTCACCGAGGCAAGTGCAATAAAGAATATGCTTTCTCTAATAAACGTTACTAATCTACAAGCATTTCTAGGACAAGCAAATTATTATCAAATCTACATGCCTTATATACAGAATTTCAGAGCTCCAGAAAACAATTTGCTTTAAAAAAGCGTGAAGTGGTACTGGACTGATAAATGTCAAAAGTCTTTTAAAGAAATCAATAAAATCCTAACGTTAGAATTATCATTAGCGCACCATGGTCCGAAAGCAGAAATCGTATTGGCTTCAGATGTTCATGACTTTGGTATAGGAGTGGTAATTATAGAGAAAGAGAATGACGGTAAAATGAAAGCCTTTGAACATGCTTTGCGTTCAATACTACCTCCAAAACAAATCTAATACCGGAGAGAAAAGCTGCGTTAGCAATAATATTTTCAGTGAAAAAAATTTATACGCGGAAAAAGTTTCCGTTTACAGACAGATCACAAATCTGATATTTTTGTTCGAAAAAAAAAGAAAAAAAAGAATTCTGACATACAGCGCACAGAGAACAACGCTGGGGTACCATCTTATTAAATTACGATTTTAGGATGGAATACCAGTCTTCCAAAAATTAGGACATGCAGATATTTTATCAATATCCATAACAAAATACTGAACCATTTGAGGATTCTGTAATTGCAGCCTTATAATTGAAACAAATTAAACATATATCATGCAGTGTCGTACGTAAACCACCAGTTAAGCTGGACGAAATAAAAGTAAAAGCAAAACAAGACATGCTTATTTCAAAAATAAAAATAAAAATGACTAGAAGAAACTAAGAAATATAGTCGATTTTAAAACGAAGTCCAGCCTTGAACACTAGGTAACGCAGTAGTAATGTTAGTATTAAGAATCATATTACAAAAACGGATATTAAATAAATGTCATAGTGGACATCTTGGAATTTCAAGGATGACATCTTTTATGAAAAGTTATGCATCTTGGACCAAAATGGATCAAAACATTAAAAAAATTAGTAAAAGACTGCAGAGGTTGTGCTCTGACAGCAAAATCACGAAATTACAGCCTTGACAAAAGTCAGATACTCTGTAGTCAAGATTGCACACAGAATTACAGTAAAACTTTATATGAACTGTTTTCAATATATGACATTCCGAATGTCATATTCGATTGCTTACGAATTATAAAGAATTTTGTTAAATGTTCTCGACTGAGCATATAACTATCACATCGTATGACCCAAGCTCAAACGGACAAACTTAATGGTTTGCGGGTATTTTAAGTCAGTCAGTTAAGTGCCATACGTGATAAACGCTTTGGGTGATCATGTCTCGAAAAAGACATGGCTGACTGGGCAAAAGATTATCTCGCATTTGGCTGCCATTACTTTCTTCAGTAGACTGGTTGTAAGCCAAGGCTATAGAACCCAATCTGTCCTATTATTTAACCCATAACTGGAGGGAAGAGACGGATTAATATCTTCTCCAAGGGTATTTGTGCGTAAGTGAATGCAAGGAATTCAACTGGAATTCGGACTCGGCTCCCTGATGTATCATTTCGAACCGATATCTGCTGCACCACAACTCACATCCAAAAACGCAAATAATGAAAAACATTAAGTAATGAAAAAACACTATAAAAATTCTTGAGTATACCGCATAATTCAGAATCCTAATACACCGGCAGGTATGTCACAGGCAGAGTCGATGTTCGAAAGAAAAATTAAATCGATATTCGACAAGTTGTTATTCGGTCAAAAAAGAATAAGAACAGATAACAAAAACAAAAAGTGTTTTTCAAAGTTTATAAAAAAGATAAGAAATGTGGAAAGACGGTGTAATAAAATCACGAATAGGAAAAATTATTTTTATGGTGAAAGGAAAAAATGGGAACACAAAAGTCATTATCAGTTAAAGAAAAGGTTGACTGAAGAAAGACACGCAAGAAAGGAAGAATGCATGATATGTTTGACGTATCAACACCTTAAATTTTCGTTGAACGTACGAGTATCGGTACCAGGAAAAGGAAACGTTTCGCAAAACTAGTGGTTAAACCAAAACGAAAGAAATCCAAAGTTCAGTACGCGGCGATTTCACCAGAAAGAAGACGGAGCGAATACTAAGAAATAAAATAAAATAAAATATTTAAGAAAATAAAACATCTCAAAATGAGGAATGTTGCGAAGTAAATAAGACAATCTCCATGCGCAGACAATTTGTAGATTGGTAAACGTACAAGATGGACTCCGACGAGATGAATTTTCTGGCAAGTCACAGTGACTCAGCTTTCGTTGCAGCAAATGCAACAATTGATTCGATGTAGTCACTATTTCAAGTCAGTTGAAAAGGTGAGGCCAAGTGTGTTGCTCTTTAGAAGTCTAGCATCAAACATGCTGATGGCGAACAAAGTGTTTCTCTGTAGTTGTTAAATGAGGTCAAATTTTTTTGAGACGTTAAGATTTACTATTTCCTGTCCTACCTAACAACTGCAAATAATAGCTAAAACTATTATTCAATGAGTATTTCATTTTTACAAAGTGTCAGCTGGTGTTTTCTTCAGCTGCATACCTCATTCAGTAATTTTTAATTGGATTTTAACAATCTCGCATGAAGATCACAATACTTTTCAATAACTTCTGTAAAGTTTTCAGTAATAGCAATTTATGTATACTTGATTTTCAAAGCGCCTCTTAGATGTGACACAAGGCCGAAACTATTGGGCACCCAGTGAGGATCGAAATCATCATTCAATTGTAATAGGCAATTCATGTTGTATTCTTTTCAACAACTTTAAAAACTGCTGCCCTTTCTCTAATTTCCGTTAGCACATCATAATTACAATTGTGATCTTTGAAAGTCTCAATTATTGAATGCGTGTCTCTCTTTAAAGCACACATCTGTTTTGTTTAGGATACTGCTTTATATGTTTTCAGTACGGCAGTTTTGCTGTTCAATATTCTTATCCTCAGAATTTGCTACTTTTCACACTTCGTCTGACAAAAATACACCAGCACAATGACAATATTTTATTTATCTCGGAAAATTTCATGAATTTGAGATAAGTCATAATTCTTTGCAACAGTTTTTCAGATATGATTTTTTTGTTATTCTTACTTTTATGATTCGAATCAGTTTATAGTCTTCTTCAAACATATAAACCATATCGAAAAAAAGTGTCTTTTTTAAAAGACTGTGACAACATAAGGTTGAAACACCCGTTCCCGTATGATCAATGAAATTAAGCAATATTGAGCCTATTCAGTACCTAGAAAGGAGACCGCTAGAGAATCATAGGTGTCGTAAGATTGTGCATACGAATTTTGTAGTAGGCAATGGGCCGGAATAGTTAATCGGAGAGCAGAGTTTTAATTGGGTTCGTTATATTCACTTACGCGCAAATGCCTATGGGAAAACGTATGCATCCAACTGTTATCCCCACAGATATGGGTTAATTGCTGACTTGCATCATTATATAATTATTATTTTCCATCAAAATTCTTACAATTGGAAATGTTTTCTGGCCTTAAATAACGTGAAAGTTTGATAAGCCGTAGAAAACAAATGACCGAATCACTTTTTGTGGCTTACTAATATATACAGAAACAACAAAGGACTGGATAATGCAATTTGTCAAACAATACGAAAACAGAAAGAAAAATATTTACTCATGAAAGAATATTGAAAATACAAACAAGATTTACATTTAGTAGACTTTGTAGAAAACCAAAACAGAGCCGATGTTGATAAAATTAATACTCATCGAGAGTACGAGCATCTAGTTTAAAGGCTGAAACGGGCCAGAGTCTTTTCACTAGAAAATTTCAGGAAAATATTATACATAATAGTTTGGATCCAAAATGCAAGTTCAGTGGGAAATATCAGGAAGCCATAGACCATCTAATTACTAGATGTTATGTACTTGAGCCAAAGAATTATAAAAATCGTCACGATAGCGCGGGTCAATATTTACACTTGGAACCAGTACCCAAAATTTGCTTTAATTTCCTGACTTGAAACGACTATGCATATCCCCTACGATCTTACACTTGCGCATCTCTGTTCATAAGCGGAAATAGCGTGTAAGGGAAGTATATATGCATTTAATGAGAAGGTTTAATTCAAAGGCTGATGTAATGAAACGACAAAAGAGTCATATCATATATCGGTGACCACCTGAGTGCTATTTCTAGCTGGGTATATGTTTAAAAAATACATGTTCCCATTGTAGTATAATATCTTGGTTGTTGGAGAATTTTGTCAAGCAATGTATTTTGCAAAGATGTGACGCAGGGAGATGTCATTGAATCAGAAGACCAGTATCGAGCTAGAATTTTGGTTTGACGACCATAACCATCCTCATGCGTTTTAAGAGTCGACAAGTTAGTAAATTCTAAATAATTTTTCAGAATATGCATCTGAAAATATTTGTTAAAATTATTGTAATTTGTAATTAAATGTTCTGTAGGCTCCGTTAATGTAACATTATTGTCTCTGACATCATACTCGTGTCCATTGAATCTTTTATATAAGTTTTCCCTTGTACAACCCACATAAATCAGATCATACTTAATACAGTGGGCGGTGTATATTAAATAAGTACAAATATTACCCTATGTAGAAATCGTGATATTTCTTTTTGATTTTGTGATAGAATTAACTTGACTCATGTTGTTGCACAACGCACAGGGATTTTTTCTTCTATGCGTGTTTGAGAAAGTACAACGAATCGAAACTCCCATGTTGTTTTGAGTTTGAACGCTTGCATTTGTTAGAACATTTGTTTTACTTCTTTTGAAATAAGCTAAAGGCGGGTTAAAAAAAACTCTTTAAAACCTGGAATTTTTTGCGCAATGTATTCATACTTCTCGTGTAGTGTTTTTGAAATTCCAGCAACATTTTTGTACAAATTGATAACTAATAGGATTCTGTCAAAATTTCTGTGTTTTGGGGTGTTTTGTCCTGATATAAAATTATGATATTCCTTATTTTCAGCTATTTCATTTGCAATTCGTTTTAGTCACTATTCTTGATATTATGCTCTTGGCATAAGAGCAAAATGAAATTATTAGCTTTCTTCCAATAATCTTTTATCTCCGTGCAAATTCGTCTTATGCGTAAAAATTGGCACTTCGATTTTGATTTTATCGTGTAATAAAAATGATCAGGCGGTGCAGATAAATGTTTGATGAGGTAGGTTTTCAAAATAAATCGGTCATTCGACGATTCCTTGAAAATTTTAGTGTCTAAAAATTCAACACAGGCATTGGAGAAAGTAGATGTAAATTTTAATTGTGATCGAAAATTGTTCTTTTGCGCAAACTTCCTAGATGAAAAAATATCAATAAATCGCAACCAAAGTTCTGAACCATGGTCGTGCTGTGATTTGAAAGTTTCAAGAATTTTTGTTTTTACAGAATATTTCAAAAGTCACCCGCCAAGTTAACAGCTATGGGTACTCTTATTAAGCATCCTTTCATTTGGTGGAAAAAGTTTTTTCCAAACTTCACTGTGTTGCTTTCCAAGACGAAACGAATAAGTCTATAGAGAAAGTGTGACAGAATGGTTTTGTTTCTCAAAAGTTTTGTTAACCACCTCAACCCCTTCATCGCGATTAATATTAAAATAAAGCGACAAGACATACATAATGAAAAATCAATTTTTCGTTCTAAAAATTATTTATTTTAGAAATAAAACTTGACCCGGACATAAGGCAAAAGACATTTTGCGATAGGAGACAAAAAATTTAGCCACTCAGATATTTTGCCATACATTATTCATAGCTACTACAAATCAATCGTATACATTTTTAAAGGGCTGTAGCCTCGATTTCATTTATAAAACTATTTCCTTAAGTTTCGGAAATTCTTTTATCCATCTTTTTTCTGTAATAACGGTTCGGATTTATTTTTATTTCTTCATAAAAGTTTGTCCCTTAACTATTCTTTACAAGCCAAAATATAATTTTCCTTAATAATAACTATAGCGCCTCCTTTGTCTGCCAGTTTTATGACAATCGAACCATCATTGTCGAAACGACGAAAGACATTACATTGGGATATGTTAAAGCAGTTTCAGGTTTTATTATAGTTTGACTACTTTTTTCCTTATACCGGCCTGACAGATTTTCAAAATTATCATTAATAATAACGATTTGTAATTTTTCCTTACACTAGCCTGATAGATTTCGAAAACTGATAATAATGATAAGATGTATTAAAATTACAACGAGAATAAAGTGCTGTTTGAAACTTCAGAAAATTAAAATTTTTACTTCTTTAAAAACGTGAATATGTAATTTCGTTATTTTTACAACTATTTTAACGTATATATGAATATTTCTTATTTAACTTGTCTGTTTCTTCTTTAATGATCCTGATTGGTTAACCAACTAGTTTTAATATCTGTATTATTGATACATTCCTTAGAAGACTATGATGTTATTTGACGATATTTCGAAGAAATATTTTTTAAACTACGATATTTTTTCTTAGAATAAAATATGATAGAAAAAAAACAATAACACATCGCTCGATAAATTCCTGATCTAACCAATAAAACATCAACTTTTAGGCAAAATTCGACTTTATTCATCGACATCGTCTTCTTCTAGGGTGATACACTGATTCCAACGCTTCTCTAACAATTCGATGCCTTTTTGTAGAACCATTTGTCTTTGGCCTCAAAATACGAAGCCTGATGTGGATGCGGAAGCAATTCGAATTGCAATTCATGTAGTTTTGCCATCGTTGCGATCGACTTGTAACACGGTGCGTTATCTTGATGAAAAATCCCTTTTTTCTTCTTCGTTTATGGCGATTTCTTTCTTCAAACGCACCAATAATGCTATATAATATTCGCTATTGTGAGTTCTTATTTTCTCAAGGCAATCGACAAACCAAAATACATTGCGCATTTTTTTTTAATCATCTCACCCCAAGCAAGGCATTCCACTGCCACTATTGCGCATGGGGCTACATAGGGGAAGGTAAAGAGAAGGAGTGGTTAGACATAAATGTGCAGGATAGATTTAGACGGAAAAAACTTCCGGGCCCTACACAGAGAACCGACTTTCATAGCAGCGGATTTAGCAATGGATTCGATATAGTCATTCCATTTGAGGTCCGCTGAAAATGTGAGACAAAGGAGGCGTAGTGTTTTACTCTCTGGGAGGCAAGCCTGGTCCATGCTAATGGGAGGTAGGTGAGATTGTCGATGATGGTTAATTGAGAGTAGCTTCGTTTTAGAAAAAATTACTAGCCATTTCTTACCCCAGTCCAATATGGATTGGAGGTCTTTTTCAATCTCGGCTGCGAGGTTAGCTTTGACGCCTACACCAGATTTTTGTTGGAGGCATTCCAAAGTACAGAGACCAAACCCTTGCTTGCTGATATTTGAGTCTTTGGTTGCTTTGGACGACTTTCATCTGTTGCTGTCCACTCTCCTGACTGCAGATTAGACTCCGGAATGAAATGGTGGATCCATATTTCATTCATGGTGACATAGTTACGCAAAAACTCCTTGTTGCGCTGAAACAGTTGCAAACAACGGTCTGAATCGTCGACGCGTTGTTGTTTTTGATCGACTGTGAGCAAACGCAGCACCCACTTTGAACACAGCTTTCTCATTGACAAATGTTTATGCAAAATAGTTAATACACTGCCTTCAGCAACATTTTTGTTTGTACGACCGCGTTTAAAATCAGCATACCACGTTTTAACCGTTGTTTCCGACGGATCAGAGTCCGAATAATACTTATCAAACCACTGCTTTGCTTGAAAAGTATTTTTCTCATAAGAAAGCAATGCTTTATTAACACACGAAATTCAGATTTTTCTATTGTTTTGAAAAATTGCAAAAGTAGCTGCACTTAAATAACTAATTTGTAAACTAATAATCCGATTGAACCCACAGTTTGTCACGTGCAATTTGAAGGTTTGTAGTATACCTCATAAAAAACATAAGTATTTTTTTTTATTTGTGGCGACATCTATATGTCAGTTTCTGAACTTATTGAGTGATGTGTTACGATACAATTTCCACGATACTCTTTCTTAGATTATATTTTTTAGTTGTCGATAAGGCTAATAATTTTTTATAATTTTAATGAATAAATAACAGATAATATACAGATAGGTAAACAAATGATTGAACCACTCTGTGTGTGTATATATATATATATATAATTTTGTGCAAACACATAATTCTGTATTGCTTTTAAAATATACTCAGATAAACAATATTATTGCTTTCCTTAAATTAATCAATAAGTAAAATCTTTTATTTTTCTAAATTGTTCGTTCCATGTAATTTTATCATTTTAAATAATAGTAAAAACAATTATTTCTTAAAATTTTACAGACGCGATTAAGTTTATTAAACGAATGCTAACTTTCTCTTTCTCCATTAATATTTTTTGACAATTACTTTCGTCACAACGACGAGTGATGGTAGCAACAATGTGTTTTTAATTAACAACTCATTTGATCAAGAGTAAAAAAAAAATTTATCTGTCTTTCTCTCTCACAAACCTAAAAAAAACATCACTCGCCAAACATGACATTTGGCAAAAAAGGTCGAATAAAAATTAGAAGTACATTGACAAAAAAAAAAAAAATAAAAAATAAACACACTAGCCAATGTAAAAAGGTACATAATAACTGACTGACAGAAGCTGAAATTAAAGACATAGAAAAATTCCACCCGGAATCAACAAAATATGAAAAGGAACCAGAATTGGAAATAAAAAGTCGTAACATCACACAAACTGCAGATCATAATGAAGAATTTTAGATACGCACCAATCACTGTAGAGATAATGCTAAAAGTTTAGAAATGTTGGCAAGCTGTGATCTTGGTCGGTCGTAAAACGAGTTCAAAACACATTAAACAGAAACATTTTACAGAAAACAAGAATAGTATACAAGAAGCCAAGGAAGCCATACAAGTCAGAGGCGAGATATTAAAACGGAGGAACAAAAACAACTCACAAAAGCAGAACCAAAAAAACATAACCGCCAAATTATTAAATCCTACAATGGAGGACTCAAATTAATTCTGGATGAAGAGGACTCTCATATAAATTTAAATGAAGCAATATATGCATAAGTAATAGCAGCAACAAAAAATTGAACATCAAAATAAAAAAAGCAGTCTCATAGACATGAAAATCCACCTTGGAAAAGAAAAATACAAAAAAGAAATTCAACAACTTGAAAGTGAATTATCAGTATTCGATGAACTGGCAAGAGAAATAAATGTAAGGACTGAAAAAATATAAGAAAAGAAATAAAAACTCCAATATTAAGATTAAAATGAAATCCTACCAATTAGAGAAAAATAAAGCGGTACAATTGAAGGTTCAAAGAATAAGACACTATGAAAAAAGATGAAGATTTTACAGACAGAAAAAATCTTTCAAACCGATGTAAATAAATTTTACAGGGAAATAAATAAACAAATAATTGAAGTCACAGTCCCTACCAAAATGGAAAGAGGAAATACAATCTGGAAAAAACATTGGATTTTCTTAAAGCACATAAAGCAAATTGGATTGCGCAAGAAATAAAGCGGAGAAAATAATCTTAGAAGAGGATGTTGAATGTACACTGAAAAACACACAACTAAAAATCTGATATAACTTTTGGCTATATTATTTGAATACAGCACACAAAAACAAGCCAAAGAACTTTAAGAAGTGGTTAATGATGCTACTAAAATTCCGACGTGAATAACTAATGAAATTATATTTCTTCTATCCAAGAATGCTGACACAAATATTCCGTAAAGCTACCTACCAATTACATGTCTTCCCACGACTTACAAACTATTGACATCTATTTTGACAAAACAGATATTCCTTCTGGAAAAGAAATGACATACTACTGCTTGAACAAAAAGGGTGCAAACGTGGTTCTTACATGTATAAAACCAATTACTTATTAATAGAATGATCTTAGAAAACTGCTTCAATGCAAAAAAATCTTATTACTTTCTGGATAAATTATAAGACATTCGGTAGTATACCTCATTCCTAGATCTTAAAGTCTTTCAGTATATACAAGTTATCACCTGTTATCAGTTTCATCAAAAAATGTATGCCGACATGGAAAACTACACTTTACCTCAATTATAAATGGAACTTAAACGTCTGGTGAAATAAACATCAACAGAGGAATATTTCAAGGTGACTCCTTTTCTCCCTTACTATTTCGTATATCAGAAATAACATTAACCGGCCAGCTTAACAGGAGAGAACGTGGTTGTAAAATAGCCCAAAAGAAAAAAAAGTAATCCATTTTACATGGATGATTTAAGTTGTCTGCTAGAAATGACAGTGAGCTGAAAGGTCTTCTTCAAACTAAAATGTTTCAGCGATGACATAGGAACGAAATTAAATTTAAATAAATGTGCTAAAGCTACAATTGTATGAGAATTACTTCAATAAACCCCTTTTATTAGCATAGACCTTGGTATAACAATAAAAGATTTAGAGCAAGAAGCTTATAAGTACGTAGGTTTAAATGAGAGTGAAGGAATTCATCATAGGAAAAAATACTGCGTAAATAGTACTATAGAAGAGTACAACTGATATTAAGAAATAAATTAAATTCCCGGAACAGAATTATGATCATTAGCAAGCTTGCCATCCCAGTGTTTCAATATAGTTTCGACATCCTCAATTGAACTCTAAATGATATAAGACAAATGAATTCCAAGACGAGAAAGCTTCTTTCTAAGCATAAGATGCATTACCCAAAGGCTAATGTAGACTGTCTATACATACTCCGTAAAGAAAGTTAAATACGTCTTATTCAGCTAGAATTGTCATAGAAGACAACAGATTATTAGCATACATGAACACAACAAAGAACTGGATAATACAATTTGACAAATAACATAAAAACAGAAAGAAAATTATTCAATAATGAAAGAAGGCAGTAAATACTAACAAGATTTACATTTATTAGATTCTGCAGAGAAAAAAGCAGAACCCAAAAAGCAACTGTTGCAGTAAAAATATGAAAGAGAAAGCTAAGGATAAAGTTCTTGAACAGATGAAATAACACTGGCAAGACAAACATTTGCATGGCCAAAATTCAGAACGTACTAATAAACCTAATATTGATAAAGTTAATACCAATCTATGGTTACGAGTATCTAGATTAAATTGTGAAACAAGGTTTCATTCTTGCTGTGCAAGATCAGATTTTTTTTCACTATGAACTAAAAGAAAATTATTTCCACTTAAAAATAAAATTTTTTTTTTCTGTCTATGCATTTTTATAATCAATGGATAGGCTTCTCTCTCTGAAGAAGTGTCTTCTTTTCTGTGTGGCTGATTAAGAACAGATCTTTTTTTGTCCAGAGAGATCATGTTATTCTGGCGACCATTTGGTTTTCTTTATAAACAATCTAACCTTATTTCTACTTGATATCTAGTCTACTTATTGGAGCGTCGTCTTGTTTTTGCTCGATCTTATTGAGTTCCGTCTAATTAATTATCTTTGGAATTATTTTAAAACTTGATTTTTCAACGCATTTTATTTTTAATTTTCATCTCCACTTTTCAAAATATCTTTCTGAAATTCGAAAAATTATCATCCAGTTCGGAGACAACTTCCTCTTTTTTATTTCTAGTTTGATCTCTCTCCTGTGATCCTCAGGGTCACATGAACTGTTTTTTAAAAATATCCTTTTATACCTGAGCACTGGTGAAAATATGTATGAGTGGAAGCGTCAAAACATTGCTACTATTGTTGGTGAGGTTCATTTGCAACTATCTTCTGTAGTACATTTTATGAAGTATAAAGAAAATATTATTGCTTTAGGTAATTACTAAGTCCAGTTGCTTTAATTTTAACGGACACTATGATAATGTAATAATTACAATATTTATTATTATTATCGTTGACTTTTACAGATATTGTTTGCATAATCAGGTTATATTTGTGTCCTTCAACAGAGGTGAACACTAATCCGCCATGTGAATAATTGTTACATGCTTTTTACTATGACAGTGAAAAATCGATGGTGCTACAGGCGACCTGTGTCTGCAGTAGCCGAAATGCTAATGGCGACAATAATGGAAGCAAAAAACGGACTTAAAAGGAAATCATCGATAAATAAAAATTTAATGAAAACAGCAAGTAAAATTTTCTTTTGTGTCAGTTAACAATAGAGTGATCAATATTCATTTATTGTTGTTGATTTTAAGAACAAGAATAGGAATGAGAATAATGGTTTTTTTTAGTATACTAATTGTTAAAAGCGCTATTGCTGTTTGACTTTTCAGTAAGAAAAAGGGACTTAAGTGTTTTAATTTTGACTGTAGGTGTGTGATGATAATCTTATATTGGAAATTCTGAACTGAATTCTATAAAGAAGAGGTTAAACTGCTATACGCATGTGGGATGGCGGTCCTACTATACTCTAGATCAAGGCATTACTCCACACATTGTTTCCAACA
This sequence comes from Ascarosepion bandense, assembly GCA_037127315.1. Taxonomy (NCBI): domain Eukaryota; kingdom Metazoa; phylum Mollusca; class Cephalopoda; order Sepiida; family Sepiidae; genus Ascarosepion; species Ascarosepion bandense. The sequence goes on from JBBBDQ010001210.1 coordinate 218,384, forward strand.
GTGGCGACGAGGAGTCGAAACTTATATGGAGTAGAAAAAACCCCCTTTTTACTATTGCGCACACAATAACTGTTATTAGGGGGGCAACTAGAACCATATTTGTGTAGGTTTTTCTGTTCTGTGCATAAAGAAAAACAATTAGGTATGGAAGAATTATTAGCCAAAATAGTAAAAATACAACAACAGCAGTTCTTGGAACTCTAGAAATAAAACAATTGAAATAATTCAGAAGAAAATCGAAAATTCTAATTTATTTCACGACCGAGGCAGTGGCAAATGCCATAATTGAATTCACATACAATTTAGATGATGGAATTATCTTTCCTGCTTTTTTAGGAGATACGAGCAATTTTTTTACAAAGAATATCGCAACGAATGAGAAGGTGAGAAGACAGTAAAACTATTCTTGACACATTTAGCACTAGTAGAATATGAAAAATACTGTAATCTTTTTATTACCCCCACAAAAAAGCAGAAGACATTTGCTTTGAAGAACCGCTAAATATTCAGAACAATTTTTAGCGAGAGCAGATCGTTATTGGAAGTTGGCAAAGTATTAAACTGACAAAAAAAAAAAAAAGATGAAAATTTTGTTATATATGCTGGAATTGTTATCAAGGACTGTGAAAAATTAACTTTGAACGAAATGACTCCGGATATCTTTACAGTATTAATTTTCAAGAAATATCGGACGAATATCAGAATCCTAAATATGAGACGCAATATGGAAGTAATTGATAAAAAGAATGCGCATATATGCATCCAAATAAAAATGCGAATAAAGAAAAATTAATCCATATTTAAGATGTGGAAAGTTACATCTCAAAGATGGCTGTCACTTTAAGAATTTAAAGTGTTACTGGTGTGAAAATAGGACATAAAAAGTCACACTGTAAAGCAAAAGCAAGGAAAAGTTCTCACAGAAAAAAATTCATACACAGCGTTGATACGGAAAAGATAATTACAAAAGATAAAAAAATTCGCGTATGTGAAAAATAATAATGTGGGCTTAAAAATGTACCTAAACACTAGTAGTGATAACAAAATAATCAACGATGTCACATGGATAGCAAACAAAGATTTCGAAAATAGCTCGTGGCGTGTCAGGTGAGAAATTATTTGGCATTGAAAAAATTACTTGCAACGTTTCATTTTGTAACAAGTGTGTAAAAAATAAAACTCATGTTTTAAAATACTCTTAACTTATTCGCTACTGACAGGATGAAATTATTCGAGTTATAGTATTTACCTATTCATTGCAAAAATATAAGTAGACAGGTGACCATTTAAAATACAACACTGTGAAAATTTAAAGGGAGAATTGAAAAGAAAAAATGTTTTCCGGATGTTCTGTTGGATGAGTTGAGTTGATATTAAGCAAAGGTCAAAGCCAAATTTTAAGTGAAAAAGGTGTTGACGCCAGTATTTAAGCCGAAAAATCGTGTACTGTTGAGAGCTTTTTTCATTGACTTGATCCAGACTTGGCAAAATAGGCGTAACCAAAAATATGACCATATTAAATGTGTAGCAACAGTAAAAAGAAAAAAAATATCGTGCTTATAATTTTTCGACTGAGTTAAATGTTTAGAATCACAAAACAATCCATTAACAAGTACAGAGGAAATGTTTGCCAAGTTAAATGGTGGATTTCTTTTATCTGCAAATACAAGTTGAAAAAGAATGTTCAGAGCTAATAACGATAAATACGCACAAGGGATTGTATAACTTCAACCGTGTTTCCTTTGAGATAAAAGTGGATCCAACCATATTTCAGCAAGCTATGGACACTATGCTTGAGGATTGTGACTTTGCAGTTTCGTATCTGCATGTTGTATTGATTAAAAGTCTATCTAAGGAATAACATAACGAGCATAGAAAACGAATTTTTGAAAAAAATACGAAAGTACAACTTCAAACTCAGTGAGGAAAAGGTCGAATTGTCTTTGTTTAAATCAAGTATCTAGGAGCAATTATTGAGAAAAATTGTCGTCAACCAGATCCGTCGAGGCAAGTGCATATTAATAATATGACTTCTTGAATAAATATTGCTAATCTACAGGCATTTGTAGGACAAGCAAATTATAATCAGATATTGTGTTCTGGCAACAAGATAACCTATAACAAAATTATAAACTTGGCCAAAGACAAATACACCGTGATCAAGACTGCACATAGATTTTGCAGGCTCAGTAAAATCATCTGGTGGTTGTGGATAGTTTTTTCTTTTATTTGTAAGTAAAAAAAAACAAACAAAAAACAACCAGCACAAAAAATTAAAAAAAAATTTCATGGATACAGCAAAGTTTTTACATGAATGCGATCTTTCAACTTTCTAGGCACTTTTGCATGTGAGCCAAAATTAGTCATTATTAAATATCCAGCAGATATTTATGCAAAATGTAAACAGCAATTTATCTATCGCACCCTGTATTTATGCGGACATAATTCTTTTCCATAAAATTTGATGAATAATACCAGCAACGTGTGTGTGTTCAATTTTAAATTAGTTTTTTTCAAATTTCTGCTAAGTTGTTTTATGTCACAATTAAAATTAGTAAACTTACCAAATATCATTTTTTTTTAATCCGAGTGATCCTGACTGTGATAACAGTCGTTATCAAGAATTGCATGTTTAACTAAACCTGTTGTCATTGAGGTGTTTTTTTAATGTATATAATCGTTTTACTTCAAACAAGGCAACACTACTACTGGTGAGTAGGGGTTCAAAATGAGAGAAGACAAATGACAGAAAAGAAAACGTTATAGGTGATGTTGTAGAAAGGGTAAGAGAGGGTGGGAGTCACGGAGATAGAAGATGGCAATTGACATTGCATTTAAATTTTTAGAGATTATCAGTAATGCAAGTATGAGGAATGGAGTTCCACAGGCGGGAAATGCGAGAAAAGAGACTGCTGTCGGCGGTTACATTTGCTTTTGACGGTAAAAAGGTTGGGATTTAGTTGCTAATCTAGTTGCCCGGGTAAATTGATGAGGGCGGCGCACTAGGAAATAAAGCTCATCAAAGCAGAAGCTGTGAAAATAATTGCAGAAAAGAAGCACTGACCAGTTATAGCAACAATAGTCAATGCAAGAACGAATGGTAGATTTATAAGCCAGATGGATTATTACGAGAAAAACTTCCAGGTTTGGCAGAGCAACACAATCTTTTTAGCAGCAGATGTAGCTATTGATTCAATGTATTCATTCCACCTAAGATCAACCGAGAGAGTGAGGCCAAGGAAGTGCAGTGTATTGTTTTCGGAGAGACTAGTTTTAACGGAAGGTAGGAAAGCTTTCCTATGTTAGTTAATAGAGAGAAACTTCATTTTTGAAGCATTAAAATTTACAAGCCATTTTTTTTACCCCAATTTATTACAGATTGAAGATTCTTTCCTAGAGCAGAAGCTAGATTTACTTTTTCAGCCAAAGCAGATTTCTTATTGAGACGGAGGTAGATGGTAGTATTATTTGTGTCGATGCCAACTTGGGAACTTATTACTTCAGGAAGATCATTGATAAATATGAGGAAGTGCGTCGGACCTAGGATAGAGTCTTGAGAGACACCCGCGTTCACATGATAGTGTTTGGAAGCCCCCATGCATGAATTTGCTCGAGCCACAAGATTAGCAACTAAGTCCCACCCTTTTATTGTGGAACTAATAAATTGTAAACGCAACTTCTACTCCATCAGCTTTTTCTCTCGCACTTCCCACCTGTGGAATTCACTTCCGTATACTTGCTTTCCCGACAGCTACAATCTTTAAGAATTCAAATGTAAAGTCAATAGTCATCTCCTATCTCACTAACTTGCATCCTCTCTCTCTCTCATGCTCCTTTCTTTGTCCACTCCACTTATCAGCATTCTCATCCTTCTCCTACTCTTTCTGACACCCCCTGTAACCTATCACTCTTTCTCATAACGTACCTCTTATGTAACCCCCTGCTCAACAGTGGCAGTAAAATGCCTTGCTTGGAGCGACAAGATTATAAAAAAGTATGCCCATTCGGAACGACCATTGTTTTCCGATGTGACTAGAAAGACTGAATTAAATCGAAAAATCGTCAAGTTGTGTCATACCCCTGTAGCTTGCGTAGAAGGCCAGTGATCAAAACCCTACCAAACGCTTTCGAGATATCCATGAAAACAGCCCGGCTTTGCATTTCGTATAAAGGGCCTCGGTGATGGTCGTTAGCATATCAGCAGTAGACCTAACGAAACGGAAGACATACTGTTTGTCAGAAAATGGTTCTTCAGATATGAGATGCTGAATCACTTCATGCAAGAATTCGATGCAGTCAAGGTCCACCAAATACAGAAATTAAATTAAAAGATCTGAAGGTGACACATGGTGCATCACCCTCCTGTGAAGGCAGCTGTCAGCATCAGTCAATATCAGTTGGGTGACTTTGAAGAGTAATTGCTTAACAAGGGTCTCAACTTCGCAACGAGCATGAGGCGGATACAATACTTAGATATCATTGCTCGTACCGAGGAAATAGCCTTGAACATCACCCAGTCTCAGGCGGATGAGCTAAGATGGAAAGCCAAACCATCCAAACCAAACACTACAAAAGAGGAGAGGCTGGCAAACAGGACCCTACAGAGAAATGAGAATATCATCATACTACCAGCTGACAAAGGCAATGCAACTGTAGTGATGTACAAAACAGAATACACCGAGAAACTAGAAGACCTCGTTAGTAGTAGTTGCTATAGCAAGGTAAAGAAAACCCTACGTTGAAAGTTGAACAAAAGCTGTCGCAGATCCTAATAAAAAACAAAGATCACTTCCAAACAAAGACTAACAGGCAGTTGTCTCAACGTTACAGAAAGCTACCTCATGTGTATGGTCTAACTAAGATTCACAAAGACGGTATTCCACTCAGGCCAATTGCTAGCAATCAAGGCTGGTGCGCCACCCTCTGAGTCGCTTTATTGCAGATATAATTGATCAGCAGATAGAAAGATCACAGTCATATACCAAAACTGCTCAGTTCGTGGAACTTATCAAAGAGGTTCCCATCCAATGCAACCAGTCTGGATGTGGTGAGTCTGTTCATAGAGGCACTATAGGTAATCAGGAACAGACTGGCCTTGGACTCATCCCTAGCAAAACATACCAGTCCGAGTGCTTTGCTCGCAGATTCTGCTCCAATTTCACAATTGATTCGTCTGAAGTATCTGTACACGACTTCTCTCTGAGAACTGAGACTCAACTGAGAGATGTTAACATAACCCTCTTTCTGGTATTTAAGATAATTTCAAAACTTGACCCCCATTGTTCGAAGAAATGTGTCCATGAACTCTCGTTTGTCTTCTCTAAACTATTATTACTGCTTCCTGTTTTCCTGACTGCTGGAAATCACGTGGTCAAGTGGATGTGGACGTTGGTTAGTTCCAGTGACTTTATCCAAAGAGTTGTGAGTTCAATACCAGGCTAGATCAGTGGTGAACAAAGTTAAAAGGAGATAACTACATGGCTACCAAAAGTGGCATCGCACGTGGAATGTGAATAATATACCCCAGTGGTCGTAATAAAGGGTTCGGTTCAATATTCCTAACAGAAAGCTGGAGCGTATAACGGTTGAAACATCGTAAACATGGCAATAAATATGAGTATATCAGTCCAAACAAAAGGGACTGTGGAAATACTATCTCATCCCATAAATAGAGGCACATATTAATGATATTTTATTTATTTATTAATGCGACAGATTTGTATAACTTCAATGTTATTTTTAGTGGATACTCGTATTAGAGTAAATTTTCACTTTATTTAGTAAATTGTACATTTATTTTTTTTGTCTACGTGTCTGAATATTCAATAAATCATAGAAAATGTGAACACTCCGGCAGGATTCAATCCTGCGTCCCCTCATGAAAAATTTCTTGAGATCTGATGCGCTTTGACCCTTAGCTACAAAGGAAAGTTGAATAGTGTCTTTAAACACAGATTTGTCAGTTTCGTAATCTAACGTAAACAGTAACTTTTAAAGAAAGTGATAGTTTTCATTTATTAATTAATCAGATTTTTATTACTTTATTTTAGTAGATACTCGTATTTTAGTAGACGCTTCATTGATTTTCATATTTATACAACAATATATTTATTTATTTAGTTATTTATTTTCGTTCACCTCTGAATATTCCAGAAAACTATTAGAGAAAAGTATGCGGACTCAGGCACGATTCGAATATTCGTTCCCCTAATCTGTCTGTGTGCGTGTATGGTGGACACTCTCGTAATTTTTTAGAACTGAACTACCTGACTACATGCAAATAGGATTCGATTATCTCGATTAAGTATTGTTTCGAATCAGCCACCCGTATTAAAAGAACTTTTACCAGCCAAATGGTACTTAGTTTAGCACGAAGTCTCCAAACAGACTGGAATTCAGAGTTTATCTTCTTGAGTGAGTGCATTAATAGGTATATATATATATATATATATATATATATATATATATATATATGCGTGCGTGTGTGCCCATGGGGAGTAGTTTTGGGGACTTCTCATGTGTAATGTAATTTCACGTCTCACAGTGTGTGGAGATAATCTGTAAAAGTTGCATTTGTATGTTTGTGGGTCGTTGGCTTTAGAATTTCATCAGAAAGAAATGATAGGCACATTTTTTCGGTCTTTTGATAAATGTAAATCCAGATTTTGTCAATCAACATTCATTCCATTCATATTTGAAAGACTTAAATTATTCAACTTTATATCGTCAACAAAGGGTCATAAAAGATTCAAAATTCCTGGAAGAAAAGCATACAAAGATTCATTACTTAATGCCTCAATGGTTCAATATATAACTTCTTTAAACTACACCTAAGTCTAAATACACCCACACACCTTTCAATATAAAATCTGATGATACATATAAATCTTTATTTTCTCTAAAACGTCGTCGTTACAAATATCTAAAGAGATCACAATGTTATAGTTAAGTTTTGCTTATTGCTTAGAATAAATTGAAGTTGCATTTCAATTTAGTTTCTCGTATTTTTACAGATAGCATACAGTTCTTGCATTATTTTACTGCCCGTAATTAGAGCAGTTAGGTTCACTTATCGTTTAGTTCATTTTTATGACGTTAGAAACTGGAGAATAGGTTTATTTCTTTGTTAGCTGTTTAGGCTTCCAGTTCCTTCTAAAATATTTTCATTCTTAGTTACTTCCAGTAGCCCCTTGTTTTACTGACTTTATCGCCTTACTTGGGGTGAATTGATTAAAATAAAGAAACTTCTGTAAGAGTAAGAATATGTTTGCATGTATGCGTACTTCTTACTTGGACTGATTAATAGAATTCACTTTGATTTCCTTCACTTTTTTTAACTTTTACACAAACAGTTCATCGATGTACGCGTATTGCAGACTTCAAAGACATTGTTTGGCTCGAACCAAGCAGAATTTCACGATTAAAACAATCTTCATTTGTCAGGAAGTAAAATAATTTTTGATGAATCGAGCCATCAAACTTTTTCTTATATTAGCAAAAGCTAGATAAATATCCTCTTTTAAGATGTCCCTAAAGTGATAATGATAAAAATAAAATAATATTTCGTGTTTTCGTCATTGAATAAGAGATATTTTAATAAAACAATCAGGACATTATATTTTTGAGGTGACAAGCGTAAAAGTGAGAAAATTTATCTCAGTTTTTACCTTACTGATAAGGTTCTACTTATAATATACGTGCTTATTAGGAGGTAATCGGAAAATTTTAGTGCAAGTATCCTGGCGTAATTAATACGGAAGTAGTTAAGTATTTATATGTAAGAATTTTGCTTTAAAGTCGAATTTATCTACTTCCGTTTCTAATTTCATGATAAGAATGAATTATTCAGGTTTAATAATAGCCTAGTTTTGTATTCAAATATTTAGGAACATGCAACAGACTAATATTAGAATTTATAGTTTTCAGTAATTATCTGTGTTGAAATTGAATAAACTGAGTAATTAGGAAAGAATAAAAAATAAGAATAACGGAAATTCTATTTCGCAAATAATAATAATAACAAAGTAAAAAATGCTTAATCAACTATTCTTCATAGATGACATCAAACCTTTTTTAAAGACGACAATGAGTTGAAGGGTATCTGCAATATTGTAAAATGTTTCAGTGATGATATCGGTATGTAATTTAGATTAGATAGCAATAACATTTCAAAAAGCGAGAATTACAGAAACACACTCAGTAGATCTAGGTTTTTTTACAAAGATTATATTAGTACAAGAAGAAGCCTATAGTTACCTAGGAATTAGCAAAGAAAAATGAAGGAGAAAGTGATAAAAATACACTACAGACATGTGCGTCTGGTGTTAAATATCGAGTTGAATTCCCAAAACAATATAAACCAGAAATCATTTGGCTGTCCCTGTGGTGCAATACAGTTTCAACATCCTTAATTAGACTATAGCTGACATTAAGCAAATAGATGTTAAAACAAGAATGATTTTGTACTAGCCATCGCATGTATCATCCTAGAGCTGATATTGATTGTCTGTATTTGCCCAAACCTGATAAAGTCAGTTCATAAATACATTTTTGGTGCTTCAGTGATGTCCTGCCTTCAATGACGATTTCGGGTTTTTAAACATCATATCGGCTCCGGCGGTAACCGACTTTCGGTCCAGAAGTACCACACCGGCTCCTCCTTTTGTGCCACTCGCTTGGATTTTAATTTTTTTTTCTTCTCGGCAGAATTCATACTTTTTATTCTTAACTCTAGCCAAGAGTTCATTTTCCCACCTTCTCTTATTTAATAAGAGTTCATTTTCCCACCCTCCTCTCTTATTTAATAACAAATCCGAGTTGAATCTGTTTTAATCTTTAATCGCGGCTACTCTTTCTGGGATGTTCGTCCAATTTTTTCTTTCTTCACTAAATTTATCCCTATACTTTGAATTGCTAATACTAATTATACTTTTTTTTTTTACCTCTATTAACAGATTTTAAACGAAATTTTACTATTCAACTGGTCTATAATTAGCTATACCCTTCCCGAAAATTTATCGAAGCTACCTATATTCGTCATTGATTAGTTTTAATTTTCGGAAATAGGATTAGCTAAACTACTTATGCCAGTCACCTTTTGCTATTTTTTACAACCCTCTAACTATATCGATTTCTGCTGAAATAACTGTTTTCTTTCGGGGTGGGGGTAGAAATAAATGTTACTACTCTTGCTAATTTCCTTCTTGCTCTTAATGTTTTTACTTGTAATTAACGTTCCCAGCCTACGTTTAAAAGTCCATACTACTTGAATACCTTCTGCGCAAATTCATACTCCCACTATCACTTCCCCATACAGGCTCTCACCCATACCCATTCACGCCTACATTCTGATCTTAAAATAAAACTACGACCGATCAGATTGCATTATTGCTATCTGTGAACATCTTTCCCTCTTTTGTTTGGGATTGTATTATTTATGCTTGACAGCTAGTTAAAATTACTCGAAAGTAAATTTATGGATCGGTTTCCTTCTCCATGTCCCAGATCTTTTAAACCAGATCCACTCGGAAGCAGCTAGAACTTCATTGGTAATGTTTCTAGTTACTTTCGCTGCTCCCACTATTCCTATCTTTGCAAGGGATTTCGCTAATGATTGTCCAACAAAGTCTATGCATCCCACTTCTATTGGGTCATATTTAGTTTTCCATGAAGCCTGCCGACATTGTTCGACCAGCTCATGGTATTTTGACATTTTTGTCTCATTTGCCAAGGCCAGATGCTTCTCCCATGGCACCAACCAGATAGGGAAATACCAATAATGTAGCATATGAGGGCATCAATAACTTCAGTTGTTGGAGTTCTTGGATTGATTGGAAAATGGCTCGACAGAATTATCAAAGATTCTTGGTAACCTTAAATAAATACGAAAAATTGTACAGTTTACACCTTATGAAGATCTTTATGTGAAATGTGGGTGTTCCTACGATTTCGTACAAAAATGATTAGTAGAAAATATCATGAATTTATTTCTGACCTTAGATCTCTTGTGGCGACCCGGCAAGAAATATGTATACAACAGGAATAAATATTTAAATTAATAATAATGATAAGTTTTTGTATTCACAAAGGAGAAGAAAGCCCTAGAGAGTAGCAAAGTAAAAATCCTTTACTATATTTCACTACTAGCAATGACAAATTTAGAGTACAATAAAACTACTTACTGGTACTGGCCAAACAGATGATTTGTTGTATGACAGAATTCTTTTTGACTTTTGATGTGAAAACTGAAAGCAAAAAAATATTGACAACTTTAATGGTTTCAAATATGAACATTTGAATGTTTAGCATCGAAAAAGCTACTGCAGCAGCGACCAATGAAGTTCTGTACAACAAAAACCATTTAAACATCTTGCAGAAATTGGATTGTGAATTGAAAATCGAGCCATTATGAAAAGTGTTCCTGCCCGTAACAGCTAGAATGTTCTGAATATATTCAATACATATGGTCGGATAAAAGAAGATAGGATCGCTTTACTTTCTAAAGTACTTAAAAATACACTTCGTATCAGCAACCAAAGTTTGTGTGCATAATAATAATATGAATTTGCTTAAACTGCTGAATGTCTTGAATCTTAGTTTAATGAAGTTTATTCACTTTTCAGTAAATTTGATGATGAATGAAGTAGAAAATAAGAGACGTCAACAAAATATCATCCGGCAGTTGAATAAATTCTGTCGGAATTTATGAGATGAGGAATTAATATATTTTTTCTGCAGTTCTTTTCGAACTGATATTCTTATTGTAGATGCCATACTCTCAATATTCTCTCCTCTTTCATTCAGGTATCTACCGTAGTCAGTTACTTTCTTGAAATTTTATACCGGTTACTTTGTGTCTTAGAAGATATCTCGTTCCGAGTTCATTAATTTTAAGATCATTCTAAATTGAATGTTTTTATCAGACAAATTTAAAACACAAATAATTACCTCTTAAAAATGTACGAAGGTGGATCAATAAGTTCTGTTTAATGATATGCCTATAACCCCTTGCATGGTTTCTGTTATCTCTAATCTAGATCACCACACATCATATGGACTCGATAATATCCCCCAGTAGCCCATAAGAATTGCCCTCCTGAACTGGCTTTTGTTCTCTCTAAACTGTATAACAAATGTTTCGTTGGTTCTTGGTTTACTGTTTGTTGGAAATCATCTATTGTTACGGTCTTTAAGAAGTCAGATAAACCGTCTTACCCTTCCAACTATCAGCCTTCTAGCTCTTTCTGCAAAACTACTAGAAGCTATAATCAGTACTGATTAAGCGTCTCACAGGACCTTATTCCACACATCCAATATGGCCTTTTCTCTGAGTTCTCTGATGTATTAATGATTATTGTGGAAAGAGTCTATCAAGCTTTAGATAAGAATGGTGAATACGCAGCTGTTGCTTTGAACATATCGAAAGTGCTCGACACGGTTTGGCATATCGGTTTTCTTCACAAGTTGAAAATTTATGGTGTCTCCAGATGAATGTTTGAATATTTCCCTGAACGGCCACTCTTCTAGATCTTTTGAAATAATGTAGTTGTCCCACAGGGCTGTATTATTAGTCCTAATTTGTTTTTAATTTTGACTAATGGTGTCAGCTGTCAACTTGATATTTATGCTAATGACACATCCATTTACTTTTGTCTCAATATTAATTCTGATCAGTTCGACAAGTTCAAGTTGGCGGCTGATGTAAAAACAAAACCTACAGTCTATTGTTAACTGTGGCAAATAATGGATGGTTAATTTTAAGATTTCCAAAATAAAGCTGCTGTCTATTAATAATCTGAGAGACACCTTTCTTCCTTCCACTAGCATGTCTGATGTTAACCTTTATGAGTGTGACTCCGGTTAGCATTCTTAGTTGACACGAAGTAGAAAAAGCCTATATTGAATTCATTGTTATGTCTGCTAAGAATGTTAGTTCATTGTGTCTTGCTAGAACAATCTTTCCTTCCAAAATCTATCTTACATATCTATGTCTACCAATCATCTATGTTTCATGGTAATTGTTCTGATGAGTTCTTCACTATGGTACCTAGATTTTAGGCATTTAAACACAGAACTAGGTTAGTAACAAGGTTTTATCAATTTACAATTACTTTGACTAGACGTAACCGTCGATTCTATGCTAACAGTTTCTTTTCTCGCAGTTTTGGCTTGTGGAACTCCATGCTTTTCAGTTAAATTTGATCTTGGAAAATTTAAGAGTAATATCAATCGTCCTCTATTTTCCTGAATACTCTATTTTTTCTTAGTAAAGTACCTGTTTTTTTTTTTAATATTTCACTTCCAGTAACCTCTCTTTGCCTTAGTGACTTTATTGTCTTGTTTGGGGTAGATCCGATTAAAAAAGTAAAGGTTGATACGATTATCACATGACTTCAGATCTGAAAGTTTTACTAGATAATGCTTGTTCTATGTGGTTAATGGTCAAACTTTTGGTTATGTACATGAGAAGATATGGAAATTATAAATATTTGTGTCTAAAATAAATGTCGTTTTCATCATTAGATTGGTTGGTTTAATTACATATCAACTATTTAATGTCAAATAAAATATACCGGGACAAAAACCCGAGTGTATTAATAGATGCCTCGAAAAAAAAAAAAAAAAAAAAAGGTCTGGTTTTACACTTGATTTAAATTTGTGCGGTTTATACCCAATTCTCTAAGCATCCATCCATAAGGTGGTCTATTCTTGTGCAGGTCAGGCTAACTCTGAAATGAAATATCCAATTAGAGTACTCAAAACCCCGACAACAAGTTTTCTCCGTTACGACACAGGCATACATATTGACCTGTAATTGACTGATTTATTCTTTTTTACAGATTATCAATCATTTTCAGATTATTTAAAGACAGGAATTATTTTAGACTGTAAGAAGTTTTGGGAGATAATAAGGCCTTATTTATACAAGTCGTAATAATTAACTTATAGCTGATGGGGAGAAAAGGTGGGTTCATACTTTTCAAAACGTAAGTAAAAATATCCAACCTTACTGAAATTGGAACTCGGCTCTTCGATTTCTAATTCTAAGCCATTACACTATCCGCACATCCAAGATTACAACACCTGGTATTCTCAAGATTTACGAGCGTCGGTATTTCTACCTGATAAGGCCGTTAGCATTTAAAGCAGTAGAAACGCATCTGTTCTAGTTATGAAAACAAAAAGAAAAAATAATGCAGATATTTAAAGAAGAAAACCAAATTCTCTTAAGTAAATTCTTACAAAAAGGGGACAGTCAACATTATCATTTAATCGATATTCTGTCATTAGGGAATGTTTAAAATTGCTGTCTTATTAAAAACAAAGCAAAATGACGTCATCTATCTGCTATTTAATAAGCTAAATTCATTATAATAATTAATGTAGGCTTCAAAATATCGTTAAAGCTTCCTTTAGCTGATTCAAGTCGTGGATGGAAGAGAAAAACTAAAAAGATGACACATTTCGCTAAATAAATCTCCGTGTTCCACTAATTTGGCAATTGAATTCATGGTCACAGTCAAAACGTCATCTTTTATAACAGCGTTTTGCGATTTCTAAAGATGTCCACACCTATGCGCACCTATACACTCAGAAGTATGTATACACACATATGTATGTGAATATTTGTGTCTGAGCGCGCGCTCGGGCGTGTAAATGTACATTAGTGTATTGTTAAAAATTGTGTTGAACTGTACGATAAATTTTCGGCGCCATTTAAGAAGAGTAATTGTACAGGATGGAAGAAAAAAAATGAAAATAAGAAATAAAACAATTGTAAGAAAGAACCAAAGATCACTCGATCAGTAAATAAATAGATAGAGAAAAAGACTAACAAAAAAAAAGCAGATAGATAGATGGATATATATATATATATATATATATATATATATATATGAGAGAGAGAGAAACTTTATGAAAACAATAATGATTTTTCCTACAAGTTTCATTAAATTTTACGAAGCCATTATTGTGGTAAAATTCAAGTTGCAACTGAGAAATGAAAACGAAGAATAATCGATATTAAACATTCTAACATCACTTGGGATGGATATTTTATAAGTTTATTTACAGAATAATTTCTGTCTTGGCTGTCTGAGCTGTATTTTTATGATTTCTATATATTCATCTTATCTTTTTCGAATTTAACCAGATTTTCTTGAAAAGTTATCGATCCATTTTACAACTACCAATCTCACCGCCCTACTCGTTTAGTGTGTGTGTGTGTGTGCACATTTAAAATTCTAGTTTTCTTGATTTTTTGTGTACAAAAATGTTTCTTTTCAATAGATTCCAATTGCAAACGGTTGAATTAAATAAAAATATATTAAATCAGAAAGTAATATTCCGAATACATTTAGAATGAAGGAAATCCTATGGTGCGACAATTTTGCGAGGATTCAAATTTTATGTTCAGCGACTTGTGAATTCTGTACGAATAAGTATATTTAATCGTATCTATTTTCTGAGTGCAACTAAGTTTTTCAATATTTGATATCATTGTAAGTCTGATTTACTTTTTTTTATTTGAAGATAATTTTATAAAAAAGCAATGATGTTTTTAGGACTAAAATAGAACATGTATAAATCATATTAAATACATTAAATAATCTGTTTTAGTTATTAGATACCATGCATCTTATCGGTTATCCACTGAATAAATTTAAACGTACTTCGCTGAATACATTTCTTGTGACAGCTGTCAGTCCTTCTGCACATCTATTCTTCATCAGGCTATTCGGAATAATAAGGATAAAAAACTCGATATTTTATAATTTCGACAAAATCCAAAGAAGCGTATCTAATCTAAATCTAAACTTATTTATAAATGGAACTTTGTCTGTGTGTGTCCCCGTTACCTATAGATTCCGAAACAGCTGAACCGATTTTCTTGAAAAAATATACAGTTGTACTATAAGCGTCTGCAAGTGTTCTTAGCTAGGTTTTGTGTCGAGATTCCCGCAATAAATATCGAAAATCGATAATCGAAAAAATCGGGTTATAGAAGGAGTGGTCCGATTTTATTCAAATTTGATACACTCATAGACAAAGACATAAGAAACGATATTCAGAAGTTTCAACGTTGCAGTTCTTACAATAGTACAGAAAATCGATAATATATACCGGGTCTGATCAAAATCAGTTTTTCAGCCGTTTTATTTTTTGCTTCGGGTTTGACTAAGTAGGTATAATTGTCGTTCTTAGTCTCAGCTACGATACCATTTATTCAGAGGACTTATTTAGCCTTCAAAATTCAGTTTACGACAAAAAAAAACTTATTTGATATCGATACCAGGAAATCCAAATTTGACTTACATCCATTCATTTTTCTTTCAGTTTACGGTTTCGCTTTAACTGGAAACAATTATTGCTTTTTAGTCTTTCGTGCCAACGTCCAAAGAGTCTGAGCTCCAGGACCATGGATTAGTTTTAAAGCTTTCATTACACCCGAGCAACCTCAGGCTATACTGCTAGGGTAATATAATCGATCCTGATTTGGCTACCAGCCCGTTTCAGTCGGTTTCTCATCGACGTGATATGGCTTTTCTGTCTTTTCTACAATTATTTTCATGGAAACTGCACTGAAAAAGTTTTCCCTGGTACCCCGACCTCATGTATTTATCCGTGCTATTCGATTGGCATCAAGGTCCCACCCTTTTTACCGTCGAAATAGTTAAATGTAAGCGCCTCTTTTACTCTAACCGTTTCTTTTCTATTACTTCCCGTTTGTGGAACTTTCATTTGCCAGCTTCCCTGATAGCTACAATCTCCAAAATAGTTTGCCATCTTCTATTTATTTGATACCCAACCATCTCTTCTTTCTTAGACATCATTTGTACCTTTTTTTATTCTCTCACTGTAACCCTCTGCTCACCAGTGGCATTCCTGCCTTGCCTAGGGTGAAATGATTATATATGAACTACCGGCCATAATTATTAGGCCGCCCCCAGTGTTTAAAAATTGATGTATTTCATATTATTTTTTAGTATTTATTGCCAAGTGAATAATTGTAAATGAAAACAGAATGGTTCTTTTGTTAATACAGCAAAATAACATGTGCATTAAATGAATTTATGAATATTTAATAAATACTTATATGGCAGTTTCATAAATGAAAGAATGAAGAAAATTTAGGGTGATTCGGACGAGTTCATCTTTGCTTCCTTACCTTGTAAAATTTTGAAAATTAACAAAAGAACCATTTTATTTTCATTTATAATTATACACTTGACAATAAGTACTAAAATAGTACGAAATACAAAATTTCTTTAAAAACTGGAGTGGCCTAATAATTATAGCCGGTAGTGTATATATATATATATATATATATATATATATAAATAAACTAAAAATTAGGATTAAAGCTTCACGTGAAATCTAAATGCATGTAATCAATTCCATCGTGAATATTTTGCGATGATATGATTTTGATAGGAGGATTTCTATACAATCAAACTATAGAAGTGTTTTCTTTTCTCAAACTTTCCATTAAACATATATCCTAAAGTATTTTCTTTGAACGCCTACCTTTCGATTTACATAAAGTAACAATACGAAGAAAGTGAACTGAAAATCTAACACTATGAGACAAAAGTCTTCTGGTCAAATAAGAGCATCCGACAAACTGGAATTTGCGTACGTAATATAATTGATCGAAATGTATCCAAATATGCATGACTGCTAATTCTGAGATTAAATTTGCCATTGAATCAATTGAATTCTTGTCATCAGAAACTTTACGAATCGTTATGGATAATGGAATATATCAATTTTCTATTACTTTTCGCATCCAGAAGGCTTCGATAACCAAATCTAGCTTTTCAAATATAAATTGGTTACGCTGGTCAGCAAATTAAATATAAATATTTCCACACACTAGCAGAAACTAATATACATACACAATTTTATTAAGGGATACTTTTCCTGACCTAAACTGAGATAACAAAAAACAAAAAAAAACAACACACACACACACGAAAAAACAAAAACAAACGAGATTTCAATAATGCAGTATAAATAGAGAAGAGTGAACGTCACAAACACACATATGTAACTACGCTATTTATATACTTGTATATATGTATATATCTGTTTGCGTGTGTGCATATATGTGTGTGTGTAACCGTGGTAGTTTGGTAATGTTATGTTTAAGAATATTAAGCTACAGACTCGATATTGAGCACATTCTGAAGTTTACTGAACTCTGCCGATTTCGGAGTAGACTTTATCCCGTAGTTGGTTTATACAAGAATAATATATATATATATATGGTGTTCCGGAAGTCGCGCACCAGCGAGATTTTTATAAAAATACATATGAAGAGCAATTTTATTGGTCATAATAACATATTTGTATATGGTGCGCGACTTGTAGGACACCAATTATATATATATATATATATATATATATATATATATATAGTGTTCTAGAAAAATTAGCAATAGCTTTATTTGAGCCATCCCATAATTTACTCAATTCTAAAACGGAAATTCTAAATAAGTCCATTCATTTCAAAAATCATTTACTTTAATTTTAACTACTAGATTACTTAATTTTTTTTTTTTTTTTACTGTTGTCATCAATGAAGTTTGTTTTACTCTTGTTTTTGGTTTGGTATCTCCCAATCAGTCTATTTAATTTGCTGTTTCTGTCTATTTGTTAGCCTTGTCCTGACGATCGGGCGAGTGAAACCGCGGTCGGCTTTGGCTCACTTTTAGATTTAGTTCGTATCCTTGCTCTACTTTCGTATTGAGCTCTTTACTGTTAAGGTTTTCGTCTTTCGAACACAGCTTTTGCTTTGTTTCTTTTTTTTTTTTTGATTCCCCTCTTCCCATTTGGTATTACCTTTTGGGATTGACGACTAAATTTACCGTTCTGTTAACTGTAGGACAATGATTTTAGTCATTATTACTGATACTGTTTTCTTGGTACGTTTTATAATTATATATATATATATATATATATTTGTATACGCATACAGGCATATCTGCAAATATATGGTGGGGCACATGTATAAAAACGAGTTTATCGAAAGAAAGGAAAAGAGATGTTGAAATTGATAAATGAGATAATATTCTTTACATACAGAAATTATGCAGACACACACGTGCGTGTAAACAATATATATATAGTGCCACGCAAAAGTTTTCAACGCATTGCAAAAAATGTTTAAGTATTTCTAATACCGTTACATTAATTAAACTTTTACTGATCGTAGAACATATTTAGGTATCAGATTTAATCTTATTAAAACAAATCTTCAAAAATTATCCAATGTAGGAAAATGGATATTTAGTAATTAAAAACTTTACGTTTTTTTTGTTTTTTTTATTTACAATAGCTTTTTTATGAAAATTTTCAAGTTTTACTAGCATGTTCTAAATTAGGATGGGGTTGTTTTTTTAAACCGTTCCTGATTAATTTTTAGATTAGACAAATTGAAAATTGAACTTTTCGGCAGAAATGCTATGGCAAATGTCGGGAGAAAAAAGGGTGATGAATATTCGTCGAAGAAAACTATTCTAACTGTAAAATTATGCGGATGATCAATCATGATCTATGGTTGCCCAAAGTGTAAGGAACATTGAAATAATAGAAGGGGGGGATAAAGGGAGCATATTACAAGAATATTTTGAAGAGAGATTTACGTCAGAGTGCACATTGAAACTAATGTGAGTCTTTCAACAAGACAAGGATCCTTGTTGCAAACTTAGTTATTGGTTTTAATGTTGTGTAAGGGTTTTAAGGCTCTGTGCGTGTTCTTAACCAAGTTCATAACTATTTTTATATTTGATCACAAGAAACATTAATCCAAACAAAATGTGGAAATGATTAACTCGAACAACTGGTTGAGCAAACAAATGTAACAAGAATAATTTTATATAAACAAAGAAACATTTAAACAGTTCAAGAAATACAATTAAATTCACATATGAAGATAGACCTGTGATGTCGAAATGACGAGTAATGTTAAAATGTGTTTTAACATGAAAGTCAAGAATGAAATATCGTAAATGTTTGTTTGATTGACGGAAGTTCGATTCGTTACAAAAATACAACCGAAGTGCAGTGAGGCGAATGTTCGTAGATTTGCACGTAATGTAGGTTGTAGAGACAAAGTGAGATTTATGTACCTTGCTGAAAATATTTAAAGTTGCTGAAATATCTGAATCTTTTAATTATAGAATATTCAGTATCCATGTTGTTTGTTACGTAAAGGTAATCAGTAGTAGTATGAATATAAGTCTGCTGAATAAAACTTTCCACGGAGATTAAAATATCGGTGGTCGAGAAATAGTCGAAGAATATTTTTAAAGCAAGTAGAAGTTCTTGACGGTAAAGAGGAAAAAGATCTTTCAGTATGTGAAGAATTAAGTGAGTAACTCCTGAATCCAATAGCACTTCGAAAGATTGCGCGCGAAGATAAAGTGCGGCTGGTCGAGAGAGTTGAAAAGTACTAGCGTGGATTTGGCTAGCATCTGGGGAAACTGAAATTTTGATTCGAAAGCGTGGCTTGTGTGTGTTTTGGAATTTGAAAATCGGAACGTTGAATTTTGGCGATAGGTAGGCTTAGGCCAATGAGGTTGCTTGCCTTGCAAAACATTGAGCACTGATTGGTTAATTCAAAGTATTGGAATGATCCAAATCGGTCAACCTGTAACCAGCGGGTGGATGGCTTAGTCCATCCCAACATCCTAAACATACCGCAAAGCTAACAAAATCAAAGTTCAAATACAACAGGCGTTCTAAAGTGGCCAAGTCAATCTCCAGATCTCAATCCGATTGAATATTTATGGAGAGAGCTGAAACTTAAAATTAAAGAAGGAATCCGTAAAACCTGCATAAACTAAAGAACTTGTCATGAAGAGCGGAAAAATATGAACCAATAAACGTGCAAAAAATTCCTAAAAAACGACTGTAAACGCCTTCATACTGTAATTAGCAATAACTGTTATGCTATGAAATATTAAAAGATGATTCAATAAATGTATTGTAAACTTTTGAGTGATTAAATAATGTTTGTTTTTAGATAATTTTATGGATTATTTTTTAAAAATCTTATTGTTTGACTAAAGGCTTAAACATATGTAATATTAGCAGCGAAACTTTTATTTATCTGTGTTAGAAATTCCTAAAGAAACAGTTTTGTAAAGGGTTGTAAACTTTTGCGTGAAACTGTATATGGTCATAAAAATCAACATTGTACTGATTGGCAGTTTTACGCCTAGAGCCATAATTTCTGTTTATATTTATAAATATTCTCCCCAATATTTAGCACTCTTTTCCAGTATAAAGGTTATGTTTAGCGGGTATACGTGTTTGAGTTGCTATTTCTTTCTTTTTTTAAATTTTATTTTAGCAATGAAATTGATAAAACAAGCCTAAATTGTGGAGTCTTACTAATTTTATTTTTTTTTAAGAAAAAATAGTGCCTGTGAGAGGAGTCAAACCTACCACCAGTTTGACTCCTGAGATTAACCAAACAAAGTTGATTATATATATATATTGGGCGCGTATAATGATAATATACGCGCTAAAAGGTCTGCCTTCTTCCACCGAACGCCCATGGCCCAGAGGTAGAATCGCCGACTGACGCCAATTCAGCCGGGTTTCAATCTTGGGTTAAAACGCAATCGGCGTCTAACCATACTGATGAGCTGTGATACAGCGAAACAGATCTGTCTGCGGATGACTATATATATATATATATATATATATTTTAATCCTCTTGTAGACACGAAAAGGTTTTCTGTTATGGCGATTGTAAACCGTAAAAAAAGGCGCTGTAGGTACAGTCATATTTATATCCCCGAGTACTTTCAATCTTATTCAAGATCAACTTCAGGGCGTTCGTTGTTTAGACTAATGTAGTTGTCCGTTATCAATTTCTTGTGGTTTACCTGTTAAAGATTTACTTTATTAAAATAATTAAAAACAAAAGACTAGTCCATCATTTACACAACGCCTTTTCAAATGTCTTATTTAAAGAAAAATATTCCCTAATTACTATTTTAATTCTTAATATATTACTTTTATTTGGTTTTAAAAGTTGTTTCAGTCCTGAGCTATCTCGGCGTTTAGTCGGTGTTGAATTGTCATGCATTTGTATATAGATACTTGGAAACACCATTAATCGACGTCAACTTGTGCAGACTGTATTATCCAACCTAAAAGTATTTCTATGTGCAAGTTTTATCAAAATCTGTCAGTATATAGCACCCATTTGGCTGGTTAGTCGTTATAGTGATCTTTGTGGGTGTTCTCTCTCAAATAATAATAATATTAATAAAGTTAAAATTAAACGAAAACGGTATATAGGAATAAATCTCATTTGATCTTTTTCAATGCCTAAACGTTCATGGTTATATATATATATATATATATATATATATATATATATATATATATATATCTCAAATGAGAGTTATTCGTATATACCTTTTTCGTTTATATATATATATATAAGTAAAAGGTTGTCACTTAGATTATTTAGATTACTTTAGTAGTCCGACTTCAGATTTTTGTAGGCGAAACCCATTCTCACTCTTCAGGAGCTTTTTTTTCAAGTTACTGTTAATATTTCCAAATTTTTGGCTTTTTATACTCTTATGAATTGTTCATGCGTATGAGTTTACGCTAGTGCGCGTACCAGCAGGTGTTGGCTGTCATTGGCATTTTTCACCATGTTTTTCTTTTTTTTTTCTTGAACTTGTTTCTCCTTCCTTCATTCTTTTATATAGTTTGGCCAAAACTTTTGTTTTGACTGAGTGTTATTTTTCTTAGAAGTGTCATCGTTTTTTAATGTTTGAATGTTGAATGCATGTACATATGTATGTACAAACATGCGTATATTCATTTATACGCACTCATACACACGTGTACACACAAATTTTAAGTTTATTGATGGATGAATAAAAGTCGTCTATGTCGAGCTGTATGAAGAAGCCGTTTTCATTTTTTGTAATATTGTTGAGCTAATTGATTGTTTTTGTATTTTTTCATTGCTTTATTATTACTATAATTCTTCGTTTTGAGAAATATTTTCATAATATTTTTTGGCTTATTTTTTTAATGTTGGCATTTGTAGGTTCAGTAAATTGCATGAACAAAGAAGCTGTCAAAGAAGTCATCAATTTTTAGTCATCGAAAGTCATAACTTTTACAAAACCACCACCAACCAAACAGAAAACGACATAAGAGAAAAAAGCTAAAAATATAGTCGCTAAAATCGAATTAAACAAAATAAAACAATTACTTAAATGCAGGCACATGAATAAAAACTTACTTTGGCATCTAAACACTAATTAAAACAAAACATATATATTAAATAAACAAACTGTTCTCCGACAGGCAATATGAATTCCGCTTTGACAGGTCCACGGCCGACCTGCTAACAACCGTAACGGAGTACATGCTACAGGCCCTTGATGAGTCTGACGAGGCTCGCGCGGTTGCTCTGGACATCTCCAAGGCTTTCGACAGGGTTTGGCACCCTGGCCTCCTATGCAAACTGCGCTGTTATGGTATTACCGGTCGCCTGCTTGACCTAATCCAATCTTTCTTAAATAACCGCAAAATGAAGGTCGTTCTGAATGAGTGTGCCTCTTCGTCCTACAGCACGAATGCTGGTGTCCCACAGGGCTCTATCCTGGGCCCGACGCTCTTCCTTATTTTCATCAACGACCTCCCAGATGAGATCAAGTCCCAAGTAGGCATCTACGCAGATGACACTACAATATACTCCCGCTCCAGTAAGAAACCTGTCGTGGCGGACAGACATAATCTCGCTGCTGACCTTGAGCGGGATCTACACTCTGTGGTGAACTGGGGCAAGAAGTGGCTTGTCAACTTCAATTCATCTAAGACCAAGCTGTTGTCTGTCAACCATTACAGGCAACCTCTTCTGCCTCCCATAAGCATGGACCAAGTGATTCTCCCGGAGAGTAATACACTACGCCTCCTCGGACTTACCGTGTCCTCAGACCTCAAATGGAACCACTATATTGAATCCATAGCAAAATCTACTGCTAAGAAGATTGGGTCACTATGTCGATCCAGGATGTTTTTTCCACCTGAATCCATCCTGCATATATATAAGTCAACCATCCGTCCGTGCATGGAGTACTGCTGCCATTTATGGTCAGGTGCCCCTGCCGTTCTCCTCAGTGTTCTTGACAAGCTCCAAAGGATAGTCTGTAATGTGATAGGTACTGATCTGGCGACTCGACTGCAGCCACTTCCCCATCGTCGAAATGTGGCCTCCCTCTGTCTTTTCTATAAATACTTTCATGGCTTCTGCTCGGATGAGCTTAAGTCACTGATGCCTCCTCAACAGGTGTTTAGCCGTGCAACCAGTCTGGCAACTGGGTCCCACCCATTCACAGTCAGGTTAGCCAAATGCAGACGACAATTTTACTCCTGCAGCTTCCTCTCTCGCACTTCCCGCCTGTGGAACTCACTCCCGTATTCTTGCTTTCCTGACGGCTACAACCTCCAGAAATTTAAATGCAAAGTCAATACTCATCTACTAACCACTGGCCTCTAGCTCTCTCCCCTCCCCTGTATAACCTTCCCTTTCTCTTCACCTATGTATCTGTCATCGCACCTGCTTTCTCAGCTTTCTATTGTTCCTTTCTAACTAGTTTGTACTCCCCACTCTTTTCTAATTCATCTTTTTACATTTATGTAACCCCCTGCACATCAGTGGCGTTTCCGCCTTGCTCGGGGTGAAATGATTAAAAAAAAATATATAACACAAACTTGAAGCATGTGTGTAAATTTTACTCAGAAGTCTTGGATCAAATGATGGTATGGTTTACATTTACTTTCCAAATAAAGGTACCGCGGCATCAGGCTGATAGCACTCATGTACCTGAGAAATCAATCATGCTGTGGTTGAATGAACCGAATGTTTGGAGGTCGTCGGTGGTTGCGCTAGCACAAAATGACAAGTCATCGTGACCGAGGGTTTTTGCATGATTGACGGTTTAGGGGCTATGATAAAAGGGATAGGGCAGTCAGCCCAGTTCCCTTCTACTGGACGGGTGTGCTCGTACCCGAATCATTACACACACACACACATATATATATATACTAGCAGTATAGCCCGGCGTTGCTCGGGTGTAATGAAAGCTTTAAAAGTAGTCCATGGTCTTGGAGCTCAGACTCTTTGGAAGTTGGCACGAAAGACTAAAACGCAATAGTTGTTTCCAGTTAAAGCAAAACCGTAGATTGACAGAAAAATGAATGGATGTAAGTCATATTTTGATTTCCTGGTATCGATATCAAATAAGTTTTTTTTCGTCGTAAACTGAATTTTGAAGGCTAAATAAGTCCTCTGAGTAAATGGTATCATGGCTGAGACTAAGAACGACAATTATACCTACTTAAAGCCAAACCCGAAGCAAAAACTAAAATAAAAGGTTTGAAAAAATACAGACATACAGGCAGATAAACAGACACACACACACAAACATCTTGCCATATATATATATATATTATCGATTTTCTGCACTATTGTAAGAACTGCAGCCTTAATTTCTGAATATGGTTTCTTATGTCTTTGTCTATGAGTGTATCAAAATTTGATTAAAATCTGATCACTCCTTCTATAACCCGATTTTTTCGATTATCGATATTTATCGGAGGTACCTCGACACAAAACCTAGCTACGAACACTCGCAGATGCTTATTAGTACAACTGTGTAAATTTTCAAGAAAATCGGTTCAGCCGTTTCAGAGTGTATAGGTAACGGACACACACAAAGTTCCATTCATAAATAAGTTTATATATATATATTGTCCTGTAGTTTATCCTACTTTTGCTCTGTATACATACTTTAACAATATTTAGTTTATCTGAAAGAATCCAAGTGCACTACTCAATATTTATTATGTCTAATCATGTCTTTCTCAATTGTAATTTGCATATTTTTCGCAACATTTAAAGCATGCGTAGAAATGTTTTTTTTATTCAGAGTGTTATTATAATCAAGTTATTATGATTGTTTTTAAAAAATGAATTTTGTTTCTTCCGTCTGACTAAAAGAACAAATTAACGATTCTGACGTCACTGTGTAGTCATGCGTGTATACTTGTGTCGGATTTTCAGATTTTGCAGTCGTTTATCTTTCACAGCTACTCCAAAACACACTGAATTAACTCATTGAGTATTTTCCGTTCGATGTTTGGTTACATTCTGCACGTTTTTGGTCGATATGGCGTGTCTATTTTAAGTGCGGCAACTCGAAAATTAGTTGCAGTCTGTCAGGTGTGCACAAACCATTCCACCTAAAAGTGAAATAAATAGACATTTACAGCTCGGTGATCTTATGAAAGCGACAGACTTGTCATTCTTGACAAGAGTTAAACCGCATTTGCCAAAATATTTGTTGATTACATATATTTCATTAATGCCACAGAAGAGGAAAAGAACAGTTGGCTCATCGAATACATCCATCAATTGAAAGCTTTAGAATAATCAGTTAAATCGTAAGTCTGCAGGCCATTAAACTTGAGGTTTATTCAAAGTGATTCTTTCTGAGTACGTGTTATTAAAAATAAAAAAAATGCCTCTTTTCCAAAGTAATAATTTAGCAATTGCGAAATTGTTGATTAATGATGTGAAGATATCTTGAATTATGTGCTATGTCCCTTCAGAACATCCCTCCACAACACGTTGTCTTTTGCAGTTTCTTGCATTTGTTTTTTTACCATCTTTCATATTCTCTGTCCTGTCATTTATAGATGCTTGTTAGGCATGTTACTTGAAGTTTTTCCCTCGGCTTTCTTGCTTTCTGTATTTCCTATGAGTTGAGTCCACAGATAGGACCTGTCATGCCACGTACACGGCGTCGACTCACGTTTATTTCCTTCGTATTCCAGTGGTAAGAAAGAGGTCCCTCTAACGCTGATTCTTCCAAATAACCAATTATTCTCTTACAGCTATGATCATACATTATTCAAATCTAGGGTCAGCTTTTATTTATCTTAATTACCTTCATAATATGTACTTATTACTTCCTCTTACGCCCTTATGATAATCTCATTTTACTAAGCATCTATCTTGAGTGCCTCTACGGCCTGGTATTTGATGAATAGTCGTATAAAAAAAAATCTCTGAAGGATTCTTTATCCGCACTTACTAAGTTTAGCTCAATCTTGTAGTATTAAACTAATGTAGAACACATATTGAAGCTAAAACTCGCAATATAAATGAAACAAGTTTGTTAACCACTGCTGAGCGACAAGGAGTCAGAAAATATGACCGACTGATTAATTTCCTTGTATTCAATTATTTTTAGTTTATAAATGTGTAATTTCAGACCTCTAGAAGAAGAATCACGACGTAAAAGCTTTTTTTTTTAAATTGTCGAGATCTTTAGACATGACCGATCTCAGCGAACGTGGATGAGCAACTGCAATCATGAGTGGATAATCGATCATAGACAATAAGGTTTGTAATGCGGAAACATTATCTGTAGCCGATCAATCATCACAATACACATTGATTAAGAAATATATCAAAAGAGAGCAAGAGAGAAAAGGAGGGGAAAATAGATGGGGGAAGGAAGTGAAAGTGTGTAAGAAAAAGAAACAGGGATAAAGTGAGAGAGAAAGAGAGAAAACAAGAAGGAAGGTAGATATGTAAAGAGGGATGTTGAGAAAGAACAGAAAAGATTGAAAAGTAATCAGTTTATACAGAGAATATATTTTTGAGAAAACAGTAAATGAATTTAATCATTCAGAAACTGAATACGAGGAAAAATGAATATAAAATGGTCTGAGTAGAAGAAAGTTAAAGAGTGTTTATCCATCTACATATATGTCTACAAAATATACAGAATGCGATTGTTAAATTGTAGCCATTTTATATTTTTAATTTCGCGTATGGGTGGTGTTAGGTTTTGATTTGTAGGCTGCTTAATATAGTAGGGTCATTTGTGAGAAAATGAACACCATGACGCAATTCACTCAAAAAAAAATTAGGAAAAGACATGAACTGTTTAGTATTCATGCAGTAAGTTCCAATACGAATATTTCAGAGTTATTGGCTGTCCAGTGCAAACGATTCCGAAAGAGATGGATGAGTCTAATGATAATGAGGAAGATGTTTGTAGCGAGCACAAATGATGACAACGGTATGCTTCATTTATCTTCCCACAGAGCCTCAGACACAACAAGGAGGCCTACATAAAATGCCTTGGGAAAGTCGAGCTGCTCTCAGTTGAGAGGGGTTTATTGGAAGACCCTATGTCTAGCAAAAAGACTCTGCACTATGTCACGTACGTAGGAGAACGCAGGTATGGCTGTCATAATTTCTGCGACTACATCAACCCTTACCTCTGGCTATTTAACTCTTCAGATGGTATTTCCTTTGTAAATAATGTGTTGCACAGTTCGGCGAGAGACCAACAAAACTCTTTCTAACATCAAAGATGAACTGAAGGCAAGGATTATGACAGCATTAACCAACTTAAACAAGGATACCACTTAAGAGTTGCAAGAGATTCCGAAGTTGTTTGTAGGATGTAGTTAAAGCCAATGGCAATTTTATTGAATAAATTTACTCTTTACTATTTCAAGATACTTCTGAGTCATTTTTGTAAATGTATCTGTTAAAATGAGATGCCAGTGTTATTTTCATTCTGGTGTAATTTAGACTATACTTTATCAACCGTACCCTATACAATGTATGACAACGAGTGTTTATGCGAGAGAAAGTATGTGTATGTTTGTGCATGTGTGTTTACATGCATGCAAAGAAGAGAGACAACGGGCATATGTGTGCTAATGCGAGAGAATGTGAATATGTCTCTCCACATGTGCAAGTTCATGTGGATGTATACGAAAGAGAGGAATGGAGGTAAGCAGAAAGTGAGAGAGAAACAAGAGAGAGAGAGAGAGAGAGAAGAAGTGAGAAAGACTGGTCAAGGTTCATGTGTTTTTATGCGTATGTGAGAAAGATAGAATGTATTCATGTATGTGTGACAGAGTATGCGCATGTGAGAAAGAAAATATGTGTGCTCGCGAGAGATTGCGTAACTATTGTACAGGTGTATTAATACAAGTCAGTGAGGGAGAGAAGAGAGAGAGAGATTGTGTGCGCCTACGATACCGTGAGGGAAAAAAGGTAGCTGTTTGCAAGCATAGAGTAGAAATAAAAAGCCAAACAGCAAATGAGAGTTTGAAACGCAGAATTTTAAATACTTAAAAGAGAAAAGAAAGAGAGAACGACTAGAATTGGCTGAGGGACAGCGAATAAAAACTCCGTCATAAGAAAAAAATATAAACGAAAAGAAGAGAAAATGTATGTTCATGAAAAAGAGAGGAAGGCGGTGAAAAACAAAAGAGAAAAAGAAACTGAAGTAACAGAACAAAAAACAAAAAAAAACAAAAAAGCAAAACGGTCGTAAAGAAGTTTGCTTCAGATTAAATATGTATATTTCCATAATTCTTTCAGAAACTTGCTCAATGGCTGGAAGATTAATTTTCTGTTCATATTTTCAGATCACAACGCAGTGCTAAATCCTATTTTTTAACTGATAAAATCTAAATGTTTCTTTAGCTTAAAGTGGACTATGAAGGATCTTTCAGATTGCTTTTAGATTTAATTTTTATAATTCAAGAAATGATTTAGTTCACTTGGACATATCAACCACTGACTGATTTGTTCCTGAGTTTAATTAAGACATACACAGTATCGAGGCCGCCCTTCTCTTTCCGATCTTAATAAAATATCGCAGAAGCAACAGAATATCAACAAGAATATAATAAACAGACTGACAAGAATACTGAAAAAAAAATTAATTTTTTATGATCCGACAATAGTTTGGATACTAGTGTAGGGAGTTTAGTACTTATTTCATGCTTTGTTAATGTAGCTCTATTTCAAACATGACTAAAGCTGAGTGAATATCTACGAGATCTCGGTAATTTATCTCTCCTTGAGTGATCATATGTTCTATATAAATTTTAACTAAATTTAAGAAACGTGAATTAAAATTTCTCATATTTTCTTTATAAGCATCTCGTCAAAATTAAAGAAATACAGAAATTTAAGTGATTATTGTTTTTAAAGACGACGGAAAAAGTGTCACCGAAATATGACGGTCCATTAGAATAACAAAGCTGCCTTCCATAAGCCAAACAAAGTATTAAGAAACGGAAAAAAGTTAACTAGAAACAAAAAAAGAGAGTTCTGGACCTATATCTAATCTCAATCTTACCATATGTCAATGAATACTGGATAATTCTCTTCATATAAAAAGGAGACTTGGGGCAACAAGATGTCATGCAGAAAATTCTTGGATAGAGAATCTAAGCAATGAGGTAGTTTTCAGAAAAAGAAATAGAAAAGGACAATTTATACTTAGTATTAGAAAGAGATAGTCGCAATTTTTATGAAAATGAAGATAGTGAACTTGGAGAATTTGACGCTCACGGAACATACTGAAGCTAAGAGAGTTGGTGGGACTCAACGAATAATGTACCCAATGTGTTTGTGTCAATCGATGGCAGTACATGAACTGGGTAGGGTGGTGACGTGACAAACTTTAAGAACTACAAGGGTAAGAAGTTGTGGAGTGAAATGCCCTGAAAAACACGGCATATGAAAATAATCGCTCAATCTATCCTATCATTTTTTTTCATTTTAAGATCATTGTTTTTTTTTTGTTTTTTTTGTGTCTTCCTTCACATAACCGTTCTCCTGATTATTATTTGAATGATCTTTTTACTTGCTCATGCTTCCGGATCCTTTCTCTATTTCCCCGATGAGCAAATGCAAGCCTATGCATATCTATTTGATTTCGCGAGGAACACAAGTGAAACTGGAGTCTGTTACAGTTAGTTTGGCATAAACTTAGCCTATTGTATTAATCTAGTCTGTGTTTTCCGATGGTTACGTTACACCCGAACAAGATAATACAAACTTTATTGCCTGTGGATGACACGAAATTCATTCCAGGATCACTCGGTTGTCTCTTGTGTGTGCTACAATTAAGAGTCATTAATACATGAGTTATTTATAATCACAGAACTTGTCTGGATGATATATTAACGCCATGACTCCAGAACTTCGTAGACACTATGCTACGTCGCATGGCTGCCATTAGCAATATTATTG
This sequence comes from Ascarosepion bandense, assembly GCA_037127315.1. Taxonomy (NCBI): domain Eukaryota; kingdom Metazoa; phylum Mollusca; class Cephalopoda; order Sepiida; family Sepiidae; genus Ascarosepion; species Ascarosepion bandense. The sequence continues at coordinate 248,511 of JBBBDQ010001210.1, forward strand.
TAGTAGTCAGAAGTGCGTATAAATGTGAGTGTTCATTAGAAAAGATTCTGAGGCATACTCCTCCTCCTCCTCATCATCATCATCATCAGTCCCATAATCAGAAGTGGTCAAAGGATAGCTGCACAGCCAGGCACCTGATAATTTCCCTGCACATATCTGGATTGAAAGCAGGAGAGGCATTTATTCATGTGTAGTCTTCAAGCCACAACAGATGTCCTCAAGCATAAAGACTAGCCTTCGTCATGGTTTCGTGATCATTGATTCTATCAAGGGAATTTTTCTCCCTGGCCGTTGACTTCAGTCTTGGATGCCCTCCACCCACTAATACTGTTATCACCGTACTGGCAATATACATTACTATTGAGTCCATTCTAACCTATTGTGCTTGATGACCGTTGACCCCATAAGAAACTTCATTTGTCCTTTGAATGGCCTTATCCTACTGCTAGCTTAACCACTCTCTTACCCAGAAAATAGTGGTAAAGGACCCGGTTTAATCCACAAGAACCCGACCATGAGGCAGGTTACATGGTACTTGTAGCAATCAGTACTACATGGTACTTGTAGCACTCAGTACTACATGCCACTTATACTAACATTTCGTTCGTGTCCAGTCTGAATTGGCGTTAGAATTCATTATTGTTTAAGTTCCTTAAATGCAAGTGATTTTCACGTTTTTTTACATTTTTATTTTTTTCTTTTATTTTTAGTCCGTTTTCTTTTTTACATAGAAATATTTAACGTTACAAAAGTCTTACATTAGGTACTAAATTTAGTTTTTTTTCCTTTCGATATGTATCTGCCATCCCCTTTCCTAAATGACTGACCCCCCATCTCCCCCACCACCAATCACTTCAACGAGTGTGTCATATATAGTTTAGTTAGGACTAAAGTTAATCACTCTGATCGATTTTGTTTTTGGAAAAAGGAAGTGAACCTTGTCTGTCGAAATGGATCATCATTTTCACTTTCCTGGCCTCTCCAAATCTGGGTTGTGATATTTTTTCTTTTTCTTTTCTTTACTAAAACAAGATCTTACCATTTCGTTCGTGTCCAGTCTGAATTGACGTTAGATTTCATTATTGTTCAAATTCTTTAAATGTAAGTAATTTTCATGCTTTTTCTTTTTTTTTCCAATCTGTTTTCTTTTCCTGTCTTTGATATTCTTAAATGAATGTTTGCCTTCACGTGGATCTTTTTGTTAGAAAGGTCTCTTGCATTAGAGAGTAAATTCGAATTTTTTTCTTTCAGTATATATCTTCATTCCCTTTCCTAGATGAATAACCCCCGACTCTCCAACACCGATAATCTCTCTAGCTGGTGCGTAATATATAGGGTAGTTAGGACTAAATTTAATCACTTTGCTCGATTTAGTTGTTGCCAAAAAGAAGCAAAACAAAAACAAAAACACCCCCCCCCCAAAAAAAAAACGAAAAAAAAAACCGTTAATCTTGTCCGTCAAAATAGATCATTTTCATTTTACTGCCTTCTCTAATTTTGAGGTTTGTTTGTCTCTTTTTCTTTTTGTTTTCTTTGTTACTGCTTATCTAAGTTCTCATCTGAATCAGTAAGTGCTATTATGATTTTACTAAGTTAAATCTTAGTAAATTTAACTACAAAATTCTTTTATATAATTCTTTTTTAATGAAATTACATAGAACCTACTATTGCCCGGTTCACACTTCTCTCACTTTTATTCAACAGGATTAGAGGCTCATCCCATGTTCCATGTTTAGGAAGTGGTTCCCAGTTCTTTTTCTTTCTTCAGACCTCACTATTGGTGTTAACGTCTCTTAATAGTGAGGGTACCAGGTTGGTAGCTTTCTGGTTGCTGCTTCCGATTGGTAGTTAAGAACCCTAACTTTTGTGTAGCGTCGAGAGCGGCTGCTCTGATCAACCACTGCATAATATCGGGGGTTCTTGCAAGGCCCTGACGTGCACGGATAGGTACCCTTGCAAGCGCTTCCCTTTCTGCACATGTCGTAGTCAATAAACACATTTCACCTCTACCTGAGTTCTCTCCTCATTAACAACACAAAAATAAACAATCGCATCTCGGGAAACCAGCCAAACCAAAAATCACCTAAAATACTCAATTTATTTCCTTCACATAAATCCGCGGTATGCGTACCAGCTTCTGCAGCGTGGAACCTTTTCTCCGCGATAAGTCCGCTGACATCCTAGGGCTTTGTGAAAGCAATCTTAATCCCCTCCTCTGTTTTCTCGATTCCTGGTTACCTTCCACTCTTAAATAAAGACTCCATTGTTGATATGCATGGTCTGGGTGTTTACGTTAATGAACACCTCCCGTTCGCTAGGGTGAGTTCTCTTGAATCCCCTGGCCCTTTTGTCTTTCATTTATAAAATCGGTGGCATATTTTCTCTTTCTGTACCGTTCTCATTCCTCTCTCAACTGCTCCCTGCTAAAAAGTATCTCTGACAATATACATAAGGCTACTTCCTCCCACCTGTTCACCAACATTTGTGTTTGGTGATTTTAATGCCTACCATGCCAAGTGACTGAAAAAGTTGTGGATTTTTCCAGGTGCTTATCTAGTATCCCTACAGAACACGCCTCTCTGCTATATCTTTGCTTCATCTATCCCTGACTCCTGACAAGCCTTGCAGCTTTGCCCACTTAGAAACTCTAATCATGCTGTTGTTTCCATTAATATCTCTACACTCCCTAGCCCCTAGAAACCTCTAACAGAATTTCTTACTGCAGACTGGGATTCGTTCCGCAATTTTCTATGTGACGTCCCATTAGAAAAAGTTAACTCTCCTCCGTTGAGGACTACGCCTTTCAGGTCTTCTTCTAAGTGAAAGCTGGCATTAATGCTTTCATCCTGGCCAGGATGTTCCGTCCTAAACCTTATTCGTCCCCCTGCTTCTCTTCTGCCTGCTCGGCCGCCATTGTCTACAGGAATCACATCTTCTAGCTATATCGGGCCACATGTCTGACCATAATAGTCGCCCATTTGTCTCTGCTCGTAATGACTGTAAGAGGGTCTTAACTTACACTGAGCTGTTGTTTTACTGAGAGAATGAAACAGCATATAATAACTCGCAAGTTCGGCTGCAAAGACTACTGGCGACTCTAGAAAAAGTTGTACTGAACAGCAGCAAATCCTACATCTCTCCTTTAATCAGCAAAATTTGAGATCCACCCAGACACAGAGGACAAGGCCGAGTGTTTTGCTCGCAGATTCTCCTCCAACTCCACAATTGACCCGTCTGGAGTATCCACACCCAACTTTGCCCCAAGAATTGAGGCTCAGCTGAGAGATGTTCACATAACTCCCCCTCTGGTTTCTAACAATTTCCAAGCTTGACCACCATAAGGCAAGTGGAGGTGACGAAATCCCGGTCATTGTCTTGAAATTTTCCCCGAACTCTCCTCTGTCCTCTCCAAACTCTATAATGAATGCCTCTGCTTCATGTTTTTCTGCCTGTTAGAAGTCCTCATTTATGGTACCTGTATTTGAGTACTCTGGAGAACCGTCAAAGCCCTCTTATTATCACCCTATCAGCCTCCTGCTGAATTTCGGCGAAGTGTTCGAGGCTATCATCAATGCTGAAATAGGTAAACATCTCACAGCCCATAAACTATTCCTCGACAGACAGTATAGCTTACGCTTTGCCAGGTTTACTGCTAATGTACTAACTACCATATACCGAGTACATATACGAGGCCCTCGATAAAAATGGTGAAGCTCGAGCTGTTGCTCTGGATATCTCCAAAGTATTTTATGAGGTCTGCACGCTGGCCTTCTGTGCAATCTACAGGAATATGGTATCACTGGATGCTTTCTTGATTTGATTCAGTAATTCCTGTCAAACCGTATAATAAAAGTTATCTTGAACAGGCATGCTTTCCGATCATATTACATAAACGCGTGTCCCACAGGGATCTATCTCAGGTCCATCGCTCTATCTGATCTTTATCAACGATCTCCCCGATGTGATCTAATCCAAAGTAGGTATTTACACTGACGACATCACTATTTACCCCCACCTTAACAAGAAATTTGCCAGGATGGGCGAAGATAACCTTGCTGCTTATTTTGAAAAGGACCTCCAATCTATAGTGGACTGGGTAAGAAATGGTTCAAATTTTAATGCTTCCAAAACAAAGCTGCTATCTGTGAACCTCCATAGACAATCTCTCCTGCCCCACCCCCATCAGCATGGATAAAGCTAGTCTCCCCGAATGCAATAAATTTCACGTCTTCGGCTTCGCCCTCTAAACCGACCTCAAGTATAACGACTTCATTGAATCAATAGCTAAATCTACTACTAGGAAGGTTCGGTCACTGTGTAGAGCCAGGAGGTTTTTCTCGCCTGAATCCATATGACACATATACAAATCAAGCGTTCGCCCATGCATTAAATACTGTTGTCATATCTGGTTGCGCGCCCATGCTATTCATCACGGGGTTGTAGACAGAATGCAGAAGAGAATCGGTAATATAATCGATCCCGTCCTGGCAGACTCTAGCGACTTTCTCACCGACGGGATCTAGCTTCCCTCGGTCTCTACTACAAATATTTTTATAGCCTCTGCTCCGACGAGCTTAGCTCCTTTGTGCCCGCTCTAGAAGAATTTACTCGAGAAACCAGAAAGGCAACAAGGTCCCACCATTTTACAGTCAAAACAACCAAATTCATCTACTACTTCTACCCCAATAGCTTCTTTTCTCGCACTTCCTGAATGTGGAACTTCCTTCTGTATATTTGCTTCGTTGATAGCTACAATCTCCAAGAGTTTAAACGCAACGTCAATTGCCATCTCTTATTCCCTTGACTCCCATTCCTTCTCTTATTTTTTCTCCAAGATCCCCTGTATCATGTTTTTCTTTTTTTTCACTACTCTCACGCAACTCTCACGCAAATCAGTATTCCCAAATTCTCTCATTCATTTTCTGACACACCTTGTAACCAGTTCTTTTTTTCTCTTCTACTATGTAACCATTCATCTTATGTAGCATTCTGAGTACCAGCAGCAGTACTGCCTTGCTTGGTGTGAAACGATAAAAAAAGAAGAAGATAACTGAAGGATGAGTTTTGATAATTTAAAAGCAGACTATAAGAAGATTCTGAATCCAATTCGCATTTCCTTTATGAAACATTTTGCTCTGCTATATTATCAATTCTTTCACAGTGTTGATCTTTCAATTACTAGAATTTGCTCTAAAAAACTCTTGATACAAATCAAACTGTCGCTAATTGATCGGTTTTCAGAAGTTGCACAAATTCAAAAGGTTCCTAGTCATGTGCCTTAGAAATACAACCGGTTAAAACAAATCTTAAATAACAAACTTACTTAAAAGTTATTTTTATCTCATATCGGTAAATGTGGTTCACTTAAACTTCTTTTGCGTGCATTTTTAATAGATTAAATCTTAAAACGTGCTTGATTCTCGAGACAACTATAGAATAGGCATCTGAGCAGCTTCGGTGGCGTCGTCTTATTTGATTTTTGGTGGTTGTAGAATTATAAATCTAATTGCATCTGACAATTTCAACCTGCGGACAGCGAAACGTGCGTCTGTCAATAAAATCAAACAGTGATTACTCAAATGAAGAAAAACGCTGCGGGTCCTAAACAGGCGATCCTTTCCAGTAAGCTAAGATGAAGACCAAGAATCAATTTACCATCCGCTAATCTCTTATTTTAATCATCCTATATTTTGATTGAGTTGTTTTCTAATCACCTTTAATCGTTCAGTTTAGGAATAGTTTTGAAATATGTAAAGCTTTTACTATTATTAATTCTTTTTGGAAAAATTATTATAATAATTAAATTTCTCAATGATTATCATTAATAATCATACAATTAGATAGATATTACTATAAATCATTCAATATTTAATTGAAGGATAATTATATGCAGTGGCAAAGTGAAAAATGATCTACCGAGATAAAAAATTGCTTAATTTTTATTTTACTTAATTTTTAACAGCTCGTCACGTAATGAATGAAAGCAGAATTATTACTAATGTCAATTCATACTGTTAGAAATATTCTTCATAACAGCAACATAAACGAATGCATTGTTACAAAAAAGAAGCCATTATTAAAAACAAAATAAAATAAAATTACTGGGCCAAAGAACATCTGTTATGGAATAATGAAAAATAGATAAAGATGATATATAGTGACGAAATAAAATAGAACTGAGTTCCAATACAAGGGAATATGTTCGAAGACTAATTGATTCAAGAACAATTCAAAATATACAACAAATACAAGAGAATTCGGTCGACTTACGGTAATAAGGATCATAGCATTAAATAGCTACTTGCAAACAATATTAAAATACTTGGAAAATCTAATAGTAAAAACAAACATATGACCTCCGAAGCAACATTCTTACAAGATTCATCAATAAATAAAAACAATTATAACTTAGGAATCCGCACACTCAAATATATATATATATATATATATATATAAGCACACCTCGCACTTTGCTTAGGTCACAGCACATGTATTCTACGAAACTCAGTCTTTACCTACTCAGATGATAAATCATGAAATTCGAAAGCTTAAACTATATTTCTTGTACGTTTCTTCTGAAATTAATTTTAAAAATATCTTTCTTGTGTGACATGCCCTTTTCGTGATTTGGAAAAGGGCTATCATATATATATATATATATATATATATATATATATATATTATTATTATTATTATTAGATAAAATAAAATGTTAATAGGATACCAAAAATTTGATGCTATAGTATGCCGTACTCTCAATCGGAATAATTGTTTTCGGTGTAACCGAGCTTTACTTACGTCACTCATACCTTCAAAACCATCCTGAATCAATTCTGATTATTGCTAATATCAGGAATATAAATAGAACAAAATAAACATATTTATAAAAAAAAGCTATTAAATTATTACAAATTTAAATTAGCACTTCATTATGAATGATGCCAGCAGCTTGTCTAAAAAAGATAATTTCATTATTTGATTTACATGAGATTTGATTAGTCAAAGCTAATGATTAGATGATGGGATTTACCTTTGTTTTATCTAATCTTTTGCTATTTTTCCTTCAAGGCAAATAACTAGGTTGATTTATTAGAAGGTTCGTAAACGAACTTTTGACTTCACAATTTCTAGTTGCTTTCATGGCTTTCTGGTTACTTTCATGAGTTTCTACTGTTTTCCTAATATTATTTTAATAATTTTTTATTTGTACCATGAATATTTAGCCTATATATATTTTGTTCCTTTTCAACTTTAGGTTGTTTCTACCTTCTAGATTGTAAATATTGTTGCCGAGAGCAAAAATAAATAATAAACAAAAAAACAAAACAAAACAAAAACACGGAATTGAAGATCCATAATTTCAAGCTCCTGTAATGGACATGATAAATCAAAGAAGCACATTTCTCCTTCCCCCACTATATATATATATATATATATAAGGATAGGAATGAGATACACAATACTTAAAAAACCTGGTTAGAAAACGGAAAATTTATGATCACCCATGCCTTGAAGGGACCCACTAAACAGAAGAGAGAGGCATTCCATGGTAGGCTGTGTTACAACACACACACATATATATATATATATATATATATATATATATATATATAGAGAGAGAGAGAGAGATAAAATAGTTTTATTGTATGCTTCAGGCCTGGTGATTGCGTTAAGGCATAAAACACTGTCAACACTCGGCGTTCACCTCACTATATATATATATATATATATATATATATACTACCGGAAGTATCCTGTGTTGCCCGGGATGAAACAGCATATTGCATAGAAATGTAAACATTTTATAAAATTCTTTATTAACACGAAAACATAGCACAAAATAATGCATAACAGTTCAAATAGACGGTTCTAATTATCTTTAAAAATTATCCTAATTTTAATATGTAAAGACAAAAATTAAAATTCAGTATTTTTGAAGCAGACAGTAAATCGAACAAAAATTATGAAAATATGAACATATAACATGCAATTACAATTTTCTAATTATTTTTAAAAATTATTCTAATTTAGAAAAGTATGTAAACATAGAAACTGAAATTCAATTTTTGAAAATGATTTTAATATGAGAAGAGCAGAACAAATGGCCAGCAAAATTGAGAATTATCATTAAAACATCTTCATGAAAGAACTATGTAAACTTATGTTTTTTTCCTGATAGAGTGAAAACAGATTAATTTTGTTTCCGACTCTTGAAAGTGCATTATAAATTTGTCCTTGAGAAAAGCGTTGTTCTTCAATGTGTATAACAGACATTGAGAAGTTGTGTCTTTGGAATGAATTTATGGAGATTGCAATTTCTTGAATGGAATTGTTACATCAGTTGGGATCAAAGATATTCTTGGAATTAAAACATCTCATTTACCACATCCTTACAGAATGTTTACTTCAATAAGGTGTGGCATCATTTTCTTAACTACAAGTCTGATTCTAATACAAAGTCTTAGTGGCTCTAGATTTCTTAACATTCTTAGAGCACCCAATTTGAGATCAAATTTGTGTGGTGATATTCCAGATGAATCTAATGAATTCAAAATCTCAACTGGATAATTCACTGTATCTGAAGGATCTACAACAGTATCAATGAACTTATAAGAGCATTATTCTTTTGGGAAGTCTTTTCAAAAGTTAAAAATTAATGGACTTTGTAGTGATGTTTTGGAATCGAAATTTCTCTTCCACTTAGTCACTTGTGATTCTGATAATTTTCGTTGATGTTTGTGAAGTGTTCGGTTATTAATTCTTTGCCAGACTGCTGCACCAGGATGCGTATAAATGGCAGTTTTAAGCAGCCTTCATTTTTCTCACAGGAGATTTCCTTTTCCAATAAATAATCTTTTTGAACATTTTTCAGACATCTGATTATTCGATAGAACAGCTCTCAAATTTATTTTCAGTTTTATGGTTTTGACATGTCAATGTTTGGAAGGTATCAACCATGCCCGAATCACATCAACATTTGTTCTTTTTGGTATAAAGGGGAGTATTTGCCTGGAATCGGATAAATCTACGGTGAACCCTCCCATCACAGACTGACTGTTTCTTATATCTCTCAACATTCAATCAATAGCCTCCAGATCTCTTATACATAATCATGCATTCATCAAACACAGTCAAATGACATTGTCTTATACCTTCTGCTATCCAATAAGTTTTATTGATGTTGCAGACTGGGTTTCTATTTGTATAAAGGTAAGTAAAAGGTCAAAGGCAACATGAGCAGTTCTATCTTCTGGTAGCAATGTTAAAGCAGTTCCAGATGATTCCACTGCAAGAGCAATTTTACATTCCTTTTTCAATTTGGCCAGTATCAAAGATATTACAAAGGTTTTCTCAGTTTCACATGGAGCATCACAGAAAAATGCTCCCTTTCTGGTACCTGACTGTTTCAGTAATGGTATAATATGCAACCTTTTGGTCATCACTGAGTATTCCAATATAATTTTAAATATATTCATCAATCTTGTATTAATGAGGTTTCTCTCAGATATTCTGTTAACCGGTTACCCGCACATCTGACATACTTTATTAATACATCACTTCCCGTGGCTAAAATTTGATCTTTAATATCAGTGCAGAATTAAATGTCTTGACAGCAGTTAACAGCAATATCATGATACCTCAGCTGTATTCGATAAAGAAAGTCCTCAGAAAGATCATCATTAAATTTATTTCGCCGACCTTGAGGGTTGCTAACTCCGCAGGTGTTAATATGAATAACAAAAAGAGATCTAAAATTTTTCGGACGCTATGAAATATTATGGGACACTAAAGCCTCAGAGTGTTGCTGCCAAATGACTATCGTCCTCAAGTATTATTCTTTTATTGCACGCTTTGCTGTAAATCGTATAAACAATTTCATAGTCTCTCCAAAGCTAAAATGACACTAGGTGTTGAACTTCAAGCAACAACATTCCTAAAATGTGAGCATCTGGCAAACCACAGTTTTGATATTCTATTGTGTACATATGGCATCTAACTAGACCAAATACCATGTGTTTGGGGAGTAGGTTCATCATCTTGACTTTCAGCATAAAAGATCTAGTTATATAATTTCCATGAATATGCAACTGTTTTTAAGCAGTTTATTTTGAATGTCCTTCCATTTTGTATTGCAGGTGAAGGTTATGAATAAATGGCCATATTGTCTAACGTGAGTCATTATTATTGATTGTATATTTCAAATGAGCATAGTATTCAGCTCTAAGTTGTTTTTCTTCCTCTTAAAGTATCCTAATTTCTCTTATTCAGTTTTGGCATACATTTCAATTGCATGCTGGTAGAACGATATCACGATGACACCTAATCTCTTCATCTAATATTATTATAGCAATTACATTACACTTAGATGCATTATGTCGTTGAAAATGTTTCCCATAGAGTATCTTTTTTTAAAAAATCTAACTTGACTGTCAACGAAAGAGATGGATCTGATTCTAGATCAAATTTGAAGCTTCTCATATAACCATTATTTTTATGTAACATTTGAAGATTTCAGATAATATCCAAATAGTCAAGAATTATTGCACTATTATGTACTTTCAAGTAAGTATCCAATTTTAAATGAGTGAAACAGGTTTCCTTCTAAAGTTTGAGAAAGTTTTCTTCTCAGTTTTTACAGTGTACATAAAATTTTCTGAGATTTTATCATGCGGTCAACTGAATCTTTTTTGAGGCTGAGGTTTTAGAAATTGATTTTTTCAGAATTTCAAAAAAAACAAAAATAAACAAACAAAAAAAAAGCGATATTTTGAAATTTCAGAATTTTTCAAACTAAACACGGCCTCTTTCAATGACTTCGAGAGGAATTACAAATGCAAATACCAAAAACTCAAATTCAGCAACTTTTAGGGTTGAACAAACAAATATGACTCTTGATCCGCGGGTGGGTCGTGACTCACACGCCGGCATATGGCCTAATATCTTTATTTTGGCCATAGAAACTCAATTCAAGCTTTTTGGGTAAGTTGTAGGTGAAAATTATTAAAATCAACTTGACCCGCTGGCTGGTCTTGTCTACCTGCTATTTAGTTGCCTAAAGTCTTCTCAGGGACTAAAGAAGGCCACATGCCAAGTTTTAATTCAAAAGGTCCAAATTCCAATAGTCTTATAAAACATGATCAACAGACATATAAACTGAAATACGCTAATATATATATATATATATATATATATATATATAATTATAACAATATTTATAGTAAAAAATAATTCTGCTAATATTAGTAATTGTTATACTATATTTAAGTTCGTCTTGAAAAACCCACCGAGAACGAACTCGGAGGAAAAAGAAGGGGAAGTAAAAAAAAAAAAAAAAGAAACAAACGAAGTACATGAACAAAAGTCAAATACTCGTAGCAAATAAAAAAACAACCTAAGACGAAGACCCTAACACTAAAGCGCTCAATACGAAAGTAGAGCAACAAAGACAGAAAATCTAAGTGAGAGCCAACAAACCTACCTAGGTTTCACGGTTCTCACTTAGATTTTATATATATATATATATATATATATATATAGAGAGAGAGAGAGAGAGAGAGAGAGGGATGGGTAGATAGTTTTATATATTTAATAAAAACAGTAATAAAGATTTTATACATCTACCAGAACCCATCGACAAGTAATTAACTGAAGAATAACGCGTTTCTGACGAGTGGATTGGGATAAATGAGAATTAATGAAATAAGTAAATCCTTCCATGTAACATTTTCTGATTCAGAGTTTTGCAGAATAATCGTAATCATCTATCCTATCCTATAACAGATTAACAGTAATAAAATTAGTGGATTCATCGGACCCATGATGTACGGATTTAGATTACCAAATTTTGAAGCTGAAGATAACTTATTTTTTAAACTATATATATATATATATAGGGAGTAGACAAAGCAATGAAAATACCTAGTACTATATTAATTTGGAAAATTTGATAAAATTGTCAAAAGCTTGTCTATTTTTGTTTCTTGATTTTTTATTAGTAGTACTTCATTTATGTTTTTGTACATATATTATTTAAATAAGTTTAGTAAAATTAAGTTTGGACTATTTAAGAATTTAAAGTGATCAACTTCATCCTATGGGTCAGGAATTATTTTAGGAGAAATACTAATGCACCCATTCATACTGATAAAGTTGTATCTGAATGACACGAGGGACATTCTAGTGAAGTAGAGCATCTTATCTGTCCACCGCAGTCCCCAAATTTCAACATCATTGAACATTTATAGTTTATTTTAGAAAAAAAAGAGACGAGTCAATATCCTTCACCAACACTATTAAAAGAATTGGAGAATGTTTTAGTTCAAGACTGGATAAAAATTCCTGTGGTTACAATTCACACTTTGTACGAGTCGATCTCATTCAAAATTCAAGCTGTATTCATTGCCAAAGGCAATTCTACTCCATAATGAAATAAACTGGCTTGATATTTCCATTATTATGTCCATTCCCTGTGTGTGTGCGTGTGCGCAAATTTACTGAGACAGTTGAATTTTATTGGCTAATATTAAAGTTTACTGGTGTTTCTATACGCCACAGAAACAATAGCAAGCTACTTTTAAACTTTGCAGTAAAGAATTTTCATTTATAATTTTTTCTTTACCATTTTCTCGGTATTTTATCGCAGAATTTTGCCCTCTATTGCTTTTAAGTATTTTTAAAGCCAATGATTGAATCTTACAAGTTATAGAGGCCATTACAAGAAGAAATATTAGCATAGGTTTTATTGATTGTCTTTTTCCTGTGAGAGCTATTTGAAAAGAAAAATAAGGATGCTGCACTTATGAAATCGTTAGCTGGAACCATTTTTAAAAAAGAAATATTTTAAAAGTAATTGGTATTTCAGAGGATGGAAAAGATATTCAGAACTGCACTTCTAATCTCTAATGTTCTGTCATCTCGTCTGATATATCGTTTTATATTCACGCAGTGACTGGCAGAGGTAGGCGTTGTTAGTCACAAATGTAAATCGGGCACCATGAATTACTTCTTCACTTATTGGTCGATTACTAAGCAATAAAAGCTTGTAAGATCAAAGAAGCAACTAAAAGCATGTAAACGAACAAATGATACAACTCTTCCACTCCCAGCTATTACACGAAATAATACAAAATAGGAATGACAACCAGAATAGTTTGGTCTGCTAGTTCTGACAGCTTTTGTTTCAGTCTTTCTAGATCTGCCTCAGTCTATTGAAAAATACATTTTCTCTTTTGCTTTTTCCCTTGATTACTAAACGAGGCCCAATAATTGGTAGTATCAATTTCATAAATCGACCCAGGCAATACCGAGTGAAGTGTCTCTTCCACCATCCGCCATTATTAGTAACTTCACCCATTGGCGACACTGCTCCGAGTTCTCACCAAAAATTGCTATTGAACATCCTATGATGTCGACCAGCAGGATAAATGGTCTTGATCTATTGTGCGCTTCCGGTCAGCAAGACAGATGGTGTTGAATGAAGAACAATATTCCGGTTTAAGGTAATATGTCACTAAGAGGTATTGAGCGTATGTGCTTAACTTCACACGCATATGAATATATTTATACTTACATAGAATTAATATACACATATATAATCATGCAGAGTATGTATTAGTGTATATATAAAAACACACTTATAGTTATATATATATTTTTATTTTAGAGCTTTAGAGAAAAACATTATACAGGAATATATTGATCACTGACCTCAGGCAAAAGTGTATAATCTCATTCAACAAGCAGACCCACATAAACATAGCACGTGCGTTGGCAAATTGGTAAAGGGGTGTTTCGGCTTTACAATCGGTTTCCCTGATGAAAAATGGAATACAGATTCAATTCTCGTCTCAGGCACAATTTTTCTTTAACAATGACTACTAAATCCAAGTCGGTTATTAATATCAGCATTTAAGAAAAAAAGAAGTAAAAACAGAGTTACTTACTCATACGTGTTTCTAATAAAAATAACGTTTATAGTAATAAGAAACATCTCTCTACTAAAGTTTTACCAAGTTTATCTGAGATGTGGTACAAGGCCGCAAGTAGAGAGTATCCAGTGGGGGTCAAACTAATCAGTAGTAATTAATCTAGCGATACGAGCTTGTTAACTATTGCACCATGTCGAACTGCTCCTATCTACCTATAAAGTCATTTCTTATTAATTTTTTTATGTGTCAGGTCATTATCTATCTATCTATCTACGTTGTTTTTCTGGTCCTTTTAACATTGTATTGATTACGTGTTAATTTATTCACTAGCGCGCGTTTTCCTTCCAACGTGCAAACTCTTTAAATAATCAGAAACTAGTTATTTTACAAGAATCTTTTTATCACTTGTCAGCAAATACAGCAATGAACATATAAAATATTAAAAGCAAAACAGTTTTCTGGTCATTTAATGTCTGGTGACCCTAATGTTTATAAAACAAGATTACTTTCATTTGGCACAAAGTCTTTGTGCTGCCCGGGACAAAATGCCGAAAAGCATCTGGCTTTAGACAGCCAGTTTAAACTCAAATTCGCAAGAACACACAGACGAATTTCATTGGAAAACGGATGTGTTTATTCCTCGAGGCAGCTCAGAGCTTATATCAAGAAATAGACAATTACACCATTAGACATGGTAAAGCGGCTGAGCAAATTCTGGACAAAAAAGTCCTTTATTTCTTTTCTAAAATATCTATTTTTGGGTTTGAAAGAACGAGCAACACATATAAAGAGGCAACAAACTATTCGTTGTGCCACATTAATGCGTTTACAAGACAGAGAAGATGAAAAGGCTAAGAAGAATGAAATCAACATACCAAAGTTATATGAAACGGTGGAGAGGCGAAACGTGCGTGTGAATACAGGGACCAACAGGAAGAATCTGAAGATCCCGCCAAAAGACAATCTCACTCACGTGGCCTCATCCCGTTGCCGAGAGTAGATAAAAAAACGGTAGGGCGTGATAAAGGACAGGAAATTAAAACAAAAGGAAGCATAGTCTATGCTAGAAATCACAAGAATGAAAGAAAAGGGAAAATAAAATAAAATAGAATAAAAAACAGTAACAAGAAAGACGTCGCAGTGAGACGAGAGGTAAAAAGGTCAGTCAGTCAGTTAAGTGCCATACGTGATACACGCTTGGGCGATCATGTCTCTTTCGAGACATGACTGACTGGGCAGAAGATTATCCCGCAGTAGGTTGCCATTGCTTTCTGTGGTAGACTGGTTGCCGACCATAGCTATAGAACCCGATCTGTCCTGTTATTTAACCCATAACTGGAAGGAATAGACGGATTAATACCTTTCCCAAGGGTATTTATGCGTAAGTGAATGCAATGAATTCAGTTGGAATTTGAACTCGGCTCCCCGATTTCTCGTTCCGAGCCGATATCCAATGCACCACAACGCACATCCGGTAAAAAGGTAAACAAACAAAATAAACGGTGTCCGAATGAATTTGTCCTTGATGACGGAAGGTCCGAGTTACAAACGTGACAGTCTTAATCATGTCGTCCTCAGTGATTCTCAAAATCGATACTTAATCGAAACGTTTTTCGATAATGGCAAGAAGCTGAATTCTTTCTTACACTATAATTTTTCATTAATTTAGATATCACAGATTCACGCAAGTCAACGTTTTTAACAGATTTGCTTTCTTGGTGGATTTTACGCAATACCATAGTGTTTGAATCTGCATATATGAATTTAATCTTAGAACAAATAGGAAGAGTGATTTGTTTTACCGTTAAAATTAAACAAATCCTGTTTTTATCTAAAAGAACAGTTTCGCAAAACCTTTTTCTAACTTTTAAGTAAAACATTTTTTTTATTAAAGAAACGACATCGTTGTGAAGAGAAAATAATTTGTTATTTCTGATCAGATTAATATAAGCCTTATTGATTTGATCTCTGCATGTGAATGCGCCATTGTGTATCTAAATTAAAACCCCGTCATCAAACATACGCAAAAACACAAAGGCGCACAAACTCATACACAAAACTCAAATACAATCATACATAAACAGCTAGAATATACTAAAAACTACAAGGATATAGACATTCACATCAATATATACGAAAGTCGGTACTGGAACATAGCGAAAAATATTAAGAATTGTTAAATTAACTTGATAGTTGTGCAAGTAGATCATCCGAAAAACCTCGAAGTAATGAAATAGACAAAATATTAAGATATTATCATAAATTGAAGGACTCTCAGATCTTTAGTAAGTATATATACAGATAGTATAACAGGGTATGTTTGCCTCTTCAATTATCTGAATGACAAGTGCCTGGCAGCCGAAATATTCTGTCGGCTAACATTTGCAGTTTAGAATTGGCTGGTATGATTCAATACAACCAAAATTAAACTCGTAATATTTCATCACTACTGAGCAGACTCTAAAACTGCATCAATTCTGATGAGTGGTTATGTCCCGCCAAGTTTGCCTCAAACGCCTACTAAGGCGAAACCTTACTGTCGATTTCATGTGGAACGCGTATATTCGTACCGTCGCAAATGATATTGGAAGAATGGTTAGTTCAATATTTTGATCCAGAAAATACTTAAATCCTGTTGCGATGCTCTATCTTTAAAAGAGTCTGATTAGACAAAGACTATTGTGACCACATTTGACCTGGTGCTGCTCAATCTTCATTTCCCAGTCATGACAAATTTCAAAAACAATAATGCAACCTTGTGGGTGATGAATTATTCTCCACCTCGAACCCCTTATCTCACAGATGAAACGTTTGAAGTTTTTTCACTGTGTTTATTTTCTCCTTTTCATATATATATATATATATAATCTATGTTATAAATAAACACAGTAGACAATTAAGTACACATAAATACATACTTTTCAAATACTTTAAAAGGATAATTTAACTTTGACGGACAGTGATGTTCTCTATGGATGAACGGTCTAAAGCATCAATTCTGTCAGGATTTATATACAGAATAAGAATCTTTCAGTCTCATATTTTCTCATTTTCAATCAGTCATTTTTCCTTGAACATCATATTCTATCTATCTCGTCTATCTCATCCCATGTAAATATCTGCAGTAAAAAATACTTAAAATTTTGAAAGCGAAACAAACCATTTTCGCCGGTGTGTCTCCTGTTACTAATCTATGTTTAGGTCACAAGAGTTGATAGTGATTTCTCTATTTCGCTACTGATTTGAAATATTTCTTTAGCTTCTGCTACATATGCTTTACACTATAGCAATTGTAGGTTAAATATTTAATTTAAATTAGTAATTGAAAGCATTTCGAGGCACACAAAATATTGGTTGAAAGTAAATGACAGTAGTGATATAGCAGCAAATTTATTTGCCGAAAGATTTACATTTCGTTTATGTTTTGACTTACACTTAAAAAAAAAATAGACAAAATTCTATCCGCTTAGTGAAGAATTAAATTAAAGTAGCATTGTTGGTGCATGCAAAGAAGGCATGTCTCTGAAGCGAACTGGAAAGGTTCAGTAAAATGAAAGTCTCATCGTTTTAATTATTTAGATTGTTTTAAATGTCAGAAACATGCTAAAAGTTTCACCGCTGAAATTTTGTGAGTGTAGGTCTAGATAAAGAAAAATTATCAGTGACTCCTGAAAGATTGAAATTGTGCAGCTGATAGTGAAACCTTTACCTATGAAATTCTTCTGGTACGGTAATCTCCACGAGGATCATGTTATAACATCTGTACATTTTTAAATTACTTTTTCTATGTGCCTACCTATACAGAATGTGGCTCTCCGCAATTTTCTGTCTTTTGTAGCTCTTAATGTTTGCTTTTTGTCATAACTTCTAATCCGTTTACTAATAATTTACACAAGCTCATCAGGCAGGTTATGCGCAGATTTCTTTTGTCCGTTTTGCATTTAATAAGTTATGTGTTAAATGATCTAACTCCTAGTATCAGTGTACTTTTTCTTTCCATTTTCTTTAAACCTTCGTCGTTGCTCAAATGTTCAGTCTATATTATCCTCAGTATCCTTCTGTAGAACATCTGCTGCCTGAAGTCTCTTCAGTAACAAGATGATATAGCATTCACTGCCATATAGGATGATTATTATGTAGTATTTATGTAGTATTTTCATTGTTTGTAACGAAAATTTCCTCAATTGTTAATACTTAAATTCTTAATTTGCTTACTTTTGAAGACATTTTTCTGTTATATACTGCGCCAGCAAACAAAAGTTGACGATCGGCTTTGCTGATAAAACAATGGACAATTCATTTATTTAATTTAACAGAGTAATATAATTTATAAAAGATTTTAGATTATTACAATGGGTAATACATATTTCACTGCGTCCTGATGTTATTATCGCGATTCGTCAGACCCAAATGGTACAACAGTTGGTCCTCAAAATATCCCCCACAAACAATTCCTTTTTTGTATTTAATTTTATATATACGCTCACATGTCCATTTTAGAATAGACATTTGTCACGGTTATTTACGAAAATGTACCGCCCATTTGAAAAAGAACCTCAAAGAAAGAGGAAAGCAAGGATAAAGAAACGATAGATGATTGATTAATGTACAGAGAAAAAAGAAAGAGAAAAAGGGGAGAAAAAAGAAAAAAGGGGAAACAGAAAAAACTGAATAGAAAGCAAGAAGAGAAAAAGAAAGGACAGAGAGATACAAAAAAAGGAAATACAGAATCACGAGAAATAAATGTTGACACCATTTAGTCTAACAGCGTCTCCAACCTCCTAAATGTTTTCTTAGATAAACATGGAAAATATTGAACTATGAAATTTAATTTCAAATATATTAGCGTCTATGTAATATTAAATAAAAGAAAAGGATTTTTTTTGGGGGGGGGGTATTTTGAGAACCAACTGTTGTACCATTTCGGTCTGATGAGTCGCGATAAAAACATCAGGACGCGGTGAAATATGTATTACCCATTGTAATAATCTAAAATCTTTTATAATATATATATATATATATATATATATATATATATATATATATATATTCCATTTTTAAACGAATTATTACGCGACCTAGGTTTCTACCATGAGTGGTGTCTTCAGGCAATTTTAATAACTGATTTTACCGTTTACCGTTTTTCTTTTTAAGAACGCTCGTGTAACGGTATTTTATTTGAACGCTCACGTGGCAGGGGATTTTTGAACGCGCAATTTTTAAATTAAACGAATTATGGCGTTTTTATCCATGGTTGTATGAACCTAAGAGGTATTTCTTAGTATGGATACACTTAGTTCTAAATTCCGTTCATACATTCAACAGTTCGTCTTTGTTTAGGAATAGCATAATATCTAACTTTACTTGGCAAAGTCGACATATTTTGTCCCCGTTGTAAGGCTTGGCTGTTTTTACAATGCTCCCCGTTATGTCTGGGTCTTTTCCGTATTTTGATTTTAATTTCCACACGTGGCTAACCAATTTTGTGCAGTTTTTTTAATTTTTCTATTTTGAATGTATATCTGTGATTAAGCCACCTGGTCTTAAATGTGTATTATTATATATTTTATTTTGGCCATTTGGGTCATATGCATTTGCCTTGTAAATGATTTCTTTTGTGTTGCAGAGTCCTTGAAGTGGACATTTATTTTCACGTAATAACTCGTTTAAAAATGAAAAATATTCAAAAGTTCTACAATATAATTGTATTAAACACTTTAAAACAAATGTGCACTGGTCTAACCAAAAACTAAGTATTAAACAATATATATATATATATATATATATATATATGTTTTTATTCTTTTTCTTCGGTGATGTATTTGGTCGGAGGTTCAGCACACATGAATACGAGGGCAGTTGACCGGCTGAATTTGCCTTCTCTTCTCTTCCCGGTCAATCTGATCTGATCTTTTATAAAAACGAGCTTTGTTGACACGTAACACTTCCGTTATACATATTGTTTATTTTTTCGAGTGCTTATTTTTTTTACTTCGACTACGCTGTTCATCAAAACAAAACCCATCCTGTCACCTGGTTTTTCGCACTCCTGACCTTTCAAAGCAATATTTGTTTTTTAAATGTTGCCGGCCTTGTGCCGTTCAACATAAAATAGATTTCTGGGCAAAATTATACACCATAATAAAAGAATATATACTATTTCGCTATTTTAATACGACTTAGAATTCTGGTGTTGCATTTTCCGTCTTCTATTAAAGCACTTCCTAGATATTAACTTTTTGTACTTGCTGCATTTTGGTAACTTAAATTTTTAATTCGCATGTTGGGCTGCTCTTTTTGTTGACAACCGTAGATTATGTCTTATTACAATTGATGTTTAGTACTTTATTCTTGCTTTCTCTTAAATATCTTTTGTAGAAGTTCCTGTAGTTTCCATTCTGTGTTTGCTATCAACGCTGTGTCATATGCATATTAGTAAGAGCTGACAATGTTTTTATTACGAAGATATAATGATACTATTAAACTCAAAGAAAATGACTATTCATTATCAGTTACAAGTTATTCCACTAACTGTAAAAATAAAGAAATGATTATCTCCTTAAGATAACAGAGTCTTGATTTTTTTTTCGTTACACTGTTTTTTGTAATTTGCTGTGTTCAATTCAAACCTGACTGATAACGTTTAATCTTTGCCTCTGTGAAATTTTTATCGCCGATAACTACGAGAAAAACAGTGAAAATCATTTTAACCCAAATAAGGCAATAAATCACTAAGAGGCAAGGAGTTACTGATCGTTAGAGAATATATATATATATATATATGTATATATATATATACAAAAATCTAGAGTGAGCCAAAACCTACCGCGGTTTCACACTACGGATCGTCAGGGCCCTGACGATCCGTAGTGTGAAACCGCGGTATGTTTTGGCTCACTCTAGATTTTTGTGTGTTTTTGCTCTGCTATTGTATCTTTTCTTTCGTACTTTGTATTGAGCACTTTTTCTTGTGTTTGGTTCCGTTTGGGGTTTTTTCGTTACTGCGGAGTATTGAATGTTTTGTTCTTGTTCCGCGGGTTTCTTTTTTTCTCCCCATTTATCCGACGTCTGGGTACACCGGATTGTAACGGATTTAGGTTCTGTTTGTTAATGGTTTTTTCGGAGGTTTATTTTAGTATAAATTTACGGCCTGCATACTTACAGAGTCTATTTAGTTATTTTATATATATATATATATATATATATATATATAGTAAGAAAGTGACAGAACACGTACATTTTAAACCCACTGTTCAAGCATTTACTTTTATAAAGAGTGCTCGATACAAAGTCGAGCTTTATCTTGTACAATATATATATATATATATATATATATATATATATATTGTACAAGAAAACGCTATAATGATCACAATTGACTAGGAAGCAAGAATATGGAAGAAAGCCCTATTCACAATATGTTATAAAAGAAACGATTAGCATAAAACGTTACGGTTAGAAAAATCTTGGAATTATTTCGAACTATTGTTCTCATATTGGTTGATGTAGATGTTTGTTATAAAAGAAATAGCGCTTTGACCAAGTACTCTCTAGACATCATCAGGTGTCCATAGATTGGCTGATATGGATTATCATGTTGATTATTGCGAAATATCCTATGAAATCAGTTATTGTTCTTCCATGTTGGATTTGCTTCGTCATTACCAGATGACAAGTTTTTACCGAAATGCTGTAGTATCACTTTCTTTGTTGGCTGCCGGGTCATGTAATTTAAGAATTGTATATTTGGGCAGCAATCTTTTTTATTCAGGTTTTATTATAAGCATATATTTTCAAATCTATTTCTGAATTTATCGGCAGATTCGTTAATTTCCGTAACATGTTTACATTTGTTGACATTACTATAGATTTCAGAGCAGAGATGTTTATTACGATGAATTCGAAAATTGTATTATAGGCGTAATTTGACCGCATTTAGACTGATCGTCATTTGTAGTCGAGAGGTCTAAGACGCACCAGATCACATAGTAGCTTCCCCTATGTGGATAGGGGTCGCAGGTGCGAATCCTGGCGAATGACGTACATTTTCGTAATAAAGTTTATCGTAAATAATCAGGCCTGTAAAAATAGATATATAATACTGTTTGATTATAAACAGAATATCTACTTAAATACGAGTATGGATCAGAAATAATGTTCAAACAAATAATTTCAAATTGTCGGTTGTTTATAACCAAGTTACGTTTATCTTCGTTAATTTCTTTAATATATATATATATATATATCAGCATGCAATGTGGGCATAGAAGAATCCAAAGTAGTATCCTTTACATATAGTAGTAGGATAACTCTCAGAGAGCTCTCAACATGTATGCGTATAAATACATATAGAGCAAATATAAGAAACATGAAGACAGACGCGTTATTTCATGGTGAAATATAGGCCTATACTTCCGATTCGCCATGGAATAACGTGACTGTATTAATTATTCTCATATATATATATATTGCAATTATATATACGATTGTAAAAACGAACATATATATGCGTGTTTGTAAATATTTTCAGATAGAGTGTATATGTAAAGGAACAAAATGAATAAAGGCGTCAAAAGGGAAAACTCTTTTTCGCCAACGCGTATCGTCTTATGAGCGACTTTGTCAAGGCAATGTATGAGTTATTTTGTTTCACGTGTTTATATAAAAAAAAAGTTTACGAGTTTAAGTTTTCAAATTTGAGAACTTTCATAAATGTTCATCAGGTGGATGGGAGGTTAGTTAAAATATGTGGAGGACACAAAGTGTCAGAATTCAAAGTAATTCAAAAAGTAAGAGAATAATATTCTTTTCTTTCGAGTGAATATTGTTTTAATTGTGATTAAATTGTTATGGTAGGGGATGAAAGTATGTGCTGTACATCTTTAAAAATATGAAGGGAAGGTTTTAACAGTTTTCTTTTTACTTTTCAGCATGATTGGTTGTGCAGGTCGGTTTAGGATAGTAGTAAATCTTTCGAGAGAGGTTAGAGGGGGGGGAACCAAGGTGTAGATTTATATTTTCATAATATTCGATGAAGGAACTCGAGTTTTCCTTAGTAAATTACCTTCTCTATTAATAAGGAATGAAGGAAAAATAACGAAGTCTTCTCTTTTCTAACGTTGCTTCAAAAAAGAGAAGACTTCGTTATTTTTCCTTCATTCCTTATTAATAGAGAAGGTGATTTACTGGTTTTAATGCTAAAATAAGAACTAAAATAAAACTAGATAGCAAAACGAGAGCCATAGTCCGTAGATTAAAGAAAGGGTTTTATTTTGAAATTTCCTGGTGCTTTCCTCGATTGACAGGTACCCGGTGTAGACCGGAGGGCACAATAATAATGATAACAACCAACCGTATGTAAACAATGTAAATAAAGATTTAATTATATTCGTTTCCACATTGCAATCAGGAAGGCTAGAGGCCCGATTAAGTCTTCCTGTTTTGCTACTGAAAAGTTCTAAGACCCAAGCCTTTGGAAAGAAATATGACTGGGTGGAGGAACTGCAAAAATCGGTAGACGCACTCACTTTCAGCAGGGTTTCGTTTCCGCTAGCGGTGAATTCAAAGAAACAGTCTTCAATCGTATACTACAGCTAAAAGTTCAATGAATTCTTTTCTCAGTGTAGGCAAATCACCCCCTCTATCTATAAATGCAAATCTTCTATTTTTACGCACATACATGGACACTTATTTGAACTTGGATATCCGAAAGAAATATTGTTTACCAACAAAACTTTTCTTTACCAACCAAATTTAAATCACACGATCCTAATTTCCTTTTTTGTATTTCAACTTCTTTGTCTGAACCATGTATATAAAATTATCGTTATTTATATTCCGTTTATCCATGTACGTGTTGTATTGATTTATTTTGAATTGGTAAGAGCTTTTAGCGAATTTTGTTAGGAGAATCACGGTTAATTTAAACGGGCTTACAAACAAATATGAACACTACGTCCCCAAAATATAGATAGGTGACTGACTGATTCATTGGTTAAGAGATGGACATAAAATTCTAGAATTTACCTGCTAAGCTGCAATCTCTATGGATGACTGATTCTAACAGAAATTGATTTTAGGTCGTGTGCTTGGTTTCCGTATTTACGAAAGTTGATTTATTGGATTGTTTCCAGAAAGAATCGAGAAAAAAAGGAAAGAAAGTCAAACACTCACGTATCTACATACAGACACAAAGAAAAGTTGATACAAAATGAGAGAGTATGAAGAATACAAAATTAAAATAAATAAAACAAAGTAAAAGAAAAAGAATATTTTACGAGAAAAGGCACGTGATGATAAAGGGAATGACAAAGAAAAGAGAGAAAAAGGTATTAAAGGTAACGGAAGAGAAAAAATGATAGACAAAAAGTGGAGGTTTTAGAGATCTACGGAGGAAGAGAGAAACACAGATACATATACAGAGAGTGAGAGAGAGAGAACGATATGGGTGAGTAATACATCATAAAACTTAAATCAAAAATATTTCATCAAGCAAAGAAAGATGTATATGGTAAATGTTCGTTTTAACTCCCGAAGGCTTTTCCCCTTCAAATTTATCCAAAATAGTATATCTCTGCAAATGTATATGCTGAACTCAAATCAACAATTAGTTATTGAAGAAACTTACTTTTTTTTTTATCTAAATCTCCATAACAAAACGCACTATATCTTGCACTTTTTCTCTCCCGTAACTCTCAAGAAGTCATGTAATTAACTGCAGAATGACGTACTGTGTAGGCTACGAATTTCGGCCGATTTACTTCCGCCTATTTACTTTCAGTTAGGAAAGTAATGCGCTTTTTTTGTATTCCTCAACCTGCGCATTACTTTCCTAACTGGAAGTAAACAGGCGGAAGTAAATCGGCTGAAATTCGTTGCCTACGCAGTACGTCATTTTGTAGTTAATTACATGACTTCGTGAGAGTTACGGGAGAGAAAAAGTGCAAGATATAGTTCGTTTTTTTTATGGACATTTACATTAAAAATGGTAAGTTTCTTCAATAACTCATGGTAGATTTGAGTTCAGCATATACATTTGCACAGAGATAATGCTATTTTGGATAAATTTTAAGGGGAAAAGCCGTCGGGAGTTAGAACGAACATTTACCATATATATATATATATATATATAGAGAGAGAGAGAGAGAGAAAGGGCGGGAGAGCGTGTAAGTAGAGAAATAGTGGGGAAATGTAATCATTAAAGGATTTTTTTAATCAGATGTTAGAGTGATGAGATTGTTCCATGATTGTGGTAGTTGTTAGTCGTTCTTTATCCGAGACTTTTGTCTCTACGGCGTCTCGTAATTAAATAAACCTGGTTCACCAAAGGAACAGACAAGATGAAACAACCAGTGATGTACATTTTAAGAGAAATGTTTACAGAAATATACTGGTCTAGTTAGAAAGATGAAAAGAAATAAACAAGAGCATATTGCTGCACTCTCAACTTTATTATGTCAATCATTAAAACGTAATATTTTCTCAATGTATGCACGCATTAATATTAATAATTCTATTAAGGTAATATATTTTATGGATGAGAATCAATGAATATGAAACGAAAACATTGGGAAACAAGTTTGGCACATTTTTTAGAGTCAGATTTTATCTAGGAGTCTAGAAAAAAAGAACGGTAGACGAAGACGTTTTTCTAGAAGTTCTGATATTTGTAACTACTTGAAAAATGAATACTGTTCATTGTTAAATGTGAGTTCAACATCTAATATGCCGATTTCAGCTGTTCTAATAAATGTGATAAAACTTTTCAAAAGAGAAAATCTGATATTTTATAAAATGCTGATAGACTTACTCCAAATCCATACTGAAAATTCAGAGTGCAAAATTGATAAATATATTGTTATATAGATCTTTTTTTTTAGCAACTGTAGCATGAGATAGTAAATTTGAACAAAATATACGCTCTGTTCAAGGTACTAAATAGACTTGTCAGTTCTCGTTTCTCATCTGAATGTCATGTATAGTCCCCATCGTGTACAGAAATATCTAAACTATCATCTATATACAACTTTTTCCCCCAGATCAAAGTCTCAAACAGATTTACATGAGTTAATCGTATAAACCTTGAAGAAAACAATCTTAAGATCAGACCCAACATGGCGACGCTACAAAATCACAAACATATCTTACTCACCTGAACAATTTCAACGACAGCAACAATAAAAATCTTTAGTACATGTATATAGAAGATAACAATGATATAATCAAACTATTATCTTTCTAAAAAAAGTAAAAATAAAAAAGGATTTGGAAGAAAACATTAGAAAGCTAAGTTCATTTGATTAATCTAATTTCCTGAAAACTTTATTAATTAAAAGACTTTATAAATTTAAATAGTGTCATGTTGATTTTTCGATCAATGAATATACCGTTTTCAGCATAGAAATAACTATTTTCCACTAATATAAAATCATTATTTCTGACCGTTAAGAATATATTTTAGTCTATCGTAGAAACACATCAGAGTAGAACTTTTCTTAAATGTCTGATATATATATATATATATATATATATATATGACTTTGCATACATTCATTCTTCGATGGTACAGGTCGGAGTTTCATGCCTTAAGCAATCATCGGGTGTATTGTTCAAATGACAGTCTAATAGATTTGAATTTAAGTTCACTCGATGTTCAAGGGAATTAAATCTTATAATCATAAGCTTTTTTTTATAACAAGAGTAAAAATTTTAATATTTTAAGATTACACGTAGATAAAAATCTAAAATTTATGATTAAAATAAAAAGCTAAAATTTAAATTTAAAAATAAAAAATATTAAAAAAGATTAAAACACAGAGAGAAGAAATCAAGAGGGCGTAACTCAAAACAAAAATTTAATTATTCTAAGATTACATGTAGACAAAAAATTAAAACTTTAAATAAAAAATTATAATATGAAAATTTAGGTATCTCCACTCATTTTTTGATACCTAAATTTAAATTGAAATTTTAAAAATAAATAAGTAATCTTCAACTTTAAAATTAGCTTTAATTGAAAGCCATAAGATTAAATTTTAATTCCCCAAAGAAAAATACACTGGTATTATTTAATCCGAAATTATATTGATTTTAATTATATTTTTTTTTGAAATCGAAAGTAAAAAGTTAAAATTTCCCACCATTTTTTATTTATTGACACATTCTGTCAACACTATGTCAACAGTAGCCCAATTTCTGTTTTTTTTGGTTTTTAACTAAATAGTAAAATTTAAAATAATACTTTCAGTAATTTTATAATATTTAATAGAATTTTAGTTTACATTTATAGCCAGACATTTGAATATGCTTTCTGAATTACTGCAGATGTTAGAATTATGTAAACATGTTATGACTCTTATGGAACACCGTACTTACTCAAAAAGGGAAACGTAAATGAACATATTTACACAGAAAATTTTTTTTTAAAAATTAATTAAAAAAAAATGGCTTAGCGATTTTTATTATACTTTTCAATTTTAGATAGGCAATATGATACTCAGCTATTAACTATAAAGAAAACTCGAAATCAAGTCTTTGGAGATTTAAAACATTTTTAAAAGTTTTTAAATTATTAAATTATTTTAATGTAAAAAAAAAAAAAAGAAACTTATTTTAAAATTTTAATATTAATCGGAAAAAATTTTCTTCTTCAGAGTATAATGTCCTCAGTAGTTGTGACTTATTCCAGTAATTAAAAAGATTATCAAAATTAATTATGTTGGAGTTTTATTGCATTTTTTATTTTACTCTTCGGAGAAGGTTCTCGGTCGTGATTTCAAACTTAAGATAAAAGAAATGAATGATTTATATTTCCCAATGAGTCCTGCGTTGAAGTAATTAAACAAAAGTTTGCCACTATTTAAAATTTTTTTAACAGTCAGGGATTTACGTGAAGGGGGGTTAACAGAGGTAAAAAAAAATATTTTTACCAAGATTTTAAAAAAATAAAAATTTCAGAAGTAATTTCATTCATTTGTGAATGAATACTGAAAGTTTCATTAAAATCCGACAATTATTTGATTTTTGAGAGAATTTCCAAATTAATGTGTTTTTAACCTAAAAAAGTGGCAAATGCAAAAAATTGGCGTCTATTGTAAAACAGTAGTAAACGTTTCTTAGCCGCTAAAATCAATCGAAACAAAACTTTGACAATATTTCGAAAATGTTAGAAAGGATTAAAAATTTTTTAAAAATAATTAAAAACTACTTTGATTTTTCTTCTTAATAATAATTTAAACATTTTGACGATAAAACTTTATTTTAGTGAAGTTTGTGGCGTTTTGCATTACGCTATTGCTGTTTTTCCGTGCAAAACTGGAGGTACCTATATGAAATTCAATATTGAAAAAATATTAGAATGGAGAGAGAAAGAGCAATAAAGGTGTAAATCATAATTATTAATAGTAATATTTAAGGGGGAAAGAAAGGATGAAAGAAAGAAAAGTAAGGGAGTGAGGAAGAAAGATAGAAAGGGGCAAACGTATAGAGGAATCTATATCAATCATGGTCTAAGAAATTAAATAAGTATTTTTTCTATAACATGTCGTCATTAAGTAGCGTTTTAAAAGTATATTAAGATTATTTATACGATTTAAATTGGGTTCTTGTCATTGCTTTTTAATTTCCAGTAATATATGAATAAAGCGGCACTTTTTCTGTATTTTTTGGTTTTTAAAAACATGTAATTGGTAAATCTCATCTTCCATCTTTTAGAAGTGTTTTTAAAGCAAAATTTATTATCTTTGGAATGAATTCAAGCTTTATAAACAATACTTTTGGATATACATTGACGATTCAATGGGCAGGTTTTAATTTTTCCGTAGTTGCAATTATTTTTTGAAGGGTTATTGATGTTAGTAATAGAGTGACTGATATTTAGGTGGGT
This sequence comes from Ascarosepion bandense, assembly GCA_037127315.1. Taxonomy (NCBI): domain Eukaryota; kingdom Metazoa; phylum Mollusca; class Cephalopoda; order Sepiida; family Sepiidae; genus Ascarosepion; species Ascarosepion bandense. The sequence goes on from JBBBDQ010001210.1 coordinate 277,323, forward strand.
CAAGTATTTATATTTGATATATTCTTAGACTTCGATTAATATAGATTCCTATATACGTTTGCCTCTTTCTTTTTCTTCCTCACTCTCTTACTTCCCTTTTTCTTCTTATCTTTCTCATTTTTTCTTTTTTTTTTCATTAATAATGCATTCTAACGTGTTTTATTTTTAATTTTATATTTTAATTTTTAAGTTAAATTTTTATCTACATGTAAGAATATTCAAATTTCTGCGTTTTATGAATTACGCCCCTTTCAGTTTTTTACCCTGCATTTTAATATATTTTTAATTTTTTAATATATGCATATATATTCTTTTTTAATTTAAATTATAAATTTTAATTCTAATTTTTAAGTTTAAATTTTAATTTTTTTATCTATTCGTAATTTTAGAAAATTTAAATTTTTATTCTTGTTATTTAAAAAGCGAAAATTTATAAGATTTAATTTAGGTACCTCCAGTTTTGCACGGAAAAAAAGCAATAGCGCCACAAACTTCACTAAAATAAAGTTTTATCGTCAAAATGTTTAAATTATTATTAAGAAGAAAAATCAAAGTAGTTTTTAATTATGTTTAAAAATTTTTTAATACTTTCTAACATTTTCGAAATATTGTCAAAGTTTTGTTTCGATTGATTTTAGCGGCTAAGAAACGTTTACTACTGTTTTACAATAGACGCCAATTTTTTGCATTTGCCACTTTTTTAGCTTGAAAACATTAATTTGGAAATTCTCTCAAAAATCAAATAACTGTCGGATTTTAATGAAACTTTCAGTATTCATTCACAAATGAATGAAATTACTTCTGAAATTATTTTTTTAAAAATCTTGGTAAAAATAGTTTTTTTTTTTTTACCTCTGTTAACCCCCCTTCACGTAAATCCCTGACTGTTAAAAAATTTTAAATAGTTGCCAACTTTTGTTTAATTACTTCAACGCAGGACTCATTGGGAAATATAAATCACCCATTTCTTTTATCTTAAGTTTGCAATCACTATCCGAAAACCTTCTCCGAAGAGTAAAATAAAAAATGCAATAAAACTCCGATATAATTAATTTTGATAATTTTTTAATTACTGGAATAAGTCACAACTACTGAGAACATTATACTCTGAAGAAGAAAATTTTTTCCGATTAATATTAAAATTTTAAAATAATAGTTTTATTTTTTATTTTTTTACATTAAAATAATTTCATAATTTAAAAACTTTTAAAAATATGTTTTAAATCTCCAAAGACTTGATTTCGAGTTTTCTTTATAGTTAATAGCTGAATATCATATTGCCTATCTAAAATTGAAAAGTATAATAAAAATCGTTGAGCCCTTTTTTTTTTAATTAATTTAAAAACAAAAAATTTTCTGTGTAAATATGTTCATTTACGTTCCCCTTTTTGAGTAAGTACGGTGTTCCATAAGAGTCATAACATGTTTACATAATTCTAACATCTGCAGTAATTCAGAAAGCATATTCAGATGTCTGGCTATAAATGTAAACTAAAATTCTATTAAATATTATAAAATTGCTGAAATTATTATTTTAAATTTTACTATTTAGTTAAAAACCAAAAAAAAAGAAATTAAAATTTTGTGGTTTTTTTTTTTTTTGCGCGTATGGTCGCAATACTTTCCGTCTGACAACTTCCGGAGCTCGTAAATCTTTTAACACCCTGCCATTGCGTCATCGAGGTGATGACAGGTAGGGCTACCGCAGTTAAAAAGTTGTTTTTTCTAAATTTCTGGCAGTAAGGAATTATTACTTGATTGAAATCAGATAAAGGTAAGTTTCAACTTTAAAAATTGACTTAAATGACGTGTTAGCAAGGTATATTTTATTTTTGCAAGATTTTTAAAACAGAAATTGGGCTACTGTTGACAGTGTTGACAGAATGTGTCAATAAATCAAAAAGTGTGGGAAATTTTAACTTTTTTCTTTCGATTTCAAAAAAAAATATAATTAAAATCAATATAATTTCGGGTTAAATAATACCAGTGTATTTTTCTTTGGGGAATTAACATTTAATCTTATGGCTTTCAATTAAAGCTAATTTTAAAGTTGAAGATTACTTATTTATTTTTAAAATTTCAATTTAAATTTAGGTATCGAAAAATGAGTGGAGGTCCCTAAAATTTCCATTAACATCGGCGGGGATCATAAAAAATTAAGTATGACCCAATAGAAGTGGGGTGCAGAGGCTTTGCTGGACAATCATTAGCGAAATCCCTTGCAAAGATAGGAATAGTGGGAGCAGCGAAAGCAATTAGAAACATTACCAACGAAGTTCTAGCTGCTTCCAAGTGGATCTGGTTTAAAAGATCTGAGACATGGAGAATGAAACCGACGGAGGAAATTGATCCATAGAATTACTTTAGCTGTCAAGCATAAATAATACAATCCCAAACAAAAAAGAGGGGAGAGTGCAAGATGTTCACAGATAGCAATAATGCAATCCGATCAGTAGTCGGTCGTAGTTTTATTTTAAGATCAGAATGTAGACGTGAATGTGTGTGGGTGAGAGCCTGAATGGGGAAGTGATAGTGAGAGCATGGATTTGTGCAGAATGTATTCAAGTAGTATGGAATTTTAAACGTAGGCTGAGAACGTTAATTACAAGTAAAAACATTAAAAGCAGGAAGGAAATTAGCAAGAGTAGTAACATTTATTTCTACCCACCCCGGAAGAAAATAGTTATTTCAGCAGAAATCGATATAGTTAGAGGGTTTTAAAAAATAGCAAAAGGTGACTGACATAAGTAGTTTAGTTTTAATTTTCGGAAATAGAATTAGCTTATCAATGACGAATATAAGTAGTTTCGATAAATTTTCGGGAAGAGTATAGCTAATTATAGACCAGTTGAATAGTAAAATTTCGTTTAAAATCTATGTTCATAAATTGAGGTAAGGAATTATAATTAGTATTAGCAATTCAAAGTATAGGGGGCAAATATTGTGAAGAAAGCAAAGAAAAAAAAAGAAATGTACGAACATACCAGAATGAGTAGCCGCGAATAAAGATCCCCCACCCAAAAATCAGGTGAAACTCGGATTTGTTATTAAATAGGGGAGGCTGGGTAAATGAACTCTTCCCATTGGCTAGAGCTAACAATAAAAGTATGAATTCTACTGAGAGGAAAAAAAAAATTAAAATTAAAATCCAGCACAAAAAGGAAGGAGCCTGCTTGGTACTTCTAGACCGGAAGTCAGGGTTACTGCCGAAGCTGATATGATGTTTAAAAATCCGAAATCTGCAATGAAGGCAGGACATCACTGAAGAGCTCGTTTAAGCACCAAAAATGTATTTCTGAACAGTGAAGTTAAATTCAAGTTGATTAAACTGTCATTTGAAAAAAAGCACCTAATGATTGCATAACGCATTCAACTCCGAGTCGTGCCATCGACGTAGAACAATATATATGTGTGTGTGTGCTTATATATATATACACACTGTTACTCTGAACGTGGTAGATGGGATAGTTGAGCAACTTCTCTGAGGAAAAGAGTAACCTGATACAATTCACACAGAGAAATTTGGAAAAGGCATGGTGTACTGCTTTGCACTCGTATTGAAATCCCCAATAAAAATATTTCAGTGCTTGGATGCCATCTGAGAAGTCTGCAGAGGAGTCAGAAAGATCTGGATGAGCAAAATTATGATTACGGAAGTATGGCATCTCGGAAAAGTCTCTGTGGTTGTTTTGATAAGAACATCCGAATTTGTTGGTGAGATCCAGGCCATGACTAGAAACAATTCCTTCAAATCAATCAGGTTTATAGACAAAAACACGAGTGTCTGGTTTTGTTTTATCAAGCAGGTGGTAAATGAAGATATTTGGTATTTTTAAAGTGCTAAATTTTATTTCAAGCTATAAAGGACAATAAACTTTTGAACAAACTCAAGCAGCCCATTTAACCAAACGTGTTTTAGATTTTTTCAGGCGAAAAAACTTCTACTAGTATAAGATGGTGAACACATAGAACAACTGTTGGTTTGCTGTGTCACCAAAAAGATACACTGAGATTTATGAAAACCAAATTTTTAGTCAACACCACGGTGTTTGGCGTGATCACTAGTGTTAGACATTCATCCATTCATCTTCCCACAGGGCCTCATACTAAACACGGAAGCCTCCATCAAGTGCCTTGAGGAGATAATGATGCCTAGAGGGTGACAGTTGGAAGACCTTATATCTGGCAACAGAAGTCTGCACTATGCCACTCAAGCAGAATCCAGTCATGACTGTCAGACAATTTCTGCGATCACATCACTCTTTAAATCTGGCCACCTTACTACCCAAACTGCAACCCGCTTGATTATTTTTTGTGGTGCGCAGTTGGGCAAAAGACTAACACCAAGAATGAACTGAAGGCAATTACCAATCTAAGCAAGGAGACCGCTCAGAAGAGTTGTAGAAAATTCCAAAATCGTCTTAGGGCATGGTTTAAGGTAATGGCAATTTTGTTGAATAAATTTACTCTTTATCATTTCAAGATATTTTTAAAATTTTGGTAAGTATCTGTTAAAACAGATTTTATTTTCATTTTAGGGTAATTTAGACGCCGAATCATTCATCGGACTCTATATAATCATTATCGTTAATGAAAACTTTCACGCAATTGTTAAATATGTCTTATTATATTTATGGTTACATCACATTGGCTACATTTTCTTTGTAGGAGAACATCGTATTCTTGATTATATCAGTTAAAATTACAAAACTGTATTATTTATTTTATTTCAGTCTTGCTAAAGTAAAGGAATCCGTGCAGGTTTAGTTTCTAATTTGTCAAAGAAGCCAAAAAATATCGAAATTTCCGTGGGTCTTGTTAGTAGAAATAAAAATAAACATGAAAATGTAAAAACAGTAGCAAAAGAAAGATAAGGGTATGGAAAGAAAATCAAGATCAAATATTAATGAAGAAATGATTTTCTTGCCAGAAGCTTCAACACTTCATCTTATAATGATTTGCAGAAATATATCATTATGAAGATTCCGTTCCGTGTTTGCGTTGATTTTTCTTTTTAATATGTAAAGCAACTGGGTTGTTCCACGCAAAAAGTATAAGAGATAGAAAAACCTATGAAAAATAGTGACTTCAGAATATTTTGCATTAATTTCACCCCCGATGAACTTTACAAGTGTACAATACAACCAGTCACAGAAAATGCCCAATTTTTAATTTAAAAAAAAAGGGAAAGAAAATACCCATCTTTACTGAGTCTATATTTTGCGTAAAAACTGATCATAAAAGCTCGCACTATACTCAAAGATCGATTTTATTATTGATTACAATTAGTTTGTTTTAATGCTTAATGCTTTTATCAAGAAATAAGTATTTAATAAACCTAGTCTATTCCACCATAAGACTACATAAAATTGATTAATTGATTCGTTTTCTATTTTTTATCATTTCTTTACAGCTTATTTAAAATCTGAATATATTTTTTAGATCGTAAGAATTGTTTTTGAGATAATAATGATTTACTGCTACAAGTCCTACTAATTACTCTATAGCTTGGGGGGAAATATATGGATTCATACCTTTCCTAATGAAGTAAAAATAATGAACATAACTGTAGTTATAATTCGGCTTTCTGATTTCTAATTTCACCACCCGGACATTTTAGATAACAAAAATAAAGCGGTCATTCATCTAGTTACTGACCCGTTTTGACATTACTTAATTTCAATGAGCGTACGAAAACTGTTTCAACGTGACATGGTAGTCAGCACTAGACAAAGAAAACAAGACTAGAAGTTATTAATCAACGTTTGTACTCCTGCATTCGTTGAAGCTAGAACACTGGTTAGTGGAGCCAAAGGCAAATTTACAATTATCACCTGAACCAATCATTTTATTAATTTTATACCTGCAATTTTTTCATATAGTGTAGAGAACATGGTAATCATTTGTTCACACAATGAATTTTCAAGTCTTTCACTTCATTATATGCCTTGAAAATTATAACTGTCACGTTTTTATTTCAAATATAAAAGTCCTTTTTGTTTCTACTTTCCTTAAAACTTGCTCGTTGTTTACGGGTTCCATTGATGATATTCTCAACATATTCTTTCGATCTATTTCTCTATCGCCTTAAGTCTTTTCTTCATCTGTGAAAAAACTGCCATACAAGAGAATTGATATTAGGTAGTAGTTCATTTCTTTCTTATATTCTAACGAAATTTTTCTGTTTCGTAGTACTTTTTTGAAAGACAATTTTTGCTTTTTCAGCTGAGTTTCGAATTTCGGTGTCACATTTTCCTTGTATTTTTAAACACTTGCCGCATATTTAAACTTGTTTGATTTTGATATCTTCATTTTAGAGCTTGCATGTTGGATTTTACAATTGATTGTTAGTCCTTTCATCTCGCTTTCGTTTACTACCTTGTCTATAATCCTGCATCATTTACTTGCTCAGGTTTCATGAAACGATTCAACGTGTATTACAATTATTTGTTGCCTGTTAAATATATTATAGGATTTCTTAAATAAAATGATAAAAGAGTATTTGCGCGAGTTTAACGAGATTTAAGATATTTTCTCATTTTTCATCAAAAATAAATGTTACTAAATGAGCTACAGAAATTAGAATTATTCTGTAAAGTTATCTATTAGAGATATCTTCTTTTACATCCAACAACAGTTGCCATTGTAATGCTTATAACAATGGCGAATCGTTTGATTTTATTTAGAATCTAGAACATAAGAAAATCGGTTTTGTGAAAAATGCAACAGTAATAACTGGAAAATCTGTTCTACAACTCAAACGTAAATCCCTTCCAGTAAAATTAAAAACATAAATTTTTTTTGTCGGTAGGGTTAAACCCCCTCCTCTTCATTAATGCTATTAGATTTTCCCATTGAGGCAAATCCGCAGATATACTATGCTAGGTATTATTGCTGTAGTTTCTGTGACAAGTATGTTTTTAAGGCCTGCTGTCACCAGCTTTACAAACAATTTGGATTGTGAATTTAGTTTTCCTCCTCTTAGTTTAGTCTGCTATTTAACCCATAGCTGGCAAAGCTGGAGAGAGGAAATGAATTAATACATTTGCATTTGTTCGAAAAGTGAGCATAATGATCGTAGAATGTGAACTAGGCACGCAGATTGCACTTTCCGTTACGCTACATGCATATTTCTATAGTTAAACTAATATTATAAAAACGTTGTCATGAAATAGAAAGACGGGTACGCTTTCCTGTCGATGCTCCTGATGCACTGCAAGATAAATTTTCTAAACTTTAATTTTAACCGGATTCGACTCGACGCCAATTAAACGCGTGTCACTAAGATATTCCATATTATCGAGAAGGATAAAGAAATTAAAAATGTAATTATGGTGTCAGCTATGTTAAATTTCGTCTCTTTCTCTCTTATTCTAGGATGAGTTAAAAATAATTGACCTGCTCGAAGAACAGAAAAAAAAAACAACAAATAAAGTCATGTCGGCGTTTGTTTAAAAGGGCAGAAGTAAACCTTTGGTCAAATTCACGAAAAATGTAAAGTGTGTGTCAACTTTTGCGTGCATTATTTTCACTTTGTATATGAGTATTTTGTTTTTATTTTAAGGAGTGGAGTAGGAATTAAAATATCTTTTTTTATGCTTTGATTGTCGCAGCATACATTAAAAAAACTAAGTTTCTGCAGACGCGCAGGCAGTAAAAATAATGCAAAAAAGAAGTCGACTTGATACTAGACCAAAACATGAAGAAATGTCCTCGCAGTCATCCGAATGTGTTACTGTGGTCAAAGGGAAAAAGTCCTTCAATGTTGCTGTTATAGTAGTATATGCACCAACAAAGTACTGAAGCGAAAATACTCTATCTACTCTATATTGGACAACGCCAAGGCTCAATGTCAGAAATTAGAATTATCATAGGAAGCCTGAATGTCAAATAGGAAAGGAAAACGAAGGTCTGAAAGTTAGCAATTTTGGACAAAGAAACTGTAATGACCGCTGAGAAAAATGACCAGCACAGCAAATGACCAGCTAATAACCAACACCTGGTTTCAAGAACACCCAAGACGATATAAATATGGAGAAACCAGGAGGATGCACAAAAAAGACAAAAAAAAATCAGCTACATAACTATAAACAGAAAATTCAGAAAGGCAGATATGCACTGCAATACTTATCTATGAGCCGACTGCAAAAGTGATCACCTCCCTGTTATATGTAAACTAATGATGAAACTTTGGAGATTGAGGAAACCTAGTGCAGTCCTCAGCCTGCAGTACAGCAGACTTGAGAACGACCTCGATCTGCATGAAAAATACACCTACTCTCTGTGTCTCACATCTCTCTCTGTGTCTCTCATCTCTTTCTCTGTCACATCTCTCTCTGTCACATCTCTCTGTGTCTCATCTCTCTCTGTGTCTCATCTCTCTCTGTGTCTCATCTCTCTGTGTCTCATCTCTCTCTGTGTCTCATCTCTCTCTGTGTCTCATCTCTCTGTGTCTCATCTCTCTCTGTGTCTCATCTCTCTCTGTGTCTCATCTCTCTCTGTCTCATCTCTCTCTGTCTCATCTCTCTCTGTCTCATCTCTCTCTGTCTCATCTCTCTCTGTGTCTCATCTCTCTCTCTGTCTCATCTCTCTCTCTGTCTCATCTCTCTCTCTCATCTCTCTGTGTCTCATCTCTCTCTGTCACATCTCTCTGTTTCTCATCTCTCTCTCTGTTTCTCATCTCTCTCTCTGTCACATCTCTCTCTCTGTCACATCTCTCTCTGTGTCTCATCTCTCTCTGTGTCTCATCTCTCTCTGTGTCTCATCTCTCTCTGTGTCTCATCTCTCTCTGTGTCTCATCTCTCTCTGTGTCTCATCTCTCTCTGTGTCTCATCTCTCTCTGTGTCTCATCTCTCTCTGTGTCTCATCTCTCTCCGTGTCTCATCTCTCTCTGTCTCGTATCTCTCTCTGTCACATCGCTCAGTCTCGTATCACTCTGTGTCTCTTCTCTCAGTCTCGTATCACTCTGTCTCTTCTCTCAGTCTCGTATCACTCTGTGTCTCTTCTCTCTCAGTCTCGTATCACTCTGTGTCTCTTCTCTCAGTCTCGTATCACTCTGTGTCTCTTCTCTCCAGTCTCGTATCACTCTGTGTCTCTTCTCTCAGTCTCGTATCACTCTGTGTCTCTTCTCTCAGTCTCGTATCACTCTGTGTCTCTTCTCTCAGTCTCGTATCCTCTGTGTCTCTTCTCTCAGTCTCGTATCACTCTGTGTCTCTTCTCTCAGTCTCGTATCACTCTGTGTCTATTGTCTCCCTACTCTCAGTCTCGTATCACTCTGTGTCTCTTCTCTCCAGTCTCGTATCACTCTGTGTCTCTTCTCTCAGTCTCGTATCACTCTGTGTCTCTTCTCTCAGTCTCGTATCACTCTGTGTCTCTTCTCTGTCTCGTATCACTCTGTGTCTCTTCTCTCAGTCTCGTATCACTCTGTGTCTCTTCTCTCAGTCTCGTATCACTCCTGTGTCTCTTCTCTCAGTCTCGTATCACTCTGTGTCTCTTCTCTCAGTCTCGTATCACTCTGTGTCTCTTCTCAGTCTCGTATCACTCTGTGTCTCTTCTCTCAGTCTCGTATCACTCTGTGTCTCTTCTCTCAGTCTCGTATCACTCTGTGTCTCTTCTCTCAGTCTCGTATCACTCTGTGTCTCTTCTCTCAGTCTCGTATCACTCTGTGTCTCTTCTCTCAGTCTCGTATCCTCTCTGTGTCTCTTCTCTCAGTCTCGTATCACTCTGTGTCTCTTCTCTCCAGTCTCGTATCACTCTGTGTCTCTTCTCAGTCTCGTATCACTCTGTGTCTCTTCTCTCAGTCTCGTATCACTCTGTGGTCTCTTCTCTCAGTCTCGTATCACTCTGTGTCTCTTCTCTCAGTCTCGTATCACTCTGTGTCTCTTCTCTCAGTCTCATCACTCTGTGTCTCTTCTCTCAGTCTCGTATCACTCTGTGTCTCTTCTCTCAGTCTCGTATCCTCTGTGTCTCTTCTCTCAGTCTCGTATCACTCTGTGTCTCTTCTCTCAGTCTCGTATCACTCTGTGTCTCTTCTCTCAGTCTCGTATCACTCTGTGTCTCTTCTCTCAGTCTCGTATCACTCTGTGTCTCTTCTCTCAGTCTCGTATCACTCTGTGTCTCTTCTCAGTCTCCGTATCACTCTGTGTCTCTTCTCTCAGTCTCGTATCACTCTGTGTCTCTTCTCTCAGTCTCGTATCACTCTGTGTCTCTTCTCTCAGTCTCGTATCACTCTGTGTCTCTTCTCTCAGTCTCGTACTCTGTGTCTCTTCTCTCAGTCTCGTATCACTCTGTGTCTCTTCTCTCAGTCTCGTATCCTCTGTGTCTCTTCTCTCAGTCTCGTATCACTCTGTGTCTCTTCTCTCAGTCTCGTATCACTCTGTGTCTCTCTTCTCTCAGTCTCGTATCACTCTGTGTCTTCTCTCAGTCTCGTATCCTCTCTGTGTCTCTTCTCTCAGTCTCGTATCACTCTGTGTCTCTTCTCTCCAGTCTCGTATCACTCTGTGTCTCTTCTCTCAGTCTCGTATCACTCTGTGTCTCTTCTCTCAGTCTCGTATCACTCTCTGTGTCTCTTCTCTCAGTCTCGTATCACTCTGTGTCTCTTCTCTCCAGTCTCGTATCACTCTGTGTCTCTTCTCTCAGTCTCGTATCACTCTGTGTCTCTTCTCTCAGTCTCGTATCACTCTGTGTCTCTTCTCTCAGTCTCGTATCACTCTGTGTCTCTTCTCTCAGTCTCGTATCACTCTGTGTCTCTTCCTCTCCAGTCTCGTATCACTCTGTGTCTCTTCTCTCAGTCTCGTATCACTCTGTGTCTCTTCTCTCCAGTCTCGTATCACTCTGTGTCTCTTCTCTCAGTCTCGTATCACTCTGTGTCTCTTCTCTCAGTCTCGTATCACTCTGTGTCTCTTCTCTCAGTCTCGTATCACTCTGTGTCTCTTCTCTCAGTCTCGTATCACTCTGTGTCTCTTCTCTCAGTCTCGTATCACTCTGTGTCTCTTCTCTCAGTCTCGTATCACTCTGTGTCTCTTCTCTCAGTCTCGTATCACTCTGTGTCTCTTCTCTCAGTCTCGTATCACTCTGTGTCTCTTCTCTTCCTCAGTCTCGTATCACTCTGTGTCTCTTCTCTCAGTCTCGTATCACTCTGTGTCTCTTCTCTCAGTCTCGTATCACTCTGTGTCTCTTCTCTCAGTCTCGTATCCTCTGTGTCTCTTCTCTCAGTCTCGTATCACTCTGTGTGTCTCTTCTCTCAGTCTCGTATCACTCTGTGTCTCTTCTCTCAGTCTCGTATCACTCTGTGTCTCTTCTCTCAGTCTCGTATCACTCTGTGTCTCTTCTCTCAGTCTCGTATCACTCTGTGTCTCTTCTCTCAGTCTCGTATCACTCTGTGTCTCTTCTCTCAGTCTCGTATCCTCTGTGTCTCTTCTCTCAGTCTCGTATCACTCTGTGTCTCTTCTCTCAGTCTCGTATCACTCTGTGTCTCTTCTCTCAGTCTCGTATCACTCTGTGTCTCTTCTCTCAGTCTCGTATCACTCTGTGTCTCTTCTCTCAGTCTCGTATCACTCTGTGTCTCTTCTCTCAGTCTCGTATCACTCTGTGTCTCTTCTCTCAGTCTCGTATCACTCTGTGTCTCTTCTCTCAGTCTCGTATCACTCTGTCTCTTCTCTCAGTCTCGTATCACTCTGTGTCTCTTCTCTCAGTCTCGTATCACTCTGTGTCTCTTCTCTCAGTCTCGTATCACTCTGTGTCTCTTCTCTCAGTCTCGTATCACTCTGTGTCTCTTCTCTCAGTCTCGTATCACTCTGTGTGTCTCTTCTCTCAGTCTCGTATCACTCTGTGTCTCTTCTCTCAGTCTCGTATCACTCTGTGTCTCTTCTCTCAGTCTCGTATCACTCTGTGTCTCTTCTCTCAGTCTCGTATCACTCTGTGTCTCTTCTCTCAGTCTCGTATCACTCTGTGTCTCTTCTCTCAGTCTCGTATCACTCTGTGTCCTACTTCTCTCAGTCTCGTATCACTCTGTGTCTCTTCTCTCAGTCTCGTATCCTCTGTGTCTCTTCTCTCAGTCTCGTATCACTCTGTGTCTCTTCTCTCAGTCTCGTATCACTCTGTGTCTCTTCTCTCAGTCTCGTATCACTCTGTGTCTCTTCTCTCAGTCTCGTATCACTCTGTGTCTCTTCTCTCAGTCTCGTATCACTCTGTGTCTCTTCTCTCAGTCTCGTATCTACTGATTTTTATCTATCTTTTTGAGATAGCGCTCTAAATTTAAAATGATAAAATAGTTAACTCGTGATATGATCTCTGTTAGCATTCTGAAGACTATACACTTTTCTATATAATGCCCTGCATTCCAAAGTAACAGACCGGTTTAAACCCCTCCCATAATTTACCCGGTTTAGTATAAACTCGTACCGAATAACCACCGGTATTGCACTTGAATTAATTTATATCGTGGTTTAAAATTGTTTAGCCTAACCTTAAACTATATCAACCTAAGCCAGTTAAAACCCACTATTTACCATTATTATCAAAATGACTTATATGAATACATTAAAAATTAACAAACTATCTATATTTTTACCACTGCTGTAGTAAGGTATTGAACGCACAATTCTTTGGGTCAAGTCAAAGATATCAGTGTATGAACTTTTGGCTCTTATAATTTCATAAACTGATAAAGTTGGGACTTCTAAATCCATCGTCAAGGACACATGATCCAGTGCATAAAAGGCTTGGTTGAATCTCGTGACTTGACCCAAAGATATGTGGGTTCAATACATAGCTAGAGCAGTGAGGAACAAAAAAAATAGAGAACCTAGTTAATTGGAGCCAACTGAGACATTCGGATAGTGTCATGACTCATAGAAAAAGAACAATTAAACCTAGTGAACGAAATAAAGTGTTCAGTTCAAAATTCTAACCACCTGAAGAAGGTCGGAGCATATAACGAGCGAAACATCGGAAATAAGATCAGAAAAGTCCGAACAATGTAAATAATTATAATACCTCCTCTCAGAAATATAGACAAATATTGCCTCCAAGTATCGAATTTTACAAGCCATTTTTCCTCATTTCTCCCCCTTTGAAATTTTTATTATCTCTTCCTTATGTTAAGTATAGTTCGCATTTTCTCTAAAACTTCGTCGCTGCTCACATGTTCCGTCCCTAGTATTCTCTGCATCCTTCTGTATAACCACATTTCTGTTGCTTCAGGTCTTTCATGCATCTCTGAGTTGATTGTCCAGCATTCACTGTCACATAGGATTGATGTTACGCAACAGTTAAATGATCTTTTCTTTGTTTCTAACGGAATTTTCCTTTATCTTAATACAATGCTTATCTTTTGAAAGGCAACTTTTGATATTCCAGTGAGCCTTTCTATTTCTCTGTCCGTTAAAACACTTACCAGATATTTAAATTGTACTTGTTTGATTTTGGTATCTCTAATTTGTAATTTGCATGTTCGGCTGTTCCAAAAAATTACTTAATTCCCTGCGTTATGTATATTTTAAAATCAAATCATTAGGTAAATCTAAATAGGATTGTTTTACGGACAATCAGCATCTTTGTGGGTTATTTAATGCTGAAACATATTCAGGATTGTAAAAATTAATCTCTTTATGCCAGTCAATATTGTATTAGCAATTTCTTGAGAATAACACTGTTATTTCCAGATACAAGTATTTAAACCATAGCTGATGGAGATGAATTCGCACTTTTCATTCAAATGTATTCTCGAAAATGTGAATATAACGAATCCGACTAGAATTCGAACTCAGCTGATCGATTTCTCAATTTTCCATGACAACACTTGCGTATTTATTCAAATATGAATAAAATATGCAATGATAAAATAGTTCTCATGATAAAATATTTTCCGTGTATAGACACATATTTAAAAAGTAGCTCCACTTGCAAAACTTTTGATGTCAAGGAATAAATTATTTGCACAAGTTGAAGAATGGCCACAAAAATAGAAAAATAAAATGTGTAGTCATAGGTGTAAAAAAAATCGTCTATGCAATCTGATACCAAGTCTATCATTATCTCAGGAGATTAATGAATAAAAACCATTGAAATTGTTTGGGGATGTTGCTAATAAAGTAAAGTGTGTACCGTGAGTCTTGCGTAAAGTGTGTACGGTGATTTCACTTGCTCATATCACTTAATATTTTTTTCTTGGTATCTCTCCCAAAGCCGGTTTCACCAGCCACCTGCTAAGGTCCATCAAGTATGTCACGTGCAGCTTTCCTCTGTCTCTCTTGTCTTTTATCCGAGGTTACGCATGCCTTTTATTCTATTAGTTTCCGTATTTTTTATGCATATCTCCTTTATTAGTCGTGCGCTATCTCTCTCTTTCTGTACATTTGTCGTTGAGTTCTTTAGCCCGTCTGCATTTGTTCCCTTTTTTTCCTTCTGTAGTTTCCTGTATTTCGATCATTGCTTTGGCATTGTTTTCTCTCCTTTGCATCATGTAAAGCATTTCATTGGTGAACCACTTATTTCCTTTCTGCGTCCGTTTTCCTTTGGGATGATGTCGTTTGCTTCTAGAGCTTCTCTTAGTGCGTTCCATTTAGAGCTTCTGTTTTTAATTTGTTTTTCGTATTTTTTCACGCTATCAGTATAATTTTTCCTGTGGGTTCGGATCGTTCATGAGTCTGTATTACAATCTGAGTGATGCGTTAGGCTTCTTCAATCTCCGGAGTTTCATTCTTAGTTTGCACATAACTGGGAGATAGCCGCTTCCGCAGTCGGTACTTGAATAGATTTTGCAGTAGGGAGCTGCGTTTCTGAATCTCTTGTTGATAGTTATATAAGTAGTTTAGTCTTAGTTTCTTCTCCTGAACTTCTCCTGAACTTCTCCTTTTCCATAACCATCTTGGGTATTCTTAAAACCAGCCATTGGTTATTACTTGCTCATTTGCTGTGCACGATTGAATGCATTTATCCCTCCTTCATTGCGATTTCTGAGTTCAAATTTGCCAACCGTTTTTCTTCTCTTCTTTGCCAACTTTCATATTCATGTCTTCTAATTTCTTTTGACTTTCAATGACTTTCTTTATGTATTGCTTAAACTTCATCCCATACGGGGTGGTGATCCCCTTTCTCTCTCCATATGTGATCAGCTACCACTGATTTTTTCCATCTCCCTTCGTGTAACGGCCTTGTGATGTTTTTGCAGCCGTACCTTAAAGAGGTAGTCTGTTTATTCTTTATTTTTCTCTCCACAGCTAGATAGAATGACGTACACACAGTCCTTAGTCATGTTTGCCTTTATTAGGGGTATTATTTCGGGAGAGATACTTGCGAAGTGTAACAAAATTTCTGAAAGACTTGCTGATATTATATGGATCACAGATCCTTTGTATTTTTTCTGATAACCCTTCACATTGGATAGACAGACCGAGGCTGTTTTCTGAGAGTTGTTATCCTCATGCACCCTCCCTTCCATGTTTGTTGAAGCTGTAACTTGGATAATTGATACGTTGTAGGGTACTGCTTATACTAATCATTTCCTATTAGTATATATCTAAATCTCCGCTTATGACTTTTAACTCGATGGTGCAAGCAGCGGCCGATCCCTTTCTTTACATTGTATGGCTAGTGGGAGTTGAAGTTAAGATATTGTCCGATGAATGTTGACTTGCGGTATACGGATGTCTTGAACTCCGTCTCTGTTCGAAATATTTGTACATCCAGGAATGTAAGTTTGCTGTTCTCTTTTTCTATTGTAATCTGTATCGATGATCTTATGAGTTCACATGGTCTAGTAGCGTTTAGACCTCTTCCTGGTGTGGTCAGTGTATAGAGATGTCATCAACTAATTCCAGATATTTAAATTTTTTACTTGCTTGATTTTAGTATCTCTGACCTGTAATTGGCATTTTAGGCACCTCTTTTTGCTGTTGACCATGCATTCAGTTTTTCTGTGGTTTATATTTAGTTTTTTCTTTTCGTTTTCCTTCCGGCTCCGCTATCAGCACTGTGTCATCTGTTTATCCTGTTAAGATTGTGGCTGTAGCACCTATAATTATCTCAGAATTGCCTCGCTGTATAGGTTGAATAAATCTAGTGTGAAAACATATCTCCTTGTCTCATATCTTTATTTATCTGCTGAGCTCGTTTCCTGTCCGTATGCAGGAGGTTTACTGCCAGTATGCATTTTTGATTATTCTGATGTCTTTCCCGATTATGTCAAGGTTTTCAAAAGGCTCTAACAGAACTTTGTAGCGGACTTTGTCAAACGCTTTTGCGTAATCTAAAACAGGGGTACGAGTCCTTCTACATTGATATTGCTCTTTCTGATAACATGAGCATAAATAACCCGTTCCATGTTCAGTTATCTTTGATGAATCCGCACTGTTCTTGTCATATATTTGGTCTAATTCTGCTGCGCTCAATATTCATCTGAATCCATATGATTTTTTTTTTGTGTCTCATTAAACTGATTGTTCGGTATTTCGAGAAAGAAAAAAAATGGAAAAGTTTAAGAAACGAGTACTGGATTGTTATGCGATGCGTGTTCTTCTATATAGGAACGCATGCTGAAGAATCTAATCAAATTTACCGTTATTTTCACAAAAGTCAGCTGGTCTTTGTGCAAACATTCAATCTCTTAATTTTAGCGACAGTGCGGTATGACGTATTTTAGCGACAATCGTTTTCAAATTACCGCCGTAAGTCGCTCAAAATAGTGTTAAATGATGTTTTTGTCGTGTAAGAGTCTTTTTGGTTGTTATAATACGCTTACACTATTTGCTCATTTTATTCGAACGTGCAATAACTTATTCGAAAAATAGAAAAATACAATAAAACATAGAACAGGTCGTCTTGTCGGTCGAATCTATCTATCACGAAGATTTTACTGTCAAGATTGAAATTAGGCAAGAATATTGAAGTATCTAACTGACAATTTAAAAATATTTTCAAGTTTTGTGAACTACATAAACATTTCAATACATTATTTTTTCAATTTATAAACGATATTAATATTTAATGAAAAAATCAAAAAGATGTTTTGCTAAAAATAAATCAATAAAAACCGTTTGTCAGTGACACAAGAATGAGTGGATTGAAAGAACTTTGTTGATAGCGATATAAATTTGTTTTTTTAATTAATTCACCCCCAAACAAAGTGAAAATGGCAAGAATGCAAGTCTTCTAAAATGTTCTCATTCTTTTGAGAGAAATCTTTGGTCAGGAGAAGGGACGATGAAGATACAGGTTTCAGGGAGACAGAATGTGATTGGCATTGCATTTAAACCATTGAAGATTGTAGGTGACGGGGAAGAAAAAATCTGAAGAAATTCCACAGGCAAGAAGTGCGAGAAAATACATTATGAGACTAGATACAGTTACATCTAGCAAATTCAACAGTAAACGATGAGACATAATCAGTCAGTCAAGTGACATTAGTAGTACGCGCTTGGGCGATCATGTATAAAAACACATTACTGACTGGGCAGAAGATTTGCAATTACTTTCTGCAGTAGACTGATTTCTACCCAATGATATAGAACCCAATCTGTTCTGGATGGAGAGGCACGGATTAATGTTTTCCACGGGTATTTGCGCGTGAGTGAATGCAACATATTAAACTGGAATTCGATTATCCACTATATCCACTGCACCACAACGCACATCCTTAATAGCACGCTAACAATCATAGTGGAGTCACAAAGGAAGAGAGCTCATCAGAACAACTGACACGAAAGTTTTGGTAAAAAAAGACAGTGGAACCATATCAAATAGGCGAGAAAGTGACTGAAGTCGAAATGCGAGGTCCGGATTTGATTATATTACAGACTCTTCTTTGGATATTATTAAAAATTTAGAGTTTCAGATATTTATTACATTATACTATAAATATCTTAAACTCTAAAGTTTTGACTTAGACGTTCGTTTCGCCTTCTTTTTGTTCTAATTATCTTTTACTTTCATCTTCCATAAGTTATTGTCTTGTTTGATTTTCATATACACACAGATGAGATAAATAATTGTAGAAATATTATGACTACAATTCTTCTTCTTTGTGCCGTCTCCCTCCAGAAATTTGGCAATCATAGCTCTCCACTATTTCCTGTTGTAGTTCTAAATATATTTTGTCTTTTTATCTCACTTAAGCCTTGTTTCTCACTCAAGTTAGCTAGGTTGGTTATTCGTTGTTCTGAGTGTATCAAATTTTCCAATCCATCTTTTCGCATTAGGTGCCTTAAATATTTCAACTCTTTCATCCTGATCTTGCTTAGAAGTGAATACATTCTAATTTTGCTTTGTTTTTATACTGACCTTTCATGCTAAGTGCTGATTAAAAATGTCTAATGAAAATATTTTGGTGAAACAAAAATTTTATTGTATTCGGAAATGAAAAAAAATGCATATCTACGGTGAAGGCAACCATAATTAATTCCCCTTTATGTCAGGTTCACAAACTTCATTTTATGAGAAGTTAACTAATTAATTTACAGTTGAATGGAATTTTTCAAAATATTATCTTTGGTAGCTTGCTTTTTGTGAAAAAAAATACTTATTGCAAAATTTACCCATATTGGGTTATATTTTTGTGATGTAATTTTATTGAAATTTTAAAACTAGTCTCGTAAATTGGCGTAACTAATAAAATATAAATGTTTGCTTATGTAATGCACAATGATTTATAGTCTCTTCTCACATATTCAATTCATCAAACTTCAACATGGAGAAAAATACATTATCTGAAAGCAAGACGAAAACATCTGTATTTCGGTTGACTATTGCTTTACACTTTAGATCATGTTGATGTTATACAGTTGTTGGTTATTATATTCAGTATACCCTTTAATATCAAACAAGCTGCATATATTTCTAGTATATATTTTATAAAGTTATGCTATAAGGTCACCGGAATGAAATTCTGATGCTCTAATTATGAACCTAAACTGATTATTTAAACGTTAGTCAGTTAATTGCCATACGATTATGTATCTCTCGAGACATGAATGATGAGACAAGATTTTTCCGCAGTTGTTTGTCATTATTTTCTGCGCTAGACTGGTTGCCAACCAAGGCTATAGAACACAATTTGTCCTGCTATTCGCCCCATAGCTGGAGAGAGAAGAGATGGATTAATACCTTTCATAAAGTTATTTGTTCGTAAGTGAATGAAATGAATTCGATTAGAGTTCGAACTCGGCTCTCCAATTTCTCATTCGGGGCCGATATTCATTATACCACAACGCACAAGCCCGTGTTTAAACGTATATCCTTAGAAACAGTAAACATTTGAACAAATTCTTATTTACCATCTCAAACCCTACCTTTAAAATTAAGTACAATACCACGTTTCCAAAGTCGACCTACCTTAATATACAGTGGTCGAATTGCTTTGAATAAAGCTTCATTGCTAGCTTAAATGTTTTTTGCAAAATCATTTTAAAATATTCAATTCCTTATCTCTCTTTTATACGTCTGTTTTCTTACCCCTTTTGTTCTTGCCGCCATACACCTCTTTGAACATTTTTTTCAATTTCCTTATTCAGTTTTCGTTTTCATTATTCCATCTGTTCTTCAACTCCAACTAGTTTCCTCCAACTTTAGACACCGCTTGCATTCTTTTCACATGACGTAATGTATTTAACGGCTGGCGCCTTGAAATGGTTTTCCGATCTGGAAAAAATAATGAAGCAAAATTCTCTCTTTCAATAATTCTTGTGGAATAAAGAAACAAAAAACTTGCGCACTAATCCTAACTAACTTTATAGTGTGCTCCATTGTTGTAATTGCTGTCAACTCCGTATTAAAAAAAATGATGCTTTAAATCGTCATTTGGAAAAAAACAGTTTGGGCATTGCTCTCCGGCTTTCTTTCTGGTGTTTGCTTTTTAATTCGGAATATTAACATTTTGCCTTTAAAGATTACTAAGAGAAAGAGCCTTGGCAGTCATTTTGTACCAATGTTTTAGAAGTGATTGCGATTCCAGGGCATGAAGTTTCTGTAAGGTACAAAATGGAGCACTTTGGACATTATCTAATTCATGATTTCTATTGAAACAAAACTTTGGAAATATCATGCATTTACTTGCATCTTTTTTGACCAAGCCAGTTGTTTCTGATACATTTTAAAATATGGACTGAGTCAAATATGAAAAAAGAGGTCTAGGCTTCAGAACTGGATGTGGATATACAATCGAAAGTTTCGCTGGGGTTCAAAAGAAAGACATAGCTTATTTATTGTATTGTTATCCATTATTACACAATACTTGAAAGCCTATTTCTTCCAACCTAATTATTAAGCGTTTAATTATATTGAATAAATTTTCTGCTTCAAGACATTTAGTTGACATTATATGCATAACATCCTTATAATTTGATAACACACTACTAAGCATGAAAGCAAATGCACTTGTTGCCGCCTCATCGGTGTTATTGGCTAAGCCAACAACATTGCCACCTTTATAATCAAAATAAGGTTTTAGATGAATTTCATCAACAAGTAAAGATACTGTGATATCTTTCTGCACAAGTAACTTGAAGTTATTTTTTATATACATTAGAAAATTATGTTGATCAACAACAGGACTCATAGAGGTTGATAGGGTAAGTCTTCTAATAGTTGAATAACTTGGTAAAATTACATTTTTCGAATCTCTTAACAGTCTGTATCCAGTAAGAGAACAGTTATATAATAATGAAGAAAATATCATTTCTGTTGAATAATTAAACTTATTTAGTGTCATTAGGTTTATTTGTTCATATATAAATTTAATTGCACTATAATATTTGACTCCTCTTGGAGTAATAAAAGAAATGGCATGGTCAATTTTAATATTAAAATAAAATTTTGCGGTTTGCTTTGTTGTTTTATGTTCATTTTTGAAGGTTTGAGATCAAAATTTCAAAAATATTTACATCAGTTACAAAGTTAGGAATCTTATACTCTCCTATTCTATGAATTTCTACATCATTACAGAGCACGTGTGCTGCAAAATCGGAATCAATTACAATAGACAGGGTCATTTTAGAATATAGAGACTGGATGATATGGCAAATAAGTTTATCCTGTTTCCTAATGGTTTAATAAATTAAATTTTAATGACAGAAATTATCTTTCATATCATTAATATTATATTTTTAGGTCATCTGCAATACTGTGATCTAAATCTCTTTTCAGATCAAAATTTTTCCTTTGAATTTTCTTTGAGTTTGGTGATTTTCTAAAGGAGGTCGATGAAGGGACAGTTTAGAAGAATCCTAGGTATAGCACCATCATAAAGATATGGTCTTTCAAGTTTAACTGTAATAGTTTTACCCGTTTTTTATCAAATGCTGACGATTCTCTTTTCAGGTCTTCAGATCGAAAATGAAGTTCACATACCTGAAAAATATTTTCAAAAGAAACCACAACATATTTTAAATCTTAATTGTTAAATGAATGAATGAATCGCTAAGGATATATAGTAAAAAAAATAGTCATCGGGGTTAATTAAGTAGAATAAAGAAATATGCCTATAAAAAACTCGTGAATTAATTTTTCGTTTAGTTCTATATAATGCATATCAACCATTTTAGGTCATTTAATGCCGAAAACAAAACGTTTTTGTCAATACACGGTTTTTGAATAACATCGACAGTGAAAGCGTTATATAATCCATAGGTAATGGGAATATGAGAATTATTCATACCTTTTCCAAGGATACTAGTCCAAATGTGAACGTAAACGGAGACTTGAATTCGAAATTTCGTATTACGATTCCAAAGTCCGCCTATCCACTGAATCAAGTGAATTTTACTATTTAAGTTAAAATATATAGTCATTTATTAGAAAAACAATACTTAATGAATACAATCAGCAAAAAAAATGCTTTATTAGTAGTAGTAGTTTTATACATTTTATTGCCAGTTTTTTTTACAGCGGGTAAAAAAATTATGAATCGAACGAATCAATGATGGGATAGCTAAATCTGAAATAGATGTTTAAAAAGTCTTGAACTTTTAATCCAATAGATTTATTAATAATATCAAATGTCTTTGGGGAAATTCTGCTAAAAAATAACAGGGTTCGAATTATAAAATATTTTGAATCCATTGTTAATCCTACTGGATGAAATAAAGATATTTTTTCTTTTCAAAAAAGATACTTAAAAAATGTTAGGATGTTTGGTAATTACATTTTTAAAATATTTTAAAAATAGAAAAAAAGTAAAAATTAATGTTTCTATTTCATTTATGATAAACTGTTTATAAAAAAATCATTTTTTTGCAAAACTCTTTTTTGGTTAATATTTACTTACTAATTAATTTTTTAAGGATTAAAAACCCTAAACCTACATAAAAGAATTAAGTTAAAATTCTAATTTCTTATTTTCAATTTTTTTCTATGGATTAATATCGATATTTAACTTTCAAATTATCAAAAATAGGAAAAAACGTTTGGAAAATATTTTTTGAGTGTTCATTCTGTGTTAAATATTTTCTAAAAATTAAATATTTAAATATATTAGGTTTTGAAAATTCAAGTATGGTGTGATTTAGGCCTTTATGTTTCAAATAAATTCAAAACTTATTCAGAAATAATAGGTTTAAACAAAATTTAAATCATCATTTTCAAGTTTAAATTTTCGGTAATAGTGACTTGACTTTTGTAACAAATAATTTCAGAGTTTTCAAATAAAAAAAACTTAAAAATAAAAATTCTTTTAAAATTGACGAAAAATAAATTTTGTAGTTTTTGTTAATTCATGAATATTTTTTCATGTTTAAAAATGATTCATAAAATTGCAAGTATAAAAAAGATAAGTTTTTACTTTCGTTTTCTAAGACTTTAAACAGTTCAATGAAAAGAAAACACTATTTTCTTAAATAAAATATCAATAAAAAATTAATTCAAATACTTTTAGAAAATGTTTAACAACTTTTTTTTGGCTTCAGTTTAAGTTTTAAAACATTTCGAAAAAAAAACTTACGAACGAATAGCCATATTTAAAATTTATTTTTTTTTAATTCAGATACTTTTTAAGAATTTTTATTTCAATTTTATTCAAAGAAATAAAAATATCTTATTTTATTGTATTAATTTAAAAGATATAAACAAAGTGCTTTCTTTCTTGTGCTACGGCAAAACTAATTTTTTTAACAAATTTTGATTTTAGCGCCTGTTGAAATAAATGGTGATTAAAATTTTAACTACTCGCTTTGGTAAATGGACTTGGGGTAAACTTCTCCCTTTTAATGGCATGTTTCCATTTATCAAATAAATTTTTATTTTTTGAAAACGAAAAACAATGAACTTTCTGTCCATTTTTATAATGCCCTTTGCAATTTGGTGCCACACAAGAGGAAGGCATGTTTGGTTCTGAAAATAAGTCAACGCTCACGGTCGGCGTGTAGTAAATAAAACAGAACTTTAAGTGTGACGTCAGCAAATCAACTTTAATCTTAGGACAGGCCTTGGTAAGATAGCGGAGGTCGTGACAGAGCACATCACAGAATTGTGGCAGAGATAGGTCAAGAACAATGCATGTTTGTTAAAGATAGCGGAACAAGAAATGCAATATTTACGATGAAAATGCGACATAAGAGCAATACAAATGCAGAATGAACTGCATCTGTGCTTTATTAACTACACAAAGGAATTTAACAAGTACACAACAACGACTTGTTCGAGATGCTCGGCAACCTCGATATTTCCAGGAAAGACATTAGGATAATCAAGAACATATTGTCAGAAAATTGCCTGCATACGAACAGGAAATGAATTCAGGATAAAAAAGAAATGAGCATTAGAGAGGTTTTCTCACTGGATTTATTCAAACTTTACAGCGAAACAATTTTGATAGTCCTTGTCAAGATTCACCACTGGAGGCCACAATCTAAACAATATAAAATATGCGGATGACAAGTACTGATAGTAAACACGGAAAGTAAAATACTGAACGTCCCGCAGTAGGTAGCAAGAGAAAGCGAGAAGAAAAGAGTGAGCATAAACTTTAAGAAAACTGAATATCTAGTCATCAGTAAAAAGAAGACCACCTACAGGTCACAGTCGCTAAAATAAAATAAAAAGAAGGCGCATTGGTAAAGACAAGGATGCACTCCAAAAGCTGAGTAAAGTATTGAGAGACAGGAAAATTTCATGGTAAACAAAGGGAGTACTTAATTTTTTAAATCATCTAGAAAAGAAATATTTTAACTGAAAACATAATGTCCCGCGCACTAATAATAAGTAATGTCAACATTATGTATCATGTTGATCTGTTGTGTAATTATATCAGATTTTTTGTTGGTGTCAGTCTGTTTCATGCTTGAGTGCTATTTTCTGGCCTCAACGATTGCGCTCAAGTGCTCACACACACACATATATATATATATATATAGAGAGAGAGAGAGAGATAATGTAACACACAATTAAATGGTTATAAATACAGAAATTATTTCGGCAATTATTTCTACAAATTGCTTCATTAAACCCGAAAAATCAAATGTTACATTTAACTCAGAATATTAAGAAAAATTAAGTTAGCACAGAGGAGAAAAGGTTAGGTGAAGGGAAGAGGTGTATGCAGTTAAACATTGAGGCAACAGATACCAGAAATGTCACAAAAACAAATACTTGCACGAAATCACACATATAAACAAATCTTAATAGAAGCATAATGTACAAGAACCAACTAAGGAATAGCTATAATCATGCACATAATAAACGCACACAAGCATATAACTATAAGAGGGCCTATCTGCACACAATACCATACACACAATAACACAAAACTAAGAATAACCAACATAAAGAAGAAATGCAAATAAAATTGTAAAAAAGAAAAGTAAACATAGTATAATATAATATAATCACAAAAATGTTTAAAAGTAATATTTAAATATTTACAAAGAAAAATTTCACAAAAATAAGAAAAACGATTCACAAAGAAAAAGATTCACAAAATAATCATAAAGACAAAAGATTTAAACAAAACAAGGAAAAATGACAAAGAATGAAAAACAAAAGAAAAACCTATATAGTATAAACTAGAAATAAAATACAGAAGATTCCAAGTGGGCATGTACACTGACGATCACCACAGTTTACTCTCGCCTCGATCAAAAATCTGGTGTGGGCGACAAAGCGAACCTCGCTACCGAGCTTGAGAATGACCTCTAACCCGTGGTGGACTCGGGTAAGAAATGGCTCGTAAATTTTAATGCTTCCAAAACGAAGCTGCTATCAATTAACCATCATAGACAATCGCTCCTACCTCCCATTAGCATTGGACAGGCTAGCCTTGCTTAGAGTAAAACACTACGCCTCTTTGGTCTCACACTTTCAGCGGACCTCAAGTGGAATGACTATATCAAATCCATTGCTAAATCCGCTGCTATGAAAGTCGGTTCTCTGTGCAGGGCCCGGAAGTTTTTTCCCGTATGAGTACATCCTGCACATATACAAATCTACCATCCGCCCGCGTATTGAATACTGCTGCCACATCTGGTCGGATGCCCCTGATATTCTCCTCGGGGTTCTGGACAAAATCCAACGGAGAATCTGCAATGTGATCGATACCGACTTGGCAGCCCGGCTGCAGTCACTCTTTCACCTTCGTGATGTGGCTTCCCTGTGCCTCTTCTTTAAATATTTTCATGGCGTCTGCTCCAATGAACTTAGATCACTGGTGCCCCCTAGGTATGAATTTGCACGAGATACTAGATTAGCATTTAAGCCACACCCTTTTACAGCGAAACAGATAAAATGTAACCGCAATTTCTACTCTACAGCTTCTTTTCTCGCACTTCATGCTTGTGGAATTCTCTTTTATATACTTGCTTCCCCGACACCTACAATCTCCAGGAATTTAAATGTAAGGTCAAAAGACACCTCTTATCACACTAACTCGCATCCATTCTCTCAAACACTCTTCCCATCTACCCCATCCCCATCCTCGGCATCCTCCTCCGTCTACCACCCTCCTTCCGACATCTCCTATAACTAACCACTCTTTCTCATCACTTTCCATTATTTGCGCAATAGTGGCAGTGGAATGCCTTGCTTGGGGTGAAATAATTAAAACAACAAAAAAAAGTGATTAACTATCACAAAAACACAAATTTATAAATATAAAGAATAAAAAGCACATAAAAACATTAAAGTAAGAGAGCAGATTCACAATCTCTATTGTAATTTAAATCTGCTGACGTAAAAACAGACTTAAACTATCTGTTCATTGATTTTTTTTCACCACTAATAATTTTCTAGTACATTGAATTTCTTTTTTTGTGAATATTTATTTCATTTTTTATTATATCGTTTAGTATTTTATTATTTTTAAAATTATTCCTGATTGTAAGCATATTCGGCTGTTTATGCTTATTTTCATTTTTTTATGTCTGCATTTGAAATTTTCCTTTTTTTGTCTTTATATGGTTAAAGTTTTATGTATATTGCGTGTATATATGGCTTTCTTAGGGGTGTGTTTGTGAGCATTTTTTCGTCTGTAATAATATATATTGTGTATTTTTGTATATTAGATTGTTTTTCTTTTATGATTTTTTTGTATACATGTGTGTGTTGATATGTGTATTTCAAATTTTCGTGACATTTTTGGGACGATCACTACATTTTATGCCAAACTGTATACTTCTCAACTTTTACGTAACCTCAATATTTCTTCTCTGACCTAACGTATTCTTTTTTTAATATTCTAAATTAAATTAAACTATTTGAATTTTCCGATCTGACGAGAATTTAGCCGCCTGTCAAAATAAATCAGAATTTATAACTTTAATGTGTTGAATTTTTTTCTGTATATCATAATGCTCTGTATAATATCCATTGATTTCACTATTTTATCTATTTAATATTTTATATAAATAAGATAATTTTTTGATTATCCTCTTTTTAGTGAATTAGAGCACTCTGGCTATAGGGCGTGTATAATGATAATCTATACGCTAAAAAGTCTGCCTTCTTCTACCGAGCGCCCATAGCCCAGCGGTAGAATCGCTGATTGACGCCAATTCGGTCGGGTTTCAATCCTGGGTTAAAAGCAGTCGGAGTCTAACCGTACTGATGAGCCGTGATGCAGCGAAACAGATCTGTCTGCGGATGACTATATATATATATATATATATATATATATATATTACATAACGGATTTTTAATTATTATTTTGGATTATGCACATTTCGCCGCTCTTGTGTTCTTGGCGCGGCTCTTCAGATCCAAATGGTACAACGATGGAAAATATGTCACTCCTCACCCCAAATTAAAAACCGAAAATTCCTTCTCCTTTCTTTGGTTTGCGGTAGACGCCCACATGTCCATATTGGGACGGGCCTCTTGAAGTTTATCTACGAAAGGGCTCTCGTTCATTCGGGACTTAGAGATTTGAGAACTAGCCCCGCGTAATGTGTGTGGGAAGGTTGGCTATTGGTATTTGCGTTGAGTGCAAAGGTTAAACCCAGAAGAGGAGAAAGTAGAAGGGGTCAAGCTAAAGTGGTTGCTCGGCCGGCGTTAAGATGGAGGAACCCGCGGGGAGGAAATGAATTGAGGCAGAATGGTAAGCGGGGTGTTAGGAGTGAGGGTAGGAAGAGGCGCGATAACGGTGCAGCGAATAGATACGAATCTATAAGATACTGAAGTTATACAAGATGGCTGATGGCGCCACTTGTTCTGTTTTCCGGCCCCCACCTGTATTCATATAAATCAACGGGAAAAATTTTCCTATGTGCCTTAATTTTGTACACATTGGAATATTTTTGTTGCACGGACAAACCCCTGTCGTAGTTTTAATGTAATTTGGAATGCTAATTATCTCCGTTATATCTTAAACGCTGATTCTAATTTAAAGTGATTTTAAGGCCATTTGAAGTCGCGAGTTTAAACACGTTATTAATATAGTTAACAGAAAGGGAGAGAGGAAAAGTTATCGGTAATTTATACTCGTAAGAACGAATGTAAAGAATAAATAAAGACGGAAATAAATATATACAAAGTAAGAGTAATAGATAATAACGAATAGGTGGATGAAAAATATAAGGGCGAATTAAAATGAAAAATGAGCAATAGAGCCATACGGATATAAGAACATTAGTATATAATATTTATGACGTTCGAGATTAAGGATTAGTGTTTGAGATCTAACGGTCACGGAACTCAAAGTTTAGCCCGCAATAACTCTAGTTAGGGTAAATGGGAGAAAAGAAAAGTTACCGGTAATTTATCTCTAAGTTAAGGTCCGCTATAAGGCGTCTTATTGGTGAAAGTAACTTTAATCTCTTGGTACGTTATATCCCTAGTCGCTGTGTTCCTACCATACTTAGAATAATAACTTTCGTTCGGGATTTTGTTTTCTTAAAATATTCTATGAAATCGCGGTCTCAAAATTTTTTCAAAGGTACGAGTCCTATTAATAATAGGTAATGTTACATCGGCGTATCTACGTGTATACGTATATGGGTTGTCACAGTCGCACGTATTCTGGGTCCAGAGACTAAGGACCCTAGGGATAACGTTGATGGACATTGGGTTCCACACCTCCCCTGTTACCGATTGCACGATTAATCGAGTTAATTTATAAGAATGAACGAAAGCCCCTCGGTATTAATTATATTGCCCGTGATCCATAGTCAAATTGACACAACGGAAATTTGAAAACAAGCCCGTTTCGACAACGGGGAATCAAAATTCGTAACAACTCCCGCAGTGTAAGGATCAAAATAGACATACAATATATATATATATATATATATATATATATAAAATAAAAGAATAAAAATATAAAGAGATAAAAGATAAACAATGAAAAACAAACATTAAGATTCAAATTGACAAAAAATTAGAAATAAGCAGCAAGAGATAAAAGAAATAAATAGATAATAAAGGGTAAGTTAATGAAAAATATGAGGGGAAAAATTAAATAAAAAATACGAGGTAAACCCTACAACGAAAATAAAAAGCGTGAAAAATAAAAGAAATTGTAACAGAGGTGTAAAAAAGGTAAAATCCTAGAACCGTCCAATTCCGTTCGCGTAAATTGATATGATTCACGTTGATTTGAAATCCGATCAGTGTCTCTCTACCTATTTTAAATTTGTTTTTATGTTTACATTTGAATATTATTTCATTCCTCTTATTTAATAGTTCCTTTGGCTTATTGTATTTTATAATTATTAATTTTTCCTCCAGGCATAAGTTGCACCTATCCCTGAAATTGTTGACAGTGCTGGTGTGTTTCACAATCCTCCATCTGACCAGTGGGGTGAGCCCTTCGTCCTTGATCTTCCAATATTGTTTAGATAGGGCGGTTTGGTTTCTCAAGGATGTGTTGGAGAACGTTTGTCTGTGGTTGTATAGCCTACCCGCGGATATCCCTATGTAAGCTTTTTTGTTGCTGGGGTCCTCCACTGGGCATATGGTGGCTTCATATATAGTTTTTTCGTAATTACACCTACCCTCCACGGGACAATTCGTTTTATCGGTGCAATTGCAGGAGGGTTTGTTTGTTGGGGGTTTGTTGAGGAAGTCTCTTAGTAATCTGTGGTTGTGTGAATTAACTATATTCTGCATATTTCTAGTGGTAGAGTAACTAATTTTGAGTGTTTTCCTATTAAATAATTTACTTGGGTGCTGCTGATGAAAATGCTTGTTGACTAGATTTAAAAAATATTTCCCTATGTTTAACCTAGATAACTTGCAGAAAGGAGGGTTGAACCATATTACTTTTCTTTTTC
Organism: Ascarosepion bandense; assembly: GCA_037127315.1. NCBI lineage: Eukaryota > Metazoa > Mollusca > Cephalopoda > Sepiida > Sepiidae > Ascarosepion > Ascarosepion bandense. The sequence goes on from JBBBDQ010001210.1 coordinate 307,010, forward strand.
TAGTTCTCTTTTTGTTTCTGGCCTTGTCTTCTAATTTTTCTTTGTAAACTATTTCTTCCTTAAAGTCGCTCTTCTTAAGGGCTTCGTTATATATTGTTTTATTCTCATCGAATATTTCCCTGTTTAATGATAGTTTATTAATTCTGGTTTCTGTTTTGGGGATTTGCTTTATTATCGATTTGGGGTGGTTGGAATTAACGTTAATATAACTAGGGGCCTGGTTACTCTTTTTTATGGCTTATATGTGTTTTTTGACAGATTAAGGCTGATATCTAAAAAGTTAACTATCCTGAGATTCGATGAGATTGCTATTTTGAAGCCCAACGTTTTGAAATATATATATTTTCCATTTTTAAACGAGATATTTCGCTACCCAGGTTTCTACTATGAGTGGTGTCTTAGTGGAATGACCACGTCGAATCCATTGCTAAATCCGCTGCTATGAAAGTCGGCTCTCTGTGTAGGGCCCGGAAATTCTTTCCGCCTGAATCTATCCTGCACATATATAAATCTACCGTCAGCCCGTGGATTGAATACTGCTGCCACATCTGCTATTCTCCTCGGGCTTCTTGACAAAATACAGCAGAGAATCTGTAATGTGATCGATACCGACTTAGCTGGCCGCCTGCAGTCACTCTTTCACGGGCGTGACGTGGCTTCCCCTGTGCCTCTAATATAAGTACTTTCACGGCTTCTGCTCGGATGAACTTAAATCACTGGTGCCCCCTAGATGTGAATTTGCACGAGATACTAGATTGGCAACTAGGTCCCACCGCAATTTCTACTCCAACAGCTTCTTTCCTCGCATTTCCCGCCTGTGGAATTCTCTTCCGCATGATTGCTTCTCCGACGCTACAACCTCGAGGAGTTTAAATGTAAGGTCAATAGACACCTCCTAACACACTAACCCATTCCCTCCAACGTCTCCCTACGTACCTCCGAACTCGTCTATCACTATCCCTTTGACATTTCCTATACCCAATCGCTCTATGTAGCCCCATTCGCTATAGTGGCAGTGGACTGCCTTGCTTGGGGTGATATGATTAAAAAAAAAGTTCGTCTCTATTTGTGTATACCATAATTTTACTTTTTCTTCTTGACACAGTCTACATATTTGTCCACCGTTGTAAGGCTTGGCTGTTCTTACAATGATCCACGCTATGTCTGGGTCTTTTACATACTTCAATTTCCAGACGTGGTTAGCCAATTATGTATTTTTTAATTTTTCTATTTTAAATGTAGATCTGTGGTTAAACCACCTGGTCTTAAAGGTGTCTTTGGTTGAGCCCAAATATATTTTGTTTTTGCCATCGGGTCATGTACCTCTGCCTTGTAAATTATTTCTTTTGTGTTGTAGAGAGTATACAAAATCGTTTCTGTAAACTCTTTGTAAATGTTTAGAAAATTTGTAGCAATGACATTTGTAGCTGGCCAGGGCCAAACCCCTATAGGTTAGTTTTGTGTTCGAAGTTATAAATTTCTTAGACTTGTTACCACCAAGGCAAGAGAAACCTGTTTTATTTAGACTATAGATAGTTGTACATGGATAGGTTTGCATAGTTGGACGCCGGAATCTAAAAAATGTTCCACTGAAGAAACATTGTAGAACGTCAATTTCTTAGCCGGTTCTTTTAACGTGAATATCAATAGATTATGGACTGAAAAATGGTTAAATCATAATAATCGAAGTTTTAATATTTATATTCACGCAATAAAAAGCTCAAGAGACACTTAAGATACAGGGTTACTATGTGGTGTTGTATCACCCGGTTCACACTTCTCCCATCTCTATTGAACAGGTATAGAGGTTTATACATTATTCCCTGTTTAGAATGTGATTCCGGCTCTCGTCTTCTCTTCTCTTCAGACCTCAGTATTGGTACTTCCGCGTTTTTTCTGCGATGTGCATAGACGGTGGCAACGTCTCTTTATTGTGAGGGTACCGAGTTGACAGTTTTCTGGTTGCTGCTTCTGACTGGTAGTTGGGAACCCTAACTCTTGCGTCGCGTCAAGAGCGGATGCTCTGATTAACAATTGCATAAATTCGGGGTTCTTGCAGTGCCATGACGTTCCTGCAAGCGTTTTCGGTGGGCAACCTTGAGGACACACTTTGCTGCAACCCCCGCCAGTTCCCTTCCAGTGCATGTCGCAGTTAATGACTGTCTGCCTCCTTTATTCGAGGTCACTTTTCATTAACAACAACAAATATGAACATCCATATCTCCGCAAAAAAGCTAAACCAGGCAAAATAAAATCACCTAAACCTCTTAACATCCGGGGTATTCGAACCAACTTCTGTAGTGTTGAATCTTTTCTCCACAAAAAGTCCCCTGACATGCTAGCGCTTTGTGAGACTAGTCCCAACCCTTCAATTCCCACCTCTGACTTCTCGATTCCTGGATACCTTCCTCTCTTTAGGAAGAACTCAACTGTTCACATGCATAGGCTGGGGGTTACGTCAGTGAACACCTTTCTCTACCTTCTCTTGAATCCCCTGACCACCCATACATGTGTCTTCGTCTGTCACTTCTCAAATCGGTTAGCTATCTTTTTCTATACCGTTCCACCCACTTCTCCTGACTGCTTCTTGCTAGACAGCATCTCTGACAATATAGATAGGGCTACTTCCCCAAACTCATTCGCTAACATATTTGTGTTCGGAGATCTTAACGTTCATCATACCAAGTGGCTAAAAATCTCTGTCACTTATTCAGCTAACTCCGATCACGCTGTTGTTTCTTAATATCTCTCTTTACTCTCACTTCTCTCAGGAGCCTTCTACCAACAGGATTCCTACTACTACCAAAGGGCAGACTGGGATGTGTTTCGCGATTTCCTATGCGACGTCCCTTGGGGAAAAGTGTTCAATCTTCCAGTTGAGGACTGCGCCTCTGAGGTCTCCTCTTGTGTGAAAGCTGGCATTGGTGCCTTCATACCGATCAGGAAGTTTTGACCAAAACCACATTCATTCATTTGGTTCTCTCCTGCCTGTTCAGCCGTCATTGCTTACAGAAACCACCACTTCCGGCTATTTCTGACTCACACAACTGACCACAATAGGCGCCTGTTCGCCTTTGCTTGTAATGAGTGTAAGAGGATCATGAATAACGACAAGCTGTTGTTTGCTGAGAGAATAAAGCAGCGCATACCTGACTGCAACATCGGATCCAAGGACTATTGGCGGCTGTGCAAACGTGTGCTAAAGAACAAATCCTCTATCCTTTCTTTAATAAATTTGAGGTCCTTACGACACCTGTGGACAATGCAGAGTGCTTTTCTCGCAGATTCTCATCAAACTCCACATTCGACTTTTCATGATTAAACGCACCGAACTTCTCTTAGAACTGAGGCTCAACTGAAAGGTGTTTTACATAACTCCGTCTCCGGTATCTTAGATAATATCAAAGCAAAACGTCCATAAGGCGAGCGGAGGTGATGAAATCCCGGTCATTGTCCTGAAGAAATGTGCTCCTGAACTTTCCTCTGTTCTCTCTAAGCTCTATAATTATTGCCTTTCTGATTCCTGTTTTCCTGCCTGCTAGAATTTCTCGTCTGTGGTTTCTGTGTTTAAGAGCTCAGGGGAACCCTCGGACCCATCCAATTATTGCCCTATCAGCTTCCTACCAATTTTCGTAAAAGTGTTCGAGGCTATTATCAATGCTGAGATAGTTCAATATCTTACTGCCCATAAACTGTTCTCATGACAGCATGGGTTCCGCCTTGCTAGGTCTACTGCCGATATGCTAACGACCATCACGAGGTACATATACCAGGCCCTCGTTCCGTTGCCCTGGATACCTCCAAAGCTTTTGATAGGATTTGTCACTCTGACCTTCTGCGCAAGCTTCAGGGCTATGGTATCACTGGACGCTTGCTTGCTCTGATCCAATCTTTTCTATCTAACCGCATAATGAATGTCGTCTTGAATGGGAATGATTCCCCATTCTGTCGCACGAACGCTGGTGTCCCCCAGGGATCTATCCAAGATCTGACGCTCTTTCTAATCTTCGTAAATGCTCACCCAGACGTGATCAAATCCCAAGTAGGCATTTATGCAGATGACACCATCATTTTCTCCCGCATCAGTAAGAAATATGGCGAGGCAGATAAACACAACCTCGTTGCTGATTCCGAGAAGGAACTCCACTCAGTGGTGGGTGGAGTAAGAAGTGGCTCTTAAATTTTAATGCTTCTAAAACAAAACACTTCTCTGTCAACCATCACAGGCAATTTCTCCTGTCACCCATAAGCATGGACCAAGCAATACACTGCGCCTCCTCGGCCTTACCCTATCTTCCGACCTCAAGTGTAATCACTAAATTGAAACAATTGCTAAATTCTTCTAGGAAGTTTGAGTCACTGTGTCGGGCCAGGAAGTTTTTTCCTCCTGAATCCATTTTGCACATATACAAGTCAATCATCCGGCCGTGCATAGAATACTGTTGTTCATATCTGGTTATACGCCCGTACTGTTCGTCTCAGTGTGCTCGACAGGCTCCAAAGGAGAATCTGTAATGTGATTGGTCCCGACCTGGCAGCACGACTCCAACCACTTTCTCATCGGTGGGACGTGGCTTCCCTCTGTCTCTTCTATAAATATTTTCATGGCTTCTGCTCTGACGAACTTAGGTCACTGGTGCCCCTGCACAATAATTTACTCGGGCAACCGGGCTAGCAACAAGGTCTTGCCCTTTTATAGTTAAAGGCGACAATTCTACTTCATCATCTTCTTTTCTCGCGATTCCCGCCTGTGGAACTCCCTTTTTTATATTTGCTTTCCTGATGGCTACAACCTCCAGTAATTTAAATGAAAAGTCAATTCTCATCTCTTATCCACTTAACTCCAGCTTTCTACATTACCTAGTGTATCCCAGTTTTTTCCTTTCTCCCTGCCTTAGCAACTGTCTTCACTCCTGTATTTCTCATCCTTCTCTTGCCCTTTCTCTTTCACCCTCTGTAGCTAGTTCGTCTTTGTCTTCACTCTCCTCCTGTCTAAAACCTTAACTCCCTTATATAGACCCCTGTACATCAGTGGCGGTACCATCTTGCTTGGGATGAAATGTTTTTTAAAAATGTTGTTTAAAAAAAACGTATGAAAAAACGAGGAGTAGTTCATGTGGTTATATAGGAAACATAACGGTTAACCCTAGACATGATGAGATCAGGATTGTAACCATTTAGAAAACATCCTTCTGGGAATCTTTTCCACAAAGTGGCAACACTAGGAAGAATCTTGCAGAGTGAAAAATACTTCTTACTAATGAAATATGAAGGAAATGAGAATCATTTCTTCTTATTTAATGGCTGACATGTGAAACGAACAAAAATATAATGTCATTTTTATATGGGTAAATTAGTAGGCACATGTATTTAGTCAAAAGGTATATTTTCCTTTCTTGGTCTGCTATCAGCACTGTGTCCTCTATGTATTGTTGACTGCCAATGACGAATACTGGCAGGACTTCTACTTTTCTTAGAAATGTTTTGCTCTACAGGTTAAATAGATCCGGTGAGAAGACACATCCTTGTCTTACATCTCCTATTTTTGTATAGCTGTTGAATTCATTTCCTCTCCATATGTAGGCAGTTTGCTGTCGGTATAGATTGTTGATTATTCTAATGACTTTCCCGATTATGTCGAGGTTTTGAGCATCTCTAACAAGTCTTTATGGTGTACTTTGTGTAGTCTATAAGACACATGTACACGCCCTTCTTTATTAGTGTTGTTCTTTCTGATATCACACACACACACACAAGGTCATCGCCTGAACCTCCTTCTCAACCTGGGAAAAATAGAAGAAATAAAAAATAATTTTTGGTATAAATTCTTGATCTGGTCGAAAATATTCTAAAACGCGTTTCTATGTGTAGACATTTATCTATATGTGGATTGATACGGTTCCTATATGATGCTCATATTTTATATTAGTTTAATTTTAATTTATTTTTTAAAAAGAGTATTTGATTTTATTACAGTGAAAAACTATCATGAGCTCGACATCTGCTATTTCACAGTAGAATTTCAGAAGTCTGTCTAAGTACATAAATAGTTTTAACAAAACATGTTCTTATCCATTGCACATAAATCTTGATAGCACAAAGAAATTGTAAGGCTAAAAAATTTCCATATCATGTTCCATGATGAATTAGTTTGGACTGTGTAATTTTCATGTACGCCATTGCCATATGATATTGTTTGCATGTTATAAAATGTTGAATAAATTTTAAAAATGTTTAAACGATGATGACGTAAGCATACGTATATAAAGCATTACAGTGTTGCTTTTAACTTATCTATGTTCACGACGCACATCTATATCGAAGTATAATTTATCAACTTGTGATTCTTCTTTTAAAACACTTTTGTTCTGCTTAACTTTCTGAGTTTATTTTATGTAATTAATCGCGTACGTTTACATTTTTTTTATACTATTACTCACCCACTAAAAGAACAAGAACTACGCAAGGTAGCGTTAGTGAATAAGATTTCTTTTTGTAAAAAAGTAGGGCAAATATAAAGATATGACGTAAAGATATAAAGAGATAACGTTTGATCTTAACTTGAAGAGATTATGGTCGTAGTGATCAGGAAAACACCCTCTCGAAAGAGCCAGAGCGCAAATTTACTGTGGATGACCTTGCAATCAAGGCACTCTCTGAACGTTTTCATCTGAGTGAATTGTTTTATTCTTTTATCAGAAGAGTAATATTTTATGCCCAAATTGTGGTCTACAAAGACAAAAGAGAACCTGATCTTCGCAAATTGCTTAATGAGCAGGTCGAAACATCAAAAGATTGGAATGATGAAAAAAAAAACTTTGATCACGTCTAAAATGTCAACCAAATGAATAACAGAAGTGCGGATACGCTAAGGATATTCCAATGGTTACGTTCACAAATTTTCCGGCAATTATTATGGTTCTGGGAGTCGTGTGCAAAAGAGATATTATGCTTCCTCACTTTTTTCCTTAGGACTTAAAGGCCAATGATGATGATTATAATGAGGCTAAGGATAGTCTTGTGGGGCCTTGTATAGAGAGCGTGTGCAAAGAAAGGTCGTAAACGTACCAAAAACTCTGCATCATCTTATAATACCAAGACGATTTGAGAATAGATGAGTTAAAATCTATCACATCAAGCATATGATCTCGTATTCTCCAGACCTGAAAACATTGGTCTAGTATGTATGAGGCGTAATCGAAAAGGACATCAGTCTACACAGTCATAACATAAAATCTTGGAAGTTCGTAATAACAAGTACAATATCTAAAATCGATAAAGGCGAATTTTATTCGCATAGGCCTAAGTTTTAGAACTCGATAGATTAATGCAGGAGATACGTCAAGAAGAACCTCAAGATTATTCATGGCATTACTTTTTCTCAAAGCTCCTCTTACATGATAATTAATAATGAAAATTTCTGCAAATGTACTGAAAGAACTCAGCAACTTTGTACAAATATTTCTTGATATATAAGCATCTATCTATCAACTTTTGCCTTTGATATTAAGCATTCTTACATAATAAAATACTGCAGCAACTCTTCTTCAGAAGGTACCATTGGTAAAGTTGATTGGCATAACAAGACTAATCATGAAGATATACTAGAAGAAAAGGGCAAGGCTCTAACATAATGAAAAATTGATTTATTTGAATATGGATTTTATGAACAAAAGAAAAAGAATTTAATAGAGTAAAAAGTGAAAGCATTTTACCCACTGGCAACTAAATAGCACCAGAGTAGACACATTTTTTTTTTTGTTTATAGAGATTTGATTTGTGTAGCTTGATTCAATTTTCTTTAAATCCCGGTCTGAAAACCATTTGCATGTGCTTATAGTAAATTGCAAAAACGCAATACCTACTTTTTGAATCTATTTTTAATAATGAAAAATCCTTAAATCTTTTACTTCAATTTCAACTTTTAGCTCATAAATTAAATTTAAAATTTCTAATAAAAACTCTATGCTGTAATTTAAAACTAAGTTTTATTGATTGGAAGGTTTTTTGTAATTTTGTTATCTTTAGCAAACTATTATAAAAGTATTAAAATCTTCTCAAAATAAAGTATAATTTATGAAGCTTTATTAGAGGAATATTAACTGATTTAAAATACAACAGAAATATTTTTAACATGACAGTAGCTGTTTATGTTGACATGTTCGATGTCAGATATAATTTTATCTCGTGTTCTACGGGGAATTTTATCTTAAAAAAATAATAATTGTGAAATATAAAATGAACGCGTTTTAAGTAATCAGTAATCTTAAAAAACTAAGAAAATATTATCTGTAATTTTGTTTCTAAAGTTACTATAATAATCACTCGTATTTTCTGATAATCGTACGGTCTATCGTATCTATAAAGATAATCAGATCATCTGATTGTAATGAGCTTTACAATATATGATGAGTAAATGTAGTTTTATTTAATAACAATATTCACTAAGTTACACCATTAAAACAGAATTGTAAAATATTTAAATTTTTTATAAATTATTCTAATTAACATTGTAAAAGAAAATGAAAACTAATGTAATTTTTTTTTTTTACCAAAAAATTATTTTTATAAGAGAATATTTCACTTGTATAATATTCATAAAAGAAATTTAAATCTCTAGTTAAATGCTGTCTTAGTTTTACTGCCTTTTTAAAAAACATTCAGAGCAGATTTTCAGCAAGACAAGGACTGGTTTTACAAAAAAATATTGATTTAAATTATCCAAAGAGTTCTGCTTTCAACCAATATTGTCACTAAAATTATCTCGTTTTCATAAAATTTAGTAAATGGAAATGCATGTATAAAAAGTTTACTTAAAATTAAACAATTATTTGATTTTTGCAAGAATTTCCAAATTAATGTGTTATTTACTTCAAAAAGAGGCTAAAATTTGCTATGTTAACTTATTCCGTTGATGTAAGAAAAAAAAATTAATGAAAATTTTGAATGTTTTAAAAAGAATTAAAAGAAATTAAATATTTATAAAGCAATCGATCTTTCCTTTTCATAACAACATAAAATTCTTACGATAAAGCTTTGTTTTATTAAATTTTTAGCTTTTTTTTCATCACGGTATGCTACTTTTTTCGCAATTTTATGGAAGTACCTATGACATCTCATTTTAACAGATATATTTACCATAATTACACAAAAATATCTTGAAATACTAAAGAATAAATTTATTTACTAAAATCATGATTGGCTTTAACCACAGCCTCTAGACAATTTTGGAATCTCTTGCAACTTATCTGAACGGCCTCCTTGCTAACGCTGATAAATGCGACAATCCTTGCCTTTCGCTCATCTTTCGTGTTAGTTTTGTTGGTCACTCGCTCAACTGCACCTTACACATAATAATCAAGTGTGTTGAAGTCCGAGGAATTAGATGTTGAGTGGATATATCATTCAACTTTTACCGAATTCTCTGTGTTATCCTCAGATTGGCACTCAACCACTCCGAAATGTTTGGATTAGAGCTTTCGGTGCAAATGCCAAGTAGTAGAGGATACCATTTCTAAATTTCTGTCGGAATGATTTGCGTCATAGTGCTATTTTCTCACAAGCAGTACCCAACTAACCCTACTATACTGTACAGTCGACAAAATAAAAAAAATATAACGCACGTTCGAGAAATTAAAAAGATAAAATGGCGATAATTTACCCATCACAACTTGTGTGCGTGTACACACACACACACATATATATATATATATATATTGGACTACATCAAAGCTACGCTTAAAAATACCCTCATATATATATATATATATATATATATATATATAAAAGATTTATCTATCTAAAATATTACCCATTTAATTAAAGCTTCGTCAAAAAATCTGCTGTTTTTATTTTTGTTTGATTTTCATTGGCCAATCATGCATTCGTCTCTTTTTAAACTAACGTTAGTATAATTTGCGGCGTTTCGAATTCAATCATAAAATGCGTCTATCCGAAGATTCCAGAAATTAACGTATTCCAAGCCTATCTGAAAAACCGTAAATATTGCAATATGTAAGTTCATACAAATTTTAGTTTGTCTACGTGGGAATCAGATTATAACGTACATTCCTAACTGTGAGTGTTTGTATGTCTAGTTAATATACGTTGCAGTTTCATAACCGGATTCTGCATGTATCATTTCATATGTACCGCAGAGAAAGGTCATGGAATCATGTGTGCATGTCGTTTCCTGGTAAGTTGAGTTTCACCATAAATTAACACCATAGGCATTTTCTTCTATTGTGTTTTTTTTTAATCTCCTACCAGCTCTTGCAACACTTTCAAAAGCAAAAGCCTCGTTCAATCATGAACAAATGGAATTTCTATGTGTCCCACAACGAAGTTCTGGAAAATGCCAGCAATCAAAACATCGAATCGCCTTCTTCGACGGTCAGGAGATGGAGCAAGAATAGATTCCACGTTAAGTCTTATTCATTAAGCTCAACTCAGAGAAAAGACCTCGGGGTGGTTAAATTCTAAGGTACAAATACCAAATCAAAATAACACGGAAGGTTACTGGATTCGAGACTAAATTGTGTTTGAAACACAAGCACACGACTCTACTAACTGGCGATGTTCCCTCAACATCGGACCAAAAACATCGAAACCCCATGAAGGAAAAAGGAAGAACTCAAACATCAAGAGTGAAAGGTTCTATAAAACCTCGTCGTCCAACAATATTACTATATTAAAATATTTTTACAATATTACTATGCAGTCAATGCCATTAGCTATTGCGAAAACTGGTCTAATTAGTTATCAAGGCCATATCATAAAGGAAGCGATCAGCAACGAAGGAATGTAATTCTTCGATACAAAATAAAACCGGTGACAATGTACGTCTAGAGGTGAGACAAGAGAAGCTTGAATGTGGAACGGTGGGATGATATTGCTCGCTCTCTCTCTCTCTCTGCTTGCTTCGTTCTCTTCTGGTTATAAACGGTTGGTTTCACCCACCCTCTTTTATGATGAAAACTTGAACAGTATGCTGCCAGCCACTGCGATCGCCTACTAGCTGTTCCAAGGTACTAGATTAGATGTCTCTGTGTTTGATGTCTGTCTTGGATATGACATTGAAAGGTTGTGATGTTGTGCAGGGCGTCCTTCCGGACTGTCTAGTATCCAGCTCACAGTATAAGATCACTATTGGTATATGGCTAACATTCAATGTGGGGGATCCAATCATCGAAGACAACGTTGACAGTGAAGATGCATGCTTCAGGAGTCGGTCAGGTCGAAACGATCAGGCCGAAAGGTTTTAAACTCTACTTTAAAGACTTTTTGATCGTATCTACGCAGAATCCTAAATATTCAATAAGAGGAGCACTGGAAAAATGATAATATGCATGTGTTGTCAAGCTATTTGAAACAATTTTATATCTATCGTAAATTATCCAACAAGATAAATAAAATGTAGTAATAAAAAGTAATTTCTTGATTTGATACCTCGTTAGGCATTCTAGGAACAGAAATTTCTCGCATCGGTATCTTGTTAGTCATTCTAAGATCAAATAAACATCACGCAAAATATGTAATGACTAACTGGGGTATATTTAAATTTTTTGTTTTTTCAGGTGAAATATTTATAAATATACTCACTTCATGTAGTCAATAAAATTTGACAGCATTTTCTCATATGTATCTAGTCTTTATTAATTTCTTTGAAAATGTCAACTTTGAAAGTCACAATTTTGTAGACATAGTAACAACCAAATCAAACATAATGCTAGTTTTTTGGTATAACGCAATGGAATCTCACACAATTGACTTAGAACACACACGAAGTACAGTGGGCTGTGAAGGATGTTATCTCCCTCGTGGTGTTGTAGGTTTACCACTGCATAGAGTAAACCTTATAAATGAGGGCTTTAAAGCACCCTCATCACTGACTAGGAAAAAAGAAAATCAACTAACCAATCAAAATTTTGGAGATGAAATTTAACTTGGCTGGAACTTAGGAAGTTTTGTATAAGTAGAGTCACAATAAGAAATTTAGAATATTTTTGAGCTGTTATAACTACGTAGATGTAGAGATGGTTAGATAGGTGCTTGGAAAGAGTTGGATATCTCGTTGGCCGAAATGAAAAGCTGATCCATTACTCTTACAAATCAGAAAACGTGAAGAGGTCCCAAGTTTCGTTTGCCTACTCTGAAGAATGGGACTAAGTGGGCACCCGAAGAAAATAGACCACTATAATGAAGATAGGATTCACGTTTTTTCTTTTTCTCTGTGTCGCTAATTTCACCTCTCCCAGTTTTATTTACAACAGCGAGAACGAGAGTCAAAACATAAAATAGTGTAAGTTGGTCAGTCGGTGAAAATCTTTTTTGTTTTCACCATATGAAAGAGAACTGTATTTTTTTCTTTGTTTCTTTTTTAAAAATATTGCTACGCACTATGATCTGAACACATATCAACTCATAATCTATAACCTCAATTGGGTACAAACAGCCTGCATGCGGGCAGTGAACTGTGACGCCGCTCTCGGGTCGCTAGTCGTTTGAAGGCCTCTACACAGTAGCTGGTCTTCAAATTGTCTATTATAACGGCGCCCCCCCCTTGCCCACGCTGCGAATTCTGATCCAAAGAAGGCCGGACGAGCGCATACATTTGGTTAACAAAAAAAAAAATACGACACAAAAAAAAAAAAAAATTTTGATAATGACTAAGTTTAGGAAAGAGTCTTTATATATTTAAAAAAAAAATAAAATAATTAGCAAACAGAATATACAGTTGTCAAATTCAATTTTCACAACGGAGCGAAAGTTTTCGTTTAAGAATAATCAGAGCTTTCAATTTTCGAAATTTTAAAAAAATATTTCGGGGCTCTTTACTCATGGAAACAACCGAAGTAGAGTGGAAGGTTGGTGGCGGCGGCAGTAAATTCGTCTTGTCTCTTTCGCTTGACAACAACTGATTTTTCTCCCGGGGGTTTCGATTTTTATGCTTGTCCCAAATTCTCTTGGGAAGTGCATGATGAACCCGGGGTGTCTATGTAAATCAAATCTTTGACCAATTAGATTACTTCCGTTTCCACATTTCGAGGTGATGGGTTATATCACTCCCTTGGTTCAACAAATGAGGTTACAATATTTCCTCTGACGTAATTTCTCTTTTTCTGATTCAATTTACTAAGTCAACTATCCAACTTTTATGTTGGAAATGTATAATTCATTTCATTTCCATAACCAGAACTTAGTCTTTTTAACCCCATCAAAAATTTCCGACAGTCGTGTTTTGACTACCTATATTTTTCACTTCCACCGGCCACAAAGCCCAAAGCTCCCAACTAAACTTAGGATTACATTTTTTTCTTTTTCACATGCAATATTAAAAGGCAATCTTAAAAAAAAGCAATTACGTGTTCCACAAGTATCCTAAGCTGGGCAATTACGGGTTACAGAACGAGTTCGGTTAATATACAAAAACAAAGTGGTGAAGCAAAATCTAACTACACAATAGACACTATTGAACGACTCTATTTTAAACAGGTGTGGCTTTGAGGCAGTTACGTCTTCATTGGTTGCCGGTCAGCGACGACTAACCATTTTCAACTGGTCTCAAAGACTTTTTGCATATTTGTTCTCATTTCTAAATTCAAAGGATACATACGTATTTCACAGAATGCTTGCCAGAAAACTGATTTAGATGAAATTCAGTTCTGGCAAGAATAGCCAGTTTCAGAGACAACTGAAAGAGACTACTGAAAGCTCAATGCGATTAGATTTTGAATTTCGTTACTTGCGACATTTTGTTTAGAAACAGAAAAGAGAGTACTAAACTGTTACGTAATGTCAGTCTACTTATATGGCAGTGAATGTTGGACAATCGCCTTACAGATGGAGAAGACATTTGAGGCCACAGAAATTTAGTTTTACAGAAAGATACTGAGAATGACATAAACAGAACATCTAAGAAACTAAGACAGAAACAAAAATGGCACTTATATCTAATATCAGAAAGAGAAAATTGAAATTTCTAGTCCAAATGGCAGCTAAAAGTCTTTGATACACACATGATAGATTGCAGACAAGAAAGAAGAATAATTTCTAATTACTACGTTTAATTCCGCAAAAGATGAAACAGTTTTATAAAGCAGAAATAAAGAATAACATTTGTCTATATTTCTGAGATGAGTTAGTATTTACATTATTCGGACTATTGTCCTAATCTTTGTTGCCATTTGTACGATGTTTCCGCCGTTGTACGCTTCGCCCTTCTTCAGGTACTAAGAATTTTGAACCGAACCCTTTTTTTATTACATTTACTGGGATATATCATTGTCATTACTTGCGTAGAACCTATTTTGGTAGTCATGAGTTATCTCCGTCTAACTCGTCTCTAGAGAAAACCATTAACATAAAAAATACAAGAGAAAACCATTAACATAAAAAATTGCAATAGGAACTTTGGTAAAAAATGATTACTGAACATTACGTTTACAAGTGCCAGAAATTCAGCTGTTCTTCTCCTTAAGGATACAGTGGGTATAGACGTTGGTTAGTTCCTGTGACTTGACCCAAAAAGTTATGAGTTCAATACTAGGCTTCAGCAGTGATGAACAAGTAACTTAGAGGGTTAGAGGGAGATAACTCATGACTACCAAAACAGGCTCAACGCAAGAAATGAGAATCATATACTTTAGTGATTGTAATAAAGGGTTCGGTTCAAAAGTCCTAGCACCTGAAGAAGGCGGAAGCGTAGAACGGCTGAAACTTTGTACAAATAGCAACAAAGATGAGGACAATAGTCCGAATAATGTAATGAAAGCTTTAAAACTAATCCATGGTCTTGGAGCTCAGACTCTTTGGACATTGGCACGAAAAACGTGGGTTGTTGAAAGGTTGATCTCGAAGCCGTAGAACTTACTAAAATAAATGGATGTAAGTCAAATTTTGATTTCCGGTATTGATGTCAAATAAGTTTTCCGTCGCAAACTGAAATTTAAAGGCTAAATAAGTCCTCTGAGTAAATGGTATCATGACTAAAAACTACAATTATACCTACTTAGAGCAAAACCCGAAGCAAAAACCAAAATAAAAGGGCTGAAAACCTGATTTTGATCAGACCCAATAGGATATTGGGGTATCGATTTCGAATATCGAAGTCAAATAAGTCACCCAAAGATAAACTAACTTAAGTAAGTCATTGAAAACTTATCGTACCCATTCGGAGTAAAATTGGAGAAAATGAGCCATATTGATGGCGGAATATCGGCTTTTAATCAGATTCGATAGAATATCGGGGGTATCGATTTCCGATATCGAGGAAAATGAGTCGTCTGAGAAGATCTACTAACGTTTGAAACTTAAAACTATAATTTTACCAAGTTAGAGTAAATTCTGCAGCAAGAACCACGATAAAAAGGATCAAATCCTGATCTTGATCAGACCTAATCGGATATCGGCTATCGATTTCTGATATCGGGAGGAAATCGGAAGAAATAAAGAGCCTATGACCTGACCGGAAACCTAAAGAATATTTGTGTGAAGTTTGGTGAGAATCGGATTAAAATTGTGGATCTGTATAAAGGACATACATATACACACACACACACACACACACACACACACACATATCTTGCGTTTTATATATATATATATATATATATATATATATTTACTTTATTTTTATTTATAATTTAATAGTTATTCTTTGATTT
Source organism: Ascarosepion bandense (assembly GCA_037127315.1). Classification (NCBI taxonomy): domain Eukaryota; kingdom Metazoa; phylum Mollusca; class Cephalopoda; order Sepiida; family Sepiidae; genus Ascarosepion; species Ascarosepion bandense. The sequence goes on from JBBBDQ010001210.1 coordinate 322,675, forward strand.
TAACGGTGAGGTTTAATAGGGTCAGAAACCTCTGATTAATTTCAGATTTTTAAATTTTGTTTTAATAAACAATGGTTGATTTTACTGTGTAATAGTTTATAAATGAAACCTATAATCTATAAGTAATTTTAATTTTATAATTAATGCTGTATTTTTATTTTAATTTTTCTAATTAATAACTAGTTTGATTCTGAGAATTAATCGGTTATAATACAAATCTATAATTATCATACTTTTATTTCAATATGCAACAATTAACAGCTGAATCTACGGTGGAAATTGAGGGGTCGTGGAAGTCTTCACGAAGGATTAAAAATATAAGGTGTTTCGTTAAAATGGATTGAAATTAACAGTAAATAAGTGTTATTGGTAAAATGTCACTATTGGATCATGTTAGTTGAGTCATGAAAATTAGAAAATTCATATCGCTCAAATATCCGCCAAGGCTTTGGCGGCACACCTCTACTCGATGGTCGAAATTATTGATGACATCTCTACATAGTTGCCGTTCGATCTCATCAATATGCTTCAGCTGCTGAATTGTTGTTGGCTTGATGGCATAGACCTTACATTGAGATGACCCCAATGGAAGAAATCTAAAGGCCTCACGTCACATGATAGTGATAGCCAATTGACATCAGTTTCGAGAGATGATGCGACCTGGGCACGTCTCATTTAATAAAGCCATTGTTGCATTGGTTGTGAGGCATGTGGCGCTGTTATGTTGAAACCACAAATCTTTGACATCCATAGCATTCAATTCAGACCATAAAATGTTTATCATGGCACGGTATCGCTTGCCTGTCACCGTAACAGAATTACCGGCACAATTTTCGATGAAATACAGCTCAATGATTCCACTAGCAAAAATGCACCCCAAACAGTAACTTTTGTGGATACAGTGGCTTTTACACAATCTGCCCTGGATGTTCATCATTCCAAATGAGAACAATTTTCCCAATTGCACTTTCGGTTGGCCGATTATGTTGACCCAAAAAAATCGCGAAGTGCCCGAAATGCATTTCTGTTTAAACGTCCACTTTAGTAATAGGTTTCAATAACTTTAACAAGTTATTCGATTGTTAATCTTTCCATGGTGAAAATTGCTGAAGACAGAAGTTGTTAAATCAAAATATCATTGTTTGCTTAAAATTAATTTACATATAAAATTGTTCCAAGTTATCAGAACATCCTATATTTTATATTCAATCCAGACTGATAATGATTCTGCTTTATTGTTATCTGGCTAGTTCACAAAAGTGATACAGTGACATACAAAAACATTTTGCAAGTGTGTGACAATTTTTTCCGACCTTCAAAGCCGACATAATAAAAATATGCACAAAACAAATTAGCACATTTGCTTATGAAAACATATCAGCTTTTTATATTTTAGTAAGCATTGACACTTGTTTAAAAAATTCCATTAAATCTTGACGTCGTTCTTTTGTGTATAATGCAAAGCAGAAGTGTGATGTTTTTATTAGAAATTGCCAGTAAATAAAATAAAATCAACGGGTTACCATCAGCTAATCACAAAAGAACTGATAATATGCTGTCTTTGGCTATTTTCATAATCTTCATAATTAGTTATCTGGCCTAGTTATCAGAGGTATATTTCGATTACATTAGGGTCACCGAAACCGAAATATCCCCCACCCCTGGAAAATGACAATTAAAACTACACAAAGGCAATTGGACTAGATACTTATAACTCAATTATTCTTAATTCAGTTTAATGGTAACTCATTTAATTTTGACTTAAATTAAGCAATACCGTCTAGACAGGACACAACACCGTTAAAAGGAGAATTATTGCACTGCAAATAAAGGAAATCCGAAAATTATCAATTCATATTTTTTAAAGGATTCTTTCCATGCTTGAAATAATTGACAAAATATGAATTAATGACGTAATCTTAAGAAAAATCTCAGAACATTGTAAGATGCTGGAACTGTCTGTCTGTCTGTCTTCAGAATTACACTAAAATGAAAATAACAATGGCATCTCATTCTAACATTTAACAGGATTACACACAAAAGAAAAACTGAAATGCTAAAAAATAAATTTATCCAATAAGATCGTCATGGGCTTCAACCATGGCCTCCAGGTAACTTCAAAATTTCTTGCCGCTCTTCTGGACGACCCTAGTTAAGTTGATGTATGCTTCTATAATCTTTGTCTACAGTTCATCATTGGTGTTAAAAGAAGTTTTGTTGGTTTCTCACAAATGCACCCCATACACAATAATCAAGGTGGCTTGCCGTCTAGAGAGTTAGGTGGCCAGATGTAAGGGCTGATAGGGTCACCACAATTGTCTGACAGGCATGATTGGGTTCTACTGCTTGTGTGGCATGATGTAGGCGTCTATGTTGAGACTGCCCTGTAACGAGGTGAATTGAGGCATAACGTCGTGATAGATCACTCAAAGATCTATGATGTTGACTAGGTCCTCCTGCTTGTGTGATGGTGCAGTCCTGTTGCTCGGCATAGGATCTTCCAACAACCACTCTCTTGTCTCAGAGCAGCACTACCGCTTTAAGGCACTTGATGTAGGGCTTCGTGCTATGTCTTAAGTCCGATGGGAAAATGAAGACATAACGTGGCCATCACTAGTGATCACTCTAAACACGATGATGTTGACTAGATATAATCCATCTCTTTCTGAATCCTCTTCACAGTTTTCAGATTGACAATCAAATAATATATATGTTAACCTTTGATAAGTTTTCTAATCTAATCGTTGGATATAATGTTTTATATTTATTATGAAATACTTTCTTTTTATTTTATTTAATTTTAATTAAATATATTTATATAAAAATTACTTAAGTATTTATGTCATCTTGGATTTATTTCGAATTTAATTTCCGATAATTAATCTAAATTTTATTAATCCTTATAATATTTGTTTTTCTTCCCTTTAGCCATATGATTTAGTTATAGAATAACTTTTTAACTTTTATTCTTGAGCTAACTTTTTAACGTAAGTTATTTTGATATTAACATTATTCGGACCCTGTTTTGGATAGAAACGAAAAGAATTTGAAAAAAACAAAAACAAAACAAAAAAAACTGAAAAGGCTGGGCGAAACCACACACACACACACACACACACACACATATATATATATTTCGACTTCTCCTACCTCCGAATGTCAGCGTTCACTTCTGTCTGACGATCTTACACACTTTTCCTACCCATTTTTCTTTCCCCGTGTCCCTCTGCATTGCTTCCCCGCTTTCTTTTTTCTTTCTATCAGACGATATCTCCACATCTATCTCCCAACAGAATGTGGCATATGAGTCAAATCCCAAGGAAGATCCTATCAATACAAATATTAAAATTGATCCAGCCAGTGGGCTTAATTTAAATAAAGATACAAATTATACAATTGTATATTTCCAGAGCCATATAAATATATATATATATATATATTTTTTTTTTTTTCAAATAAAACTTTAAAAATTACATGTCGTATGGTCATTTGAGCAAAATATGTTTGCTTTGTCAGCGATCTTTTTATTATTGAAAATAATCAATAATTTTTTCATAGGCCAGAAGTTCACTTAAAAAGAATGAAAAGGAAAGAAATAAGAAAGAAAACCAGGAGATAGGTTTAAAAAAGTGAGTGAAAATTGTTATATGAGAGGCGTTCAAACGCTATTTCAGAGGGTAGAGAAGAAAGCGGGGAGACAGAAATAGAAATGGATTCAATCGAAATTAATATAAAAATCTAATATTTCAATTAATCTATTTAAAATACGGTCCCTAAATTTACTCACCTGTATTCAAAAATGATTAACGTAAAGTTCATTCCAAAGCCATCTTATTGTCGGGTTTGTCAATGCGACATTCTAAATGACATCCGCGTTTAAAAATAAACTTTGTATATCTGACTCCCTCCTCTAACAATAAAATGTTTGCTTCTCCCTCTTATCCTCACTATTTTTATAAAAAAAAAAAAAGAGGCCCGATCGATTAGTTGAATATTTTTGAAAATACTAATGAAATAAATTATCACCAATGGATTTTTAAATTTGTCCACTTTATTTTCATTTTAATATTCTGTTAAATTCTAACATTGAGTACAGATCGGATTACGATGCCCCGTGAAATTGACCTTACAAATTACCAAGGATTCATCTCATATATATATATAAATTTGTGACTTTAACTGAGTAGATTTATGCTGAATTTGAAATTTCGTGAGGACACCGTTGTGATGTCATTACTCACCGGGTTTTTTTTTTAACTCTTATTTTCTTCCATCTTTTATCGATAAACCGACTGAAAAAAGAACAATTTTGACGTTAAATATTATCATGGCTCGATCAACACGCACACAAGTGTGTGTGTATATATATATATATATATATATATATATATATATATAAAATAAAATAAGTAATGAACAGGTAGGAAAAACTCTCTTTAATCTACCATGTTTCAATTTAACAAGCTTCTTCAGAAATTTTTAAAAGACAAATGATTCAATTTTAAATTAAAAAAAAAATATATATATCAAAAGTCCACACTCAAATCTATGTTGATTAATGTGTCATAAAGTAATGGATCAATCTTTTTAAATGTAAGGAAATACCTTATGTCTGTTTAAGTGTGTGTGCCACGCATAATAAAAAACATTAGATGTTTAGTATGAATGTAAGCATATGTAGCGAAAATACTGCGTGTCAAGCGTATTTGAACTATAGACAAATTAAGTGTGTTTATGTGTCAGTAACGTTAGTATGTGTGTAAATGACAATACGAAAGTTGTAACGAAATATTATATTACACGTGCCAAGCGATGGAACAATTAAAAAAAATATGATAGAAACATGTATGAATGTATATGTATGAAAGAATCATGTATGAATCGGTAAAGTTAGTATGTGTGTGAATGATAAACCGAAATACATTTCCATTTAAAATTCTAGTGAAATAATGTATCCATATTAACTTGTGTATATTTGCTATATATTTGTGTATAATTATGTATATATTCATTCTGTTCCTAGTAGATAATACACAGCCTATATTCGGTAATATCTTTCATCTGCTCTCTAAATCAGAAATATTCCCAAAATAGACGCTAAAATTTTCATCCGTAATTGCTAAATTGTTTCTCATGTCTCTTCGTGCATTTCAGTTTCATGACGCGGTAAGCTTAAACATTGAAACTGCACCAATTTGTGCCAGTTATATTTTTTTTTAATCTAGTATTCCAAGAATATTTCAATTTTCAATTACTTAGTAGAGCAATAATTTAGCGGGTCATTCTTTCGTAAAGATTTTTTTTATATAATTTCTATTAGCAACAAAGATAACCTTCATAAGGGAGATACCTAAATTTTCTACATTCTTTCGAGTTTCCAAATAATATAGACTTTTCATGAGAAAATTCTTTTTCGTTTTAATCTTGTTTCTCTAATGTTCAATTGAAAAGATAGTAAATTGACAAGAAATTTTTACATACAACGGCGATTGATGTTGCATTTAAGATTTTGATGATCATAGGTTGCAGTAATGCAAAAATAAGAGAAATCAATGGGCGAGATGTGCATCAAAAGAAAACTATTACAGTAGAATTTACAGCTGCATATAGCTAATTCAATAGTAAAACAGCCCCAAGAGTTATAAGTTCAATATCTGGCTACAGTAGTCGTGAATAAATAACTTAAAGAGGTGAGTTTAACAGAGATACCTAAGACATTTGGAAGTAGCATGACTCATGCAACGAGAAAAATATAACCCATTGAAATGAAGGGTTCGGTTCGAAATTCTAATCACTGCAGAAACGTCGTTAATATAGCAATAAAGATGAGGACAACAGTCTAAATAATGTAAATTTCTACTGTTATTTCATCACGTCTCCACTCAAATTTATAATAACGTTAGCTGTGAAAATTACAAAAGGGTTGGTGAGTTTTAGAAGTATTTATTAAGAAAAGAAATTACTGTTCTCGTTTGTTATTTCCTTACTACTAGGAACGTTTAGCCAGCCATCCTCCACTCTACCCTACTTGAGTGAGTTGTGACACTAGTTTGGTTTTTAAAGTAGGGAACACGAGCACGTGCGCTCTGCTCAAAATTCAAATATTACCCGTTATTTACAGATATTGAAAAGATATTGAAAAGTGTAAACCGAAATTGTGACATCAGAGCATTGACAGCAAATTAAGCCTGAAATTTGTTTATTAATGGAATATTTTTAGTCATATCACCCCGAGCAAGGCGGGAACGCCACTGATGTGCAGGGGGCTACATAAGAGTAAAAGGATTAGAGGAGAAGGACGAACCAGAAAGGAGCAAGAGAAGGATAGGAATACAGGTGTGATGACAGTTGCGAAGGTGAGAGAAAGGAAAGGATCTACAGGACAGTGTGGAAAGAAGTAGGGTCAAGTAGTTAAGATATGAAAATTGACCATGCATTTAAATTCCTGAAAGTTGTAGCCGTCAGGAAAGCAAGAATAAGGAAGCGAGTTACACAGGCGGGAAGTGCGGGAAAAGAAGCTTTAGGAGTAGAATTGTCGTCTGCATTTGGTTGATCTAACTGTGAATGGGTGAGACCCAGTTGCCAGTCTGGTTGCACAAGTAAACATCTGTTGCGGAGGCACCAGTGACTCATGCTCGTTGGAACAGAAGCCATGGAACTATTTTGAGAACAGACAAAGAGAAGCCACATCTCGTCGGTGGGAAAGTGGCTGTAGTCGAGCCGCCAAGTCGGTACCTATCACATTACTGATTCTCTTTTGGAGCCAGTCAAGAACACGGAGATGAACAGCGGGGGCACCTGACCATATATGGCAGCAGTACTCCATGCAGGTTGATTTATATATATGCAGGATGGTTTCAGGTGAGAAAAACTTCTTGGTCCGACACAGTGACCCAACCTTCCTAGCAGTAGATTTTGCTATTGACTCAATGTAGTGGTTGCAATTGAGATCAGGCCGAGGAGGCGCAGAGTATTGCTTTCGGAGAGACTCGCTTGGTCCTTGCTTATGGGAGGCAGGAGAGGTTGCCTGTGATGATTGACAGACAGCAGTTTGGTCTTAGACGCATTGAAATTTACAAGCCACTTCTTACCCCAATTCACCACAGAGTGTAGATCCCTCTCAAGATCAGCAGCAAGGTTATGTGTGTCCGTCACGCTTGGATTCTTACTGATGCGGGAGTAAATTGTGGTGTCATCCCTCGTAGATGCCTACCTGGCTCTTGATCTTGTCTGGGAGGTCATTTATAAAAATAAAGAAGAGCGTCGGGCCTAAGATAGTCCTGAGGGACACCAGCGTTTGTATAGTAGGTTATGCGGTTAAGTAGGAAAGATTGGATCAGATCATGCAATCGTCCGGTAATACCGTAACCCCGTAACTTGCATAGAAGGCCAACGTTCCAAAACCCTGTCAAAAGGCTTAGAGATGTCCAGAGCAAAAGCACGCGCTTCGCCGGACTCATCGAGGGCCCGAAACATGTATTCTGTAATGGTCGTTAGCGTGTCGGTCGTGGACCTGGCGAAGCGGAAGCTATACTGCCTGTCGGAGAAGAGTTTGTGCAGTAAGATGCTGAACTATTTCAGCATTAATAATGACCTCAAACACCTTCCCGAAAATAGGTAGAAGGCTGATAGGGCGATAGTTGAATGGGTCTGAGGGTTCACGAGAGTTCTTAAATACAGGAACGACAGAAGATGACTTTCAGCATGCAGGAAGCAGAGAGGCAATAGTTATAAAGTTTAGAGAGGAGAGTTCAGGAGCACATTTCTTAAGGACAATCACCGGGATTCCATGACCGCCGCTAGCCTTGTGGGGGTCCAGTTTTGATAATACACGGGATACTACTGTCGGGGTAATGTATATATCAGACAGTTTAGCATCAGTTCTAATAGGGAAGTCGGGTGGGTGTACTCCAGATGAGTCAAGTGTGGAGTTGGATGAGAATCGGCAAGCAAAGCACTCAGCCTTGTCCGCTGATGATGTGAGGACCTCAAATTCATTGATTAAAGGAGGGATAGAGGATTTTCTCTCAGCAAACAACCGCTTGGCGTCATTCAAGATTCTTTTGCACTCATTACGAGCAGACGTGAATAGGCGCCTGTTGTCGTCAGATGACTGTCTCCGAAGTAGTCGAAAGTAGTGATTCCTGTGGGCAATGGCGGATGAACAGGCAAGAGAGAAACAAGAGGAGGAATGAGGGTTGAGACGAAAATTCCTGCTAGGTATGAAGGCATCAATGCCAGATTTCACCCAGGACGAAATCTCAGAGGCACAGTCATTAACCGGGAGATCAAACACTTTCTCCTAAGGAGATATATATATATATATAGAGATATAGAGTTATAACGAACACGAACTTGCAGTCGTCTATGAACAAGCACTTACATTAAACGTGGAACAAAAACGGCCCGCCTTCTATACGCAGTCGAATAACATTAGCGTTTTATTAAGTTCTATAGCCTATTCTTTGTAATCATAGGCACATTTTACTGACATAAAACTAGAGGAGAATAATATTTCATGACATGACAGCATTTAATGGATAAGGATTGACCTTATTATCCGTGTATAACAAATTTAACTTCAAGGCTAAAATAAAGAGTTTAATCACTATTCATTCCTGTGAATAGGCGTAAAATATATTTGCTTAGTTAGATTTTTCAGACCTCAATGACGGACGTTCACACAAGCAAGAACGTAAATGTCAGACTAATGTTGTTCACAGAAGATGAAGTTTAAAGAAAGAAGCATACAATATCGTTAACTTTCCACGCCGAAACTCTTTAATGAAAACGTTTTGATGGAACATAAATTCATTTCCTCGTTTGATCGGCATAGATAAAAACCAAAGAAATATTAAAAATTCCTTCTCAAAGTATAAGGATATAGGAAATGGAAAATCGGTTATCATTAATTTTGGCATTATTTCATAGCTCCTCTATTTTGTATTGAGATTTTTGAGCAGAATTTCTCTCTTATTTAACCATACAAATTGTACAATTTTCCTTAAAGCATTCTAGCAAAAAGAGAATTAAATTACAAAGTATTAATTTCATAGCTGTATTGGATTTGTCTCTGATTTAAAACTCCAGCTTTCCATAAAATGTTTTTCTTTCGTTTTAAATGCAAAAAGCAAAAGGTTATTTGTATTGCATAATTGGTTGCTTAGTAGGGGAAGAGAAATTGTCTATTCTAATCTTTTTTTAATGGATTTGAATATTTAATATAGTTTTAATATATATAAAAATAAATACCTAAGTCTATTACATCTAAAGTAAATATCATCCATTCATACATAGCCCACATATAGATATATTCATCCCATTATGCACACACACACTCTCTCTCTCTCTCTTTTACACATACGTACACACGTATTAAACTTATTTTAAATAATTTAAAACACACTTATGTAACTGAATTACAAGGAAGTGCGGAAAAGACATCAGCCCGACCGACTTCCCAAATTCTAATCAAATGAGCACACATGTGGGATGTTTTTGGAGAGAGAATGTTAGATTTGATTCAAGAAAAGGGAATCATGAAAAAAAAAAAAAACCCAGAACTATCTCATTCAATTTTCCTAAGACATGCTATACCATCTGGTTTAAGCATAACTAGAAAAATAACTTCAGTTTTCATCAAGACAATGGTCCCAAACACTCTTCTAAATTATATCAAAATAACCTCAAGTAAAAAAAAACATTTTGCAAATTCTGACTTGGCCGCCTCAGTCTCCTGATTACTTTACTATTAAATTATTAGAGTTGGATAAGAAAATGAAAAGAGAATACCTAAAGAGTGAGAGTCAACTTTTCAGTGCTTGAAGAATGCTTGGGGAAAAATGTTGGTAAGAATGCTAAGCATTTTTAAAGCAGTATTTAAGGAAGGTCATAGTTTTATTGATTAAAACAAAATATGATAATATTGTATGATAATGTTTGTACTTATGTGTTATCAAAATAAAAGCAAATGCACTGCAGTTATTGAAATTTTATCCGTTATTTTAAATAAATACAAAATATATCACTTTAATGTGTTGTTTTTAAAGAAATACCGGGTAGTATTTTTAGTACCAAGATATTTGCATGTAATTTAGGTATATATATATATATATATATATATATATATATATATATATATATATAACGTTTGATATAGTATTCTATTTTCAGTTAAGATTCGTTAAAGAATTTAATTTTAATTTTTAAGTTGTTAAACTTTGAGCTGTCTATCGTATACATATTGCGTATTGTTTGTTCATAGATATTAAAAAAACGTTTAGTTTTTTTTTTCTCCCAGAAGTTACTTCTTTGGGTTATGTCTTTTAACCCCCACAACCTCCACCATGGACCTGTAGTGTTAACCGCAGTCTGTCGTTGCATATTAAGCCGAAAGGTAGTAAGAATAAAGCTGTCTTTCCATAACTGCCGAGTGGAAAAAAACTTTAAAAAAGAGGGGTGGGGGAAGGGGAGTCCTAGAAATTTCAATTGTTTCTTTCTCCATTAAGAGGAGCCCTAAAGAATTCAGTTAAATCTGAGAAATTTCAGTTGTTTATTTCTCTATTTACAAGAGCCCCAGAAATTTAAGTTTTCTTGTTCTACATTAAGAGCAGCCCTAGAAATGTCAGTTAACTCTTTCTCTATTAAGAGTAGCCTAGATATTTAATTTAATTCTTTCTTTTCTAAGAAGACCTAAAAAAATTTTCAGTTGTCTGTTTCTCTATTAAAAGGAACCCTAGAATTTTCGCTTGTCTTTTTCTCTATGAAGAGGTGCCCTAGAATTTTCGCTTGTCTTTTTCTCTATGAAGAGGTGCCCTAGAATTTTCGCTTGTCTTTTTCTCTATGAAGAGGTGCCCTAGAATTTTCGCTTGTCTTTTTCTCTATGAAGAGGTGCCCTAGAATTTTCGCTTGTCTTTTTCTCTATGAAGAGGTGCCCTAGAATTTTCGCTTGTCTTTTTCTCTATTAAGAAGACTCCTAGAAACCTGTTTTTTCCTCCATTAAGAGAAGTCCCAAAAATTTCAGTTGTCTCGTTTATTATTAAGAGAAGGCTAAGAAATCTCACTTGTTGATTTTTCCATTTATTGGAGCCCTAGAAAGTTCATTTGTCCCTTAATTCATTAATAGGAGCACAACAAATTTCAGTTTTCCTATTCTCTATTAAAAAGCGACCTAGAAATTTCAGTTGTCTTAAACCATTAGGAGGAGCTCTAGAATTTTCAGTTGTCTTTTTCTGCGCTAAATGGAGGCCTAGAATTTTCAATAGTCTCTTTTTGTCCGCTAAATGGAGGCCTAGAATTTTCAATAGTCTCTTTTTGTCCGCTAAAATGGAGGCCTGTGAATTTTCAATAGTCTCTTTTTGTCCGCTAAATGGAGGCCTAGAAATGTCATTTGTCTCTTTCTCCACTAAGTGGAGGCCTAGAAATGTCATTTGTCTCTTTCTCCACTAAGTGAGGCCTAGAAATGTCATTTGTCTCTTTCTCCACTAAGTGGAGGCCTAGAAATGTCATTTGTCTCTTTCTCCACTAAGTGGAGGCCTAGAAATGTCATTTGTCTCTTTCTCCACTAAGTGGAGGCCTAGAAATGGGTCATTTGTCTCTTTCTCTCCACTAAGTGAGGCCTAGAAATGTCATTTGTCTCTTCTCCACTAAGTGGAGGCCTAGAAATGTCATTTGTCTCTTTCTCCACTAAGTGGAGGCCTAGAAATGTCATTTGTCTCTTTCTCCTTACAAGTGGAGGCCTAGAAATGTCATTTGTCTCTTTCTCCACTAAGTGGAGGCCTAGAAATGTCATTTGTCTCTTTCTCCACTAAGTGGAGGCCTAGAAATGTCATTTGTCTCTTTCTCCACTAAGTGGAGGCCTAGAAATTATTTGTCTCTTTCTCCACTAAGTGGAGGCCTAGAAATGTCATTTGTCTCTTTCTCCACTCAAGTGGAGGCCTAGAAATGTCATTTGTCTCTTCTCCACTAAGTGGAGGCCTAGAAATGTCATTTGTCTCTTTCTCCACTAAGTGGAGGCCTAGAAATGTCATTTGTCTCTTTCTCCACTAAGTGGAGGCCTAGAAATGTCATTTGTCTCTTTCTCCACTAAGTGGAGGCTCAGAAATGTCATTTGTCTCTTTCTCCACTAAGTGGAGGCCTAGAAAATGTCATTTGTCTCTTTCTCCACTAAGTGGAGGCCTAGAAATGTCATTTGTCTCTTTCTCCACTAAGTGGAGGCCTAGAAATGTCATTTGTCTCTTTCTCCACTAAGTGGAGGCCTAGAAATGTCATTTGTCTCTTTCTCCACCAAGTGGAGGCCTAGAAATGTCATTTGTCTCCTTTCTCCACCAAGTGGGAGGCTTCAGAAATGTCATTTGTCTCTTTCTCCACCAAGTGGAGGGCTTAGAAATGTCATTTGTCTCTTTCTCCACTAAGTGGAGGCCTAGAAATGTCATTTGTCTCTTTCTCCACTAAGTGGAGGCCTAGAAATGTCATTTGTCTCTTTCTCCACTAAGTGTGGAGGCCCAGAAAAATGTCATTTGTCTCTTTCTCCACCAAGTGGAGGCCTAGAAATGTCATTTGTCTCTTTCTCCACCAAGTGGAGGCCTAGAAATGTCATTTGTCTCTTTTCTCCACTAAGTGGAGGCCTAGAAATGTCATTTGTCTCTTTCTCCACTAAGTGGAGGCCTAGAAATGTCATTTGTCTCTTTCTCCACTAAGTGGAGGCCTAGAAATGTCATTTGTCTCTTTCTCCACTAAGTGGAGGCCTAGAAATGTCATTTGTCTCTTTCTCCACTAAGTGGAGGCCTAGAAATGTCATTTGTCTCTTTCTCCACTAAGTGGAGGCCTAGAAATGTCATTTGTTCTTTTCTCCACTAAGTGGAGGCCTAGAAATGTCATTTGTCTCCTTTCTCCACTCAAGTGGAGGCCTAGAAATGTCATTTGTCTCTTTCTCCACTAAGGGATGCCCAGAAATGTCATTTGTCTCTTTCTCCACCAAGTGGAGGCCTAGAAATGTCATTTGTCTCTTTCTCTCCACTAAGTGGAGGCCTAGAAATGTCATTTGTTCCTTTCTCCACTAAGTGGAGGCCTAGAAATGTCATTTGTCTCTTTCTCCACTAAGTGGAGGCCTAGAAATGTCATTTGTCTCTTTCTCCACTAAGTGGAGGCCTAGAAATGTCATTTGTCTCTTTCTCTCCACTAAGTGGAGGCCTAGAAATGTCATTTGTCTCCTTTCTCCACCAAGTGGAGGCCTGGAAATGTCATTTGTCTCTTTCTCCACTAAGTGGAGGCCTAGAAATGTTTTTTCTATTTGTCTCTTTCTCCACTACATGGAGGCCTAGAAATGTCATTTGTTCTTCTCCACTAAGTGGAGGCCTAGAAAATGTCATTTGTCTCTTTCTCCACTAAGTGGAGGCCTAGAAATGTCATTTATTTCTTTCTCCACTAAGTGGAGGCCTAGAAATGTCATTTGTCTCTTTCTCCACTAAGTGGAGGCCTAGAAATGCTATTTGTCTCTTTCTCCACTAAGTGGAGGCCTAGAAATGTCATTTGTCTCTTTCTCCACTAAGTGGAGGCCTAGAAATGTCATTTGTCTCTTTCTCCACTAAGTGGAGGCCTAGAAATGTCATTTGTCTCTTTCTCCACTAAGTGGAGGCCTAGAAATGTCATTTGTTCTCTCTCCACTAAGTGGAGGCCTAGAAATGTCATTTGTCTCTTTCTCCACTAAGTGGAGGCCTAGAAATGTCATTTGTCTCTTTCTCCACTAAGTGGAGGCCTAGAAATGTCATTTGTCTCTTTCTCCACCAAGTGGAGGCCTAGAAATGTCATTTGTCTCTTTCTCCACTAAGTGGAGGCCTAGAAATGTCATTTGTCTCTTTCTCCACCAAGTGGAGGCCTAGAAATGTCATTTTGTCTCTTCTCCACTAAGTGGAGGCCTAGAAATGTCATTTGTCTCTTTCTCCACTAAGTGGAGGCCTAGAAATGTCATTTGTCTCTTTCTCCACTAAGTGGAGGCCTAGAAATGTCATTTGTCTCTTTCTCCACTAAGTGGAGGCCTAGAAATGTCATTTGTCTCTTTCTCCACTAAGTGGAGGCCTAGAAATGTCATTTGTCTCTTTCTCCACTCAAGTGGAGGCCTAGAAATGTCATTTGTCTCTTTCTCCACCAAGTGGAGGCCTAGAAATGTCATTTGTCTTTCTCCACTATGGAGGCCTAGAAATGTCATTTGTCTCTTTCTCCACTAAGTGGAGGCCTAGAAATGTCATTTGTCTCTTTCTCCACTAAGTGGAGGCCTAGAAATGTCATTTTCTCCACTAAGTGGAGGCCTAGAAATGTCATTTGTCTCTTCTCCACTAAGTGGAGGCCTAGAAATGTCATTTGTCTCTTTCTCCACTAAGTGGGAGGGCCCTTAGAAATGTCATTTGTCTCTTTCTCCACCAAGTGGAGGCCTAGAAATGTCATTTGTCTCTTTCTCCACTAAGTGGAGGCCTAGAAATGTCATTTGTCTCTTTCTCCACTAAGTGGAGGCCTAGAAATGTCATTTGTCTCTTTCTCCACTAAGTGGAGGCCTAGAAATGTCATTTGTCTCTTCTTCCACTAAGTGGAGGCCTAGAAATGTCATTTGTCTCTTTCTCCACTAAGTGGAGGCCTAGAAATGTCATTTGTCTCTTTCTCCACTAAGTGGAGGCCTAGAAATGTCATTTGTCTCTTTCTCCACCAAGGAGGCCTAGAAATGTCATTTGTCTCCTTTCTCCACTAAGTGGAGGCCTAGAAATGTCATTTGTCTCTTTCTCCACTAAGTGGAGGCCTAGAAATGTCATTTGTCTCTTTCTCCACTAAGTGGAGGCCTAGAAATGTCATTTGTCTCTTTCTCCACTACAAGAGGCCTCAGAAAAATGTCATTTGTCTCTTTCTCTCCACTAAGTGGAGGCCTAGGAAATGTCATTTGTCTCTTTCTCCACTAAGTGGAGGCCTAGAAATGTCATTTGTCTCTTTCTCCACCAAGGGAGGTCATGAAATGTCATTTGTCTCTTTCTCCACTAAGTGGAGGCCTAGAAATGTCATTTGTCTCTTTCTCCTCCACTCAAGTGGAGGCCTAGAAATGTCATTTGTCTCTTTCTCCACTAAGTGGAGGCCCAGAAATGTCATTTGTCTCCTTTTCTCCACTAAGTGAGGCCTAGAAATGTCATTTGTCTCTTTCTCCACTAAGTGGAGGCCTAGAAATGTCATTTGTCTCTTTCTCCACTAAGTGGAGGCCTAGAAATGTCATTTGTCTCTTTCTCCACTAAGTGGAGGCCTAGAAATGTCATTTGTCTCTTTCTCCACTAAGTGGAGGCCTAGAAATGTCATTTGTCTCTTTCTCCACTAAGTGGAGGCCTAGAAATGTCATTTGTCTCTTTCTCCACTAAGTGGAGGCCTAGAAATGTCATTTGTCTTCTTTCTCCACTAAGTGGAGGCCTAGAAATGTCATTTGTCTCTTTCTCCACTAAGTGGAGGCCTAGAAATGTCATTTGTCTCTTTCTCCACTAAGTGGAGGCCTAGAAATGTCATTTGTCTCTTTCTCCACTAAGTGGAGGCCTAGAAATGTCATTTGTCTCTTCTCCACTAAGTGGAGGCCTAGAAATGTCATTTGTCTCTTTCTCCACTTAAGTGGAGCTCAGAAATGTCATTTGTCTCTTTCTCCACTAAGTGAGGCCTAGAAATGTCATTTGTCTCTTCTCCACTAAGTGAGGCCTAGAAATGTCATTTGTCTCTTTCTCCACTAAGTGGAGGCCTAGAAATGTCATTTGTCTCTTTCTCCACTCAAGTGGAGGCCTAGAAATGTCATTTGTTCCTTTCTTCTCCACTAAGTGGAGGCCTAGAAATGTCATTTGTCTCTTTCTCCACTAAGTGGAGGCCTAGAAATGTCATTTGTCTCTTTCTCCACTAAGTGGAGGCCTAGAAATGTCATTTGTCTCTTCTCCACTCAAGTGGAGGCCTAGAAATGTCATTTGTCTCTTTCTCCACCAAGTGGAGGCCTAGAAATGTCATTTGTCTCTTTCTCCACTAAGTGGAGGCCTAGAAATGTCATTTGTCTCTTTCTCCACTAAGTGGAGGCCTAGAAATGTCATTTGTCTCTTTCTCCACTAAGTGAGGCCTAGAAATGTCATTTGTCTCTTTCTCCACTAAGTGGAGGCCTAGAAATGTCATTTGTCTCTTTCTCCACTAAGTGGAGGCCTAGAAATGTCATTTGTCTCTTTCTCCACTAAGTGGAGGCCTAGAAATGTCATTTGTCTCTTTCTCCACCAAGTGGAGGCCTAGAAATGTCATTTGTCTTTTCTCCACTAAGTGGAGGCCTAGAAATGTCATTTTGCTCCTTTCTCCACTAAGTGGAGGCCTAGAAATGTCATTTGTCTCTTCTTCTCCACTAAGTGGAGGCCTAGAAATGTCATTTGTCTCTTTCTCCACTAAGTGGAGGCCTAGAAATGTCATTTGTCTCTTTCTCCACTAAGTGGAGGCCTAGAAATGTCATTTGTCTCTTTCTCCACTAAGTGAGGCCTAGAAATGTCATTTGTCTCTTTTCTCCACTAAGTGGAGGCCTAGAAATGTCATTTGTTCTTTCTCCACTATGGAGGCCTAGAAATGTCATTTGTCTCTTTCTCCACTAAGTGGAGGCCTAGAAATGTCATTTGTCTCTTTCTCCACTAAGTGGAGGCCTAGAAATGTCATTTGTCTCTTTCTCCACTCAAGTGGAGGCCTAGAAATGTCATTTGTCTCTTTCTCCACTAAGTGGAGGCCTAGAAATGTCATTTGTCTTCTTTCTCCACTAAGTGGAGGCCTAGAAATGTCATTTGTCTCTTTCTCCACCAAGTGGAGGCCTAGAAATGTCATTTGTCTCTCTTTTCCTCCACTAAGTGAGGCCTAGAAATGTCATTTGTCTCTTTCTCCACCAAGTGGAGGCCTAGAAATGTCATTTGTCTCTTTCTCCACTAAGTGGGAGGCCTAGAAATGTCATTTGTCTCTTTCTCTCCACTAAGTGGAGGCCTAGAAATGTCATTTGTCTCTTTCTCCACTAAGTGGAGGCCTAGAAATGTCATTTGTCTCTTTCTCCACTAAGTGGAGGCCTAGAAATGTCATTTGTTCTTTCCTCCACTAAGTGGAGGCCTAGAAATGTCATTTGTCTCTTTCTCCACTAAGTGGAGGCCTAGAAATGTCATTTGTCTCTTTCTCCATCATGGAGGCCTAGAAATGTCATTTGTCTCTTTCTCCACTAAGTGAGGCCTAGAAATGTCATTTGTTCCCTTTCTCCACTCAAGTGGAGGCCTAGAAATGTCATTTGTCTCTTTTCTCCACTAAGTGGAGGCCTAGAAATGTCATTTGTCTCTTTCTCCACTAAGTGAGGCCTAGAAATGTCATTTGTCTCTTTCTCCACTAAGTGGAGGCCTAGAAATGTCATTTGTCTCTTTTCTCCACTATGGAGGCCTAGAAATGTCATTTGTCTCTTTCTCCACTAAGTGGAGGCTCTCAGAAATGTCATTTGTCTCTTTCTCCACTAAGTGGAGGCCTAGAAATGTGTCATTTGTCTCTTTCTCCACTAAGTGGAGGCCTAGAAATGTCATTTGTCTCTTTCTCCACTATGAGGCTCAGAAATGTCATTTGTCTCTTTCTCCACTAAGTGGAGGCCTAGAAAATGTCATTTGTCTCTTTCTCCACTAAGTGGAGGCCTAGAAATGTCATTTGTCTCTTTCTCCACTAAGTGAGGCCTAGAAATGTCATTTGTCTCTTTCTCCACTAAGTGGAGGCCTAGAAATGTCATTTGTCTCTTTCTCCACTAAGTGGAGGCCTAGAAATGTCATTTGTCTCTTTCTCCACCAAGTGGGAGGCCCAGGTCGTCATTTGTCTCTTTCTCCACTAAGTGGAGGCCTAGAAATGTCATTTGTCTCTTTCTCCACTAAGTGGAGGCCTAGAAATGTCATTTGTCTCTTTCTCCACTCAAGTGGAGGCCTAGAAATGTCATTTGTCTCTTTCTCCACCAAGTGGAGGCCTAGAAATGTCATTTGTCTCTTTCTCCACCAAGTGGAGGCCTAGAAATGTCATTTGTCTCTTTCTCCACTAAGTGGAGGCCTAGAAATGTCATTTGTCTCTTTCTCCACTAAGTGGAGGCCTAGAAATGTCATTTGTCTCTTTCTCCAATTAAGTGGAGGCCTAGAAATGTCATTTGTCTTTCTCCACTAAGTGGAGGCCTAGAAATGTCATTTGTCTCTTTCTCCACTAAGTGGAGGCTCAGAAATGTCATTTGTCTCTTCTCCACCAAGTGGAGGCCTAGAAATGTCATTTGTCTCTTTCTCCACTAAGTGGAGGCCTAGAAATGTCATTTGTCTCTTTCTCCACTAAGTGGAGGCCTAGAAATGTCATTGGTCTCTTCTCTCCACTAAGTGGAGGCCTAGAAACGCCATTTGTCTCTTTCTCCACTAAGTGGAGGCCTAGAAATGTCATTTGTCTCTTTCTCCACTAAGTGGAGGCCTAGAAATGTCATTTGTCTCTTTCTCCACTAAGTGGAGGCCTAGAAATGTCATTTGTCTCTTTCTCCACTAAGTGGAGGCCTAGAAATGTCATTTGTCTCTTTCTCCACTAAGTGGAGGCCCTTAGAAATGTCATTTGTCTCTTTCTCCACCTTAAGTGAGGCCTAGAAATGTCATTTGTCTCTTTCTCCACTAAGTGGAGGCCTAGAAATGTCATTTGTCTCTTTCTCCACTAAGTGGAGGCCTAGAAATGTCATTTGTCTCTTCTCTCCACTAAGTGGAGGCCTAGAAATGTCATTTGTCTCTTTCTCCACTAAGTGGAGGCCTAGAAATGTCATTTGTCTCTCTTTCTCCACTAAGTGGAGGCCTAGAAATGTCATTTGTCTCTTTCTCCACTAAGTGGAGGCCTAGAAATGTCATTTCTTGTCTCTTTCTCCACTAAGTGGAGGCTCTAGAACAAACATTTATCCCCTTCTCCACTAAGTGGAGGCCTAGAAATGTCATTTGTCTCTTTCTCCACTAAGTGGAGGCCTAGAAATGTCATTTGTCTCTTTCTCCACTAAGTGAGGCCTAGAAATGTCATTTGTCTCTTTCTCCACTAAGTGGAGGCCTAGAAATGTCATTTGTCTCTTTCTCCACTCAAGTGAGGCCTAGAAATGTCATTTGTCTCTTTCTCCACTAAGTGGAGGCCTAGAAATGTCATTTGTCTCTTTCTCCACTAAGTGGAGGCCTAGAAATGTCATTTGTCTCTTTTCTCCACTAAGTGGAGGCCTAGAAATGTCATTTGTCTCTTTCTCCACTAAGTGGAGGCCTAGAAATGTCATTTGTCTTTCTCCACTAAGTGGAGGCCTAGAAATGTCATTTGTCTCTTCTCTCCACTAAGTGGAGGCTCAGAAATGTCATTTGTCTCTTTCTCCACTCAAGGGAGGCCTAGAAATGTCATTTGTCTCTTTCTCCACTAAGGAGGCCTAGAAATGTCATTTGTCTCTTTCTCCACTAAGTGGAGGCCTAGAAATGTCATTTGTCTCTTTCTCCACTAAGTGGAGGCCTAGAAATGTCATTTGTCTCTTTCTCCACTCAAGTGGAGGCCTAGAAATGTCATTTGTCTCTTTCTCTCCACTAAGTGGAGGCCTAGAAATGTCATTTGTCTCTTTCTCCACTCAAGTGGAGGCCTAGAAATGTCATTTGTCTCTTTCTCCACTAAGTGGAGGCCTAGAAATGTCATTTGTCTCTTTCTCCACTAAGTGGAGGCTCAGAAATGTCATTTGTCTCTTTCTCCACTAAGTGGAGGCCTAGAAATGTCATTTGTCTCTTTCTCCACTAAGTGGAGGCCTAGAAATGTCATTTGTCTCTTTCTCCACTAAGTGGAGGCCTAGAAATGTCATTTGTCTCTTTCTCCACTAAGTGGAGGCCTAGAAATGTCATTTGTCTCTTTCTCCACTAAGTGGAGGCCTAGAAATGTCATTTGTCTCCTTTCTCCACTAAGTGGAGGCTCAGAAATGTCATTTGTTTCTTTCTCCACCAAGTGGAGGCCTAGAAATGTCATTTGTCTCTTTCTCCACTAAGTGGAGGCCTAGAAATGTCATTTGTCTCTTTCTCCACTAAGTGAGGCCTAGAAATGTCATTTGTCTCTTTTCTCCACTAAGTGGAGGCCTAGAAATGTCATTTGTCTCTTTCTCCACCAAGTGGAGGCCTAGAAATGCTTTCTTCATCTCTTTCTCCACTAAGTGGAGGCCTAGAAATGTCATTTGGCCTTTCTCCACCAAGTGGAGGCCTAGAAATGTCATTTGTCTCTTTCTCCACTAAGTGGAGGCCTAGAAATGTCATTTGTCTCTTTCTCCACTAAGTGGAGGCCTAGAAATGTCATTTGTCTCTTTCTCCACTAAGTGGAGGCCTAGAAATGTCATTTGTCTCTTTCTCCACTAAGTGGAGGCCTAGAAATGTCATTTGTCTCTTTCTCCACTAAGTGGAGGCCTAGAAATGTCATTTATACCTTTCTCCACTATGGAGGCCTAGAAATGTCATTTGTCTCTTTCTCCACTAAGTGGAGGCCTAGAAATGTCATTTGTCTCTTTCTCCACTAAGTGGAGGCCTAGAAATGTCATTTGTCTCTTTCTCCACTAAGTGGAGGCCTAGAAATGTCATTTGTCTCTTTCTCCACTAAGTGGAGGCCTAGAAATGTCATTTGTCTCTTTCTCCACTAAGTGGAGGCCCAGAAATGTCATTTGTCTCTTTCTCCACTCGGGCGTGAGCTCAGAAATGTCATTTGTCTCTTTCTCCACTAAGTGGAGGCCTAGAAATGTCATTTGTCTCTTTCTCCACTCAAGTGGAGGCCTAGAAATGTCATTTGTCTCTTTCTCTCACTAAGTGGAGGCCTAGAAATGTCATTTGTCTCTTTCTCCACTAAGTGGAGGCCTAGAAATGTCATTTGTCTCTTTTCTCCACTAAGTGGAGGCCTAGAAATGTCATTTGTCTCTTTCTCCACTAAGTGGAGGCCTAGAAATGTCATTTGTCTTTCTCCAC
Source organism: Ascarosepion bandense (assembly GCA_037127315.1). NCBI lineage: Eukaryota > Metazoa > Mollusca > Cephalopoda > Sepiida > Sepiidae > Ascarosepion > Ascarosepion bandense. Next base: position 343,680 of record JBBBDQ010001210.1, read on the forward strand.
TAAGTGGAGGCCTAGAAATGTCATTTACCCTTTCTCCACTAAGTGGAGGCCTAGAAATGTCATTTGTCTCTTTCTCCACTAAGTGGAGGCCTAGAAATGTCATTTGTCTCTTTCTCCACTAAGTGGAGGCCTAGAAATGTCATTTGTCTCTTTCTCCACTAAGTGGAGGCCTAGAAATGTCATTTGTTCTCTTTCTCCACTAAGTGGAGGCCTAGAAATGTCATTTGCTCTTCTCCACTAAGTGGAGGCCTAGGAATGTCATTTGTCTCTTTCTCCACTAAGTGGGTGCCTAGAAATGTCATTTGTCTCTTTCTCCACTAAGTGGAGGCCTAGAAATGTCATTTGTCTCTTTCTCCACTAAGTGGAGGCCTAGAAATGTCATTTTGTCTCTTTCTCCACTAAGTGGAGGCCTAGAAATGTCATTTGTCTCTTTCTCCACTAAGTGGAGGCCTAGAAATGTCATTTGTCTCTTTCTCCACTAAGTGGAGGCCTAGAAATGTCATTTGTCTCTTTCTCCACTAAGTGGAGGCCTAGAAATGTCATTTGTCTCTTTCTCCACGGGTGGAGGCCTAGAAATGTCATTTGTCTCTTCTCCACTAAGTGGAGGCCTAGAAATGTCATTTGTCTCTTTCTCCACTAAGTGAGGCCTAGAAATGTCATTTGTCTCCTTTCCTCCACTAAGTGGAGGCCTAGAAATGTCATTTGTCTCTTTCTCCACTAAGTGGAGGCCTAGAAATGTCATTTGTCTCTTTCTCCACTAAGTGGAGGCCTAGAAATGTCATTTGTCTCTTTCTCCACTAAGTGGAGGCCTAGAAATGTCATTTTAATCTCTTCTCCACTAAGTGGAGGCTCAGAAATGTCATTTGTCTCTTTCTCCACTAAGTGGAGGCCTAGAAATGTCATTTGTCTCTTTCTCCACCAAGTGGAGGCCTAGAAATGTCATTTGTCTCTTTCTCCACTAAGTGGAGGCCTAGAAATGTCATTTGTCTCTTTCTCCACTAAGTGGAGGCCTAGAAATGTCATTTGTCTCTTTCTCCACTAAGTGTGGAGGCCTAGAAATGTCATTTGTCTCTTTCTCCACTAAGTGGGAGGCTCAGAAATGTCATTTGTCTCTTTCTCCACTAAGTGGAGGCCTAGAAATGTCATTTGTCTCTTTCTCCACTAAGTGGAGGCCTAGAAATGTCATTTGTCTCTTTCTCCACTAAGTGGAGGCCTAGAAATGTCATTTGTCTCTTTCTCCACCAAGTGGAGGCCTAGAAATGTCATTTGTCTCTTCTCCACTAAGTGGAGGCCTAGAAATGTCATTTGTCTCTTTCTCCACTAAGTGGAGGCTTCAGAAATGTCATTTGTCTCTTCTCCACTAAGTGGAGGCCTAGAAATGTCATTTGTCTCTTTCTCCACTAAGTGGAGGCCTAGAAATGTCATTTGTCTCTTTCTCCACTGGCAAGAGGCCTAGAAATGTCATTTGTCTCTTTCTCCACCAAGTGGAGGCCTAGAAATGTCATTTGTCTCTTTCTCCACTCAAGTGGAGGCCTAGAAATGTTGGCTTGTCTTTCTCCACTATGTGGAGGCCTAGAAATGTCATTTGTCTCTTTCTCCACTCAAGTGGAGGCCTAGAAATGTCATTTGTCTCTTTCTCCACTAAGTGGAGGCCTAGAAATGTCATTTGTCTCTTCTTCCACTAAGGGAGGCTCAGAAATGTCATTTGTCTCCTTTCTCCACTCAAGTGGAGGCCTAGAAATGTCATTTGTCTCTTCTCCACTAAGTGGAGGCCTAGAAATGTCATTTGTCTCTTTCTCCACTAAGTGGAGGCCTAGAAATGTCATTTGTCTCTTTCTCCACTAAGTGGAGGCCTAGAAATGTCATTTGTCTTTCTCTTCTTAATTATGGAGGCCTAGAAATGTCATTTGGTCTCTTTCTCCATCAAGTGGAGGCCTAGAAATGTCATTTCAGCCCTTTCTCCACTAAGTGGAGGCCTAGAAATGTCATTTGTCTCTTTCTCCACTAAGTGGAGGCCTAGAAATGTCATTTGTCTCTTTCTCCACTAAGGGAGGCTCAGAAATGTCATTTGTCTCTTTCTCCACTAAGTGGAGGTCAGAAATGTCATTTGTCTCCTTCTCTCCACTATGTGGAGGCCTAGAAATGTCATTTGTCTCTTTCTCCACTGGGTGAGGCCTAGAAATGTCAGCCTATCTCTTTCTCCACTAAGTGGAGGCCTAGAAATGTCATTTTACTTTCTCCACTAAGTGGAGGGGCCTAGAAATGTCATTTGTCTCTTTCTCCACTAAGTGGAGGCCTAGAAATGTCATTTGTCTCTTTCTCCACTAAGTGGAGGCCTAGAAAATGTCATTTGTCTCTTTCTCCACTAAGTGAGGCCTAGAAATGTCATTTGTCTCTTTCTCCACTAAGTGGAGGCCTAGAAATGTCATTTGTCTCTTTCTCCACTAAGTGGAGGCTCAGAAATGTCATTTGTCTCTTTCTCCACTCAAGGGAGGCTCAGAAATGTCATTTGTCTCTTTCTCCACTAAGTGGAGGCCTAGAAATGTCATTTGTCTCTTTCTCCACTAAGGGAGGGGCCTAGAAATGTCATTTGTCCTTTCTCTCCACCAAGTGGAGGCCTAGAAATGTCATTCTGTCTCTTCTCCACCAAGTGGAGGCCTAGAAATGTCATTTGTCTCTTTCTCCACTAAGTGGAGGCCAGAAATGTCATTTGTCTCTTTCTCCACTAAGTGGAGGCCTAGAAATGTCATTTGTCTCTTTCTCCACTAAGTGGAGGCCTAGAAATGTCATTTGTCTCTTCTCCACTAAGTGGAGGCCTAGAAATGTCATTTGTCTCTTCTCCACTAAGTGGAGGCCTAGAAATGTCATTTGTCTCTTTCTCCACTAAGTGGAGGCCTAGAAATGTCATTTGTCCTTTCCTCCACTAAGGGAGGCCTGGAAATGTCATTTGTCTCTTTCTCCACTAAGTGGAGGCCTAGAAATGTCATTTGTCTCTTTCTCCACTAAGTGGAGTTGCCCAGAAATGTCATTTGTTCCCTTTCTCCACTAAGTGGAGGCCTAGAAATGTCATTTGTCTCTTTCTCCACTATGGAGGCCTAGAAATGTCATTTGTCTCTTTCTCCACCAAGTGGAGGCCTAGAAATGTCATTTGTCTCTTTCTCCACTAAGTGGAGGCCTAGAAATGTCATTTGTCTCTTTCTCCACCAAGTGGAGGCCTAGAAATGTCATTTGTCTCTTTCTCCACTCAAGTGGAGGCCTAGAAATGTCATTTGTCTCTTTCTCTCTCCACTCAAGGGAGGCCCAGAGTTTATTCCTTTCTCCACTCAAGTGGAGGCCTAGAAATGTCATTTGTCCTTTTCTCCACTAAGTGAGGCCTAGAAATGTCATTTGTCTCTTTCTCCACTAAGAGCACTAGAAATGTCATTTGTCTCTTTCTCCACCAAGTGGAGGCCTAGAAATGTCATTTGTCTCTTTCTCCACTAAGTGGAGGCCTAGAAATGTCATTTGTCTCTTTCTCCACTAAGTGGAGGCCTAGAAATGTCATTTGTCTCTTTCTCCACTAAGTGGAGGCCTAGAAATGTCATTTGTCTCTTTCTCCACTAAGTGGAGTCTAGAAATGTCATTTGTCTCTTTCTCCACTAAGTGGAGGCCTAGAAATGTCATTTGTCTCTTTCTCCACTAAGTGGAGGCCTAGAAATGTCATTTGTCTCTTTCTCCAGCCAAGTGAGGCCTAGAAATGTCATTTGTCTCTTTCTCCACTAAGTGGAGGCCTAGAAATGTCATTTGTCTCTTTCTCCACTAAGTGGAGGCCTAGAAATGTCATTTGTCTCTTTCTCCACTAAGTGAGGCCTAGAAATGTCATTTGTCTCTTTCTCCACTAAGTGGAGGCCTAGAAATGTCATTTGTTCCTTTCTCCACTAAGTGGAGGCCTAGAAATGTCATTTGTCTCTTTCTCCACTAAGTGAGGCCTAGAAATGTCATTTGTCTCTTTCTCCACTAAGTGGGCAAGCTCAGAAATGTCATTTGCTCCTTTCTCCACTAAGTGGAGGCCTAGAAATGTCATTTGTCTCTTTCTCCACTAAGTGGAGGCCTAGAAATGTCATTTGTCTCTTTCTCCACTAAGTGGAGGCCTAGAAAATGTCATTTGTCTCTTTCTCCACTAAGTGGAGGCCTAGAAATGTCATTTGTCTCTTTCTCCACTAAGTGGAGGCCTAGAAATGTCATTTGTCTCTTTCTCCACTAAGTGGAGGCCTAGAAATGTCATTTGTCTCTTTCTCCACTAAGTGGAGGCCTAGAAATGTCATTTGTCTCTTTCTCCACTAAGTGGAGGCCTAGAAATGTCATTTGTCTCTTTCTCCACTAAGTGGAGGCCTAGAAATGTCATTTGTCTCTTTCTCCACTAAGTGGAGGCCTAGAAATGTCATTTGTCTCTTTCTCCACTAAGTGGAGGCCTAGAAATGTCATTTGTCTCTTTCTCCACTAAGTGGAGGCCTAGAAATGTCATTTGTCTCTTTCTCCACTAAAGGGAGGCCTAGAAATGTCATTTGTCTCTTTCTCCACTAAGTGGAGGCCTAGAAATGTCATTTGTCTCTTTCTCTCCACCAAGTGGAGGCCTAGAAATGTCATTTGTCTCTTTCTCCCACTCAAGTGGAGGCCTAGAAATGTCATTTGTCTCTTTCTCCACTAAGTGGAGGCCTAGAAATGTCATTTTCATCTCTTTCTCCACTAAGTGGAGGCCTAGAAATGTCATTTGTCTCTTTCTCCACTAAGTGGAGGCCTAGAAAAGTCATTTGTCTCTTTCTCCACTAAGTGGAGGCCTAGAAATGTCATTTGTCTCTTTCTCCACTAAGTGGAGGCCTAGAAATGTCATTTGTCTCTTTCTCCACTAAGTGGAGGCCTAGAAATGTCATTTGTCTCTTTCTCCACTAAGTGGAGGCCTAGAAATGTCATTTGTCTCTTTTCTCCACTAAGTGGAGGCCTAGAAATGTCATTTGTCTCTTTCTCCATCATGGAGGCCTAGGAAATGTCATTTGTCTCTTTCTCCACTAAGTGGAGGCCTAGAAATGTCATTTGTCTCTTTCTCCACCAAGTGGAGGCCTAGAAATGTCATTTGTCTCTTTCTCCACTAAGTGGAGGCCTAGAAATGTCATTTATTCTTCTCTCCACCAAGTGGAGGCCTAGAAATGTCATTTGTCTCTTTCTCCACTAAGTGGAGGCCTAGAAATGTCATTTGTCTCTTTCTCCACTAAGTGGAGGCCTAGAAATGTCATTTGTCTCTTTCTCCACTAAGTGGAGGCCTAGAAATGTCATTTGTCTCTTTCTCCACTAAGTGGAGGCCTAGAAATGTCATTTGTCTCTTTCTCCACTAAGTGGAGGCCTAGAAATGTCATTTGTCTCTTTCTCCACCAAGTGGAGGCCTAGAAATGTCATTTGTCTCTTTCTCCACTAAGTGGAGGCCTAGAAATGTCATTTGTCTCTTTCTCCACTAAGTGGAGGCCTAGAAATGTCATTTGTCTCTTTCTCCACTAAGTGAGGCCTAGAAATGTTTATTGTCTCTTTCTCCACTAAGTGGAGGCCTAGAAATGTCATTGGTCTCTTTCTCCACTAAGTGGAGGCCTAGAAATGTCATTTGTCTCTTTCTCCACTAAGTGGAGGCCTAGAAATGTCATTTGTCTCTTTCTCCACTAAGTGGAGGCCTAGAAATGTCATTTGTCTCTTTCTCCACTAAGTGGAGGCCTAGAAATGTCATTTGTCTCTTTCTCCACTAAGTGGAGGCCTAGAAATGTCATTTGTCTCTTTCTCCACTAAGTGGAGGCCTAGAAATGTCATTTGTCTCTTTCTCCACCAAGTGGAGGCCTAGAAATGTCATTTGTCTCTTCTCCACTCATGGAGGCCTAGAAATGTCATTTGTCTCTTTCTCCACTAAGTGGAGGCCTAGAAATGTCATTTGTCTCTTTCTCCACTAAGTGGAGGCCTAGAAATGTCATTTGTCTCTTTCTCCACTAAGTGGAGGCCTAGAAATGTCATTTGTCTCTTTCTCCACTAAGTGGAGGCCTAGAAATGTCATTTCTGACCCCTTTCTCCACTAAGGAGGCCTAGAAATGTCATTTGTCTCTTTCTCCACTAAGTGGAGGCCTAGAAATGTCATTTGTCTCTTTCTCTCCACTAAGTGGAGGCCTAGAAATGTCATTTGTCTCTTTCTCCACTAAGTGGAGGCCTAGAAATGTCATTTGTCTCTTTCTCCACTAAGTGGAGGCCTAGAAATGTCATTTGTCTCTTTCTCCACTCAAGTGGAGCTCAGAAATGTCATTTGTCTTTCTCCACTAAGTGGAGGCCTAGAAATGTCATTTGTCTCTTTCTCCACTAAGTGGAGGCCTAGAAATGTCATTTGTCTCTTTCTCCACTAAGTGGAGGCCTAGAAATGTCATTTGTCTCTTTCTCCACTAAGTGGAGGCCTAGAAATGTCATTTGTCTCTTTCTCCACTAAGTGGAGGCCTAGAAATGTCATTTGTCTCTTTCTCCACTAAGTGGAGGCCTAGAAATGTCATTTGTCTCTTTCTCCACTTCAAGGGAGGCCTAGAAATGTCATTTGTCTCTTTCTTCCACTAAGTGGAGGCTCAGAAATGTCATTTGTCTCTTTCTCCACTAAGTGGAGGCCTAGAAATGTCATTTGTCTCTTTCTCCACCAAGTGGAGGCTCAGAAATGTCATTTGTCTCTTTCTCCACTAAGTGGAGGCCTAGAAATGTCATTTGTCTCTTTCTCCATCAAGTGAGGCCTAGAAATGTCATTTGTCTCTTTCTCCACTAAGTGGAGGCCCAGAAATGTCATTTGTCTCTTTCTCCACTAAGTGGAGGCCTAGAAATGTCATTTGTCTCTTTCTCCACTAAGTGGAGGCCTAGAAATGTCATTTGTCTCTTTCTCCACTAAGTGGAGGCCTAGAAATGTCATTTGTCTCTTTCTCCACTAAGTGGAGGCCTAGAAATGTCATTTGTCTCTTTCTCCACTAAGTGGAGGCCTAGAAATGTCATTTGTCTCTTTCTCCACTAAGTGGAGGCCTAGAAATGTCATTTGTCTCTTTCTCCACTAAGTGGAGGCCTAGAAATGTCATTTGTCTCTTTCTCCACTAAGTGGAGGCCTAGAAATGTCATTTGTCTCTTTCTCCACTAAGTGGAGGCCTAGAAATGTCATTTGTCTCTTCTCTCCACTAAGTGGAGGCCTAGAAATGTCATTTGTCTCTTTCTCCACTAAGTGGAGGCCTAGAAATGTCATTTGTCTCTTTTCTCCACTAAGTGGAGGCCTAGAAATGTCATTTGTCTCTTCTCCACCAAGTGGAGGCCTAGAAATGTCATTTGTCTCTTTCTCCACTAAGTGGAGGCCTAGAAATGTCATTTGTCTTCTTCTCCACTAAGTGTGGGAGGCCTAGAAATGTCATTTGTCTCTTTCTCCACTCAAGTGAGGCCTAGAAATGTCATTTGTCTCTTTCTCCACTAAGTGGAGGCCCAGAAATGTCATTTGTCTCTTTCTCCACTCAAGTGGAGGCCTAGAAAATGTCATTTATTTCTTTCTCCACTCAAGGGAGGCCTAGAAATGTCATTTGGTCTCTTTCTCCACTAAGTGGAGGCCTAGAAATGTCATTTGTCTCTTTCTCTCTCCACTAAGTGGAGGCCTAGAAATGTCATTTGTCTCTCTTTCTCCACTAAGTGGAGGCCTAGAAATGTCATTTGTCTCTTTCTCCTACTCAAGTGGAGGCCTAGAAATGTCATTTGTCTCTTTCTCCACTAAGTGGAGGCCTAGAAATGTCATTTGTCTCTTTCTCCACTAAGTGGAGGCCTAGAAATGTCATTTGTCTCTTTCTCCACTAAGTGGAGGCCTAGAAATGTCATTTGTCTCTTTCTCCACTAAGTGGAGGCCTAGAAATGTCATTTGTCTCTTTCTCCACTAAGTGGAGGCCTAGAAATGTCATTTGTCTCTTTCTTTCTCCACTAAGTGGAGGCCTAGAAATGTCATTTTGGTCTCTCTCCACTAAGTGGAGGCCTAGAAATGTCATTTGTCTCTTTCTCCACTAAGTGGAGGCCTAGAAATGTCATTTGTCTTCTTTCTCCACTAAGTGGAGGCCTAGAAATGTCATTTGTCTCTTTCTCCACTAAGTGGAGGCCTAGAAATGTCATTTGTCTCTTTCTCCACTCAAGTGGAGGCCTAGAAATGTCATTTGTCTCTTTCTCCACTAAGTGGGAGGCCTAGAAATGTCATTTGTCTCTTTCTCCACTAAGTGGAGGCCTAGAAATGTCATTTGTCTCTTTCTCCACTCAAGTGGAGGCCTAGAAATGTCATTTGTCTCTTTCTCCACTAAGTGGAGGCCTAGAAATGTCATTTGTCTCTTTCTCCACTCAAGTGGAGGCCTAGAAATGTCATTTGTCTCTTTCTCCACTAAGTGGAGGCCTAGAAATGTCATTTGTCTCTTTCTCCACTAAGTGGAGGCCTAGAAATGTCATTTGTCTCTTTCTCCACCAAGTGGAGGCCTAGAAATGTCATTTGTCTCTTTCTCCACTAAGTGGAGGCCTAGAAATGTCATTTGTCTCTTTCTCCACTAAGTGGAGGCCTAGAAATGTCATTTGTCTCTTTCTCCACTAAGGAGCCTAGAAATGTCATTTGTCTCTTTCTCCACTAAGTGGAGGCCTAGAAATGTCATTTGTCTCTTTCTCCACTAAGTGGAGGCCTAGAAATGTCATTTGTCTCTTTCTCTCCACTAAGTGGAGGCCTAGAAATGTCATTTGTCTCTTTCTCCACTAAGTGAGGCCTAGAAATGTCATTTGTCTCTTTCTCTCCACTAAGTGGAGGCCTAGAAATGTCATTTGTCTCTTTCTCCACCAAGTGGAGGCCTAGAAATGTCATTTGTCTCTTTCTCCACCAAGTGGAGGCCTAGAAATGTCATTTGTCTCTTCTCCACTAAGTGAGTCTAGAAATGTCATTTGTCTCTTTCTCCACTAAGTGGAGGCCTAGAAATGTCATTTGTCTCTTCTCTCCACTCAAGTGGAGGCCTAGAAATGTCATTTCTGTCTCTTCTCCACCAAGTGGAGGCCTAGAAATGTCATTTGTCTCTTTCTCCACTAAGTGTGGGAGGCCTGTGAAATGTTATTTGTCTCTTTCTCCACTAAGTGGAGGCCTAGAAATGTCATTTGTCCTTTCTCCACTAAGTGGAGGCCTAGAAATGTCATTTGTCTCTTTCTCCACTAAGTGAGGCCTAGAAATGTCATTTGTCTCTTTCTCCACCAAGGGAGGCTCAGAAATGTCATTTGTCTCTTTCTCCACTAAGTGGAGGCCTAGAAATGTCATTTGTCTCTTCTCACTCATGTGAGGCTCAGAAAGTCATTTGTCTCTTTCTCCACTAAGTGGAGGCTCAGAAATGTCATTTGTCTCTTCTCCACTAAGTGAGGCCTAGAAATGTCATTTGTCTCTTCTCCACTCAAGTGGAGGCCTAGAAATGTCATTTGTCTCTTTCTCCACTCAAGTGGAGGCCTAGAAATGTCATTTGTCTCTTTCTCCACTAAGTGGAGGCCTAGAAATGTCATTTGTCTCTTTCTCCACTAAGTGGAGGCCTAGAAATGTCATTTGTCTCTTTCTCCACTAAGTGGAGGCCTAGAAATGTCATTTGTCTCTTTCTCCACTAAGTGGAGGCCTAGAAATGTCATTTGTCTCTTTCTCCACTAAGTGGAGGCCTAGAAATGTCATTTGTCTCTTTCTCCACTAAGTGGAGGCCTAGAAATGTCATTTGTCTCTTTCTCCACTAAGTGGAGGCCTAGAAATGTCATTTGTCTCTTTCTCCACTAAGTGGAGGCCTAGAAATGTCATTTGTCTCTTTCTCCACTAAGTGGAGGCCTAGAAATGTCATTTGTCTCTTTCTCCACTAAGTGGAGGCCTAGAAATGTCATTTGTCTCTTTCTCCACTAAGTGGAGGCCTAGAAATGTCATTTGTCTCTTTCTCCACTAAGTGGAGGCCTAGAAATGTCATTTGTCTCTTTCTCCACTAAGTGGAGGCCTAGAAATGTCATTTGTCTCTTTCTCCAAAGTGGAGGCCTAGAAATGTCATTTGTCTCCTTTCTCCACTAAGTGGAGGCCTAGAAATGTCATTTGTCTCTTTCTCCACTAAGTGGAGGCCTAGAAATGTCATTTGTCTCTTTCTCCACTAAGTGGAGGCCTAGAAATGTCATTTGTCTCTTTCTCCACTAAGTGGAGGCCTAGAAATGTCATTTGTCTCTTTCTCCACTAAGTGGAGGCCTAGAAATGTCATTTGTCTCTTTCTCCACTAAGTGGAGGCCTAGAAATGTCATTTGTCTCTTTCTCCACTAAGTGGAGGCCTAGAAATGTCATTTGTCTCTTTCTCCACTAAGTGGAGGCCTAGAAATGTCATTTGTCTCTTTCTCCACTAAGTGGAGGCCTAGAAATGTCATTTGTCTCTTTCTCCACTAAGTGGAGGCCTAGAAATGTCATTTGTCTCTTTCTCCATAAGTGGAGGCCTAGAAATGTCATTTGTCTCTTTTTTCATTAAGCCGTGTCCAGAATTCTTATTTGTCTCTTTTTTCATTAAGCCGAGTCCTAGAAATTTTCTCTATTAAGAGGAACCCTAGAAATGTCATTTTTGTTTCTCTATTAAGAGGAGTCCTAGAAATTTTGTTTCTCTATTAAGAGGAGTCCTAGAAATTTTGTTTCTCTATTAAGAGGAACCCTAGAAATTTCAGTTGTCACTTTCTCTATTATAACGAGCCCTAGAAATTTCAGTTGTCACTTTCTCTATTATAACGAGCCCTAGAAATTTCAGTTGTCACTTTCTCTATTATAACGAGCCCTAGAAATTTCAGTTGTCACTTTCTCTATTATAACGAGCCCTAGATATTGAAAATTTACTAAAATCATGCAGTGGTTGTGCTCTATTTCACTGTCTATAAAATTTCAACCTTGGCCTAAAACCAATATTCCATAATTCAGAATACATACAGACTTCGCACGATCGTTAAAAGGAGCATACTATCTAGTGGTATTCGATAGTTACATTAAATCGCCAGAAATATTAAAATGTAACGATACATTTTTTACACTATATTTTTGCAGGGCTTGGTGTACCTGTCTAGATTTTCAGATAACGGCACGCAATTCACTGCTACTGAATTTTAAAACACTAGAACACATTGCAACGCCTCTCACCCAAGATCAAACGGACAAGCGGAACGGTTTGTCGGTATGTTAAAAGGTCTCTAAAAAATTCGGAGGGTGAAGAGTCAAATGAAGTGATACTACAACAATTTCTTAGTGTTTTCAGAATAACACCAAACACAACCAGCATGTCTGGAATGTCGCCTACAGAGTTGATGTTCGCCAGGAAGATTAAATCTGTTTTTAATAAATTACTACCAGAACGTAGGGCGAGAGCATCAATAAATAACAATATAAGTAAATACTCTAAACCTGGAGATGAGGTGTTTCTTAAATGTATCAACATGGAAAAGAATTCTGGGAAGATGACGTTATAAAAACAAATCGGCAAAATGACATACATAGTACAAAGGTGGGACTATAAGCGACATCTTAGTCAGTTAAAACGAAGATTCACTGATTTAGAAAGCCTCCAAAAAGAGGTACGTATGGAAATATTGTATGACCCATTTGACGTACCCACGTCAACAGAAATTGTTGAGCCATGGTTTTATAGTTAGAAAAAAACAGCAAAATTTTAAAATATTGAAGAGAAGCTGAATAAATACAGACTCCAGAAAAAAAATATGAATAAGGTGTCGCGGCCGACACTTGAATTTCAACACGGATTGCCAGAGAACAAATATAGTCGTTATTTCTAGTATATGTTATAACACTGCCCGGTTGGCCTGCTGCCCCCTTGGTCCAGACGCCAATTATGATGATGACCGGAACTTGAGTCAGGGTTGATGATGTCAACACTGCACCAATTATGACGACGCTCTCGGGTCAATAGTCATGATGGTCTCGTCACAATGGTTGGTCCTCAAGGCGTCTATTACAACGGTGAACTTTCCTGCTCACGCTGTATATTTTGATCTCAGGAAAGACACGTTGAAAACCAGGTAGCCGTTTCTCTACCACCTCAAACCATACCGAACACACATGTACACTTGTGTTGATAAAATAAAACACGGCACAAAAAAATAAAATAAAATAAAATAATTTCAAAGACGCCTGGATCAATTGCAGAAAAGTGTATATATATATATATATATATAATTAGCAAGAGAAGCAGAATGTACAGTCGTGGAATTCAATTTTTACGACGGAGCGAAAGTTTTCATATAAAATAATCAGTTTTAAATTTTCCAAATAAAGTCTTTTCAGGGCTCTTTATCAAAGTGGGGCAGAAGGTTGGTGGCAACGGCGGTAGCAAAATCGTTTGGTCTCTTTTGCTCGGAAGCTCCAAAACTCCTTTCAAATAGTTTAACTCTTTTTCGGCTCTTTCTATTTCTATACATCTTCAGCCAGGATTCTATAGGAGGCGCCTTATTCGACTTAAACTCTTTTAAATCGGTCGGCGACAGGTTTTTCTACGTTTCTTTACATCTTCAGTCAGAAGCTCTATGGGAGGCGACTAGTCTTCTTGGTCATGGCCCCCAAATGGGAACACTTTTCCCTCAGTCGTTACATCGAATTCAACCGAACTAACTCGACTCGTGTCTCGATTTTTATACTTGTCCCAAATGGTATCTATGCAAATCAAATCTTTGACCAATGAGATTACCTCCACCTCCACATTTCGAGATGGGATTTGGTTCAACCAATGAGGCAACAACACCTCCTCTGTTGTCATCAAACCTAGCTTGGGAATTTTTAACTCCAGTGAGATTTATAATTCGTTTTTATTCTCATACTCAAAGCTTTAACCCTCTTAAATTCTTCACAATCTTGTTTTGACTATCGCTATTTTTCACTTCAATCGACCAAAAAGCCCAAAGCTTTTGGTCAATTTTTGAATAAGCAGTGCAAAAATATATTTTTCTTTTCTGTTCTCTTCAATTTCCAACTAGATTTTCAGATTTTACAAGTATGCACGTATTCTTAACTTGACTATTATCGTGATTGACAAACTGCAAAACCAACAATACCACTAATAATAATTTCTTTCGCTCCGTCGTATTAAACTAAGGATTACATTTCTTTTTTTTATGTAATTTTACAAGGCATCCTTAAACAAAGCAATTACTTTTTACAACAATCTTAAGCAGGGCAATTACGGGTTTACAACGTGACTTTACAAAAGTATATCACAAGTTGAAAAAGATTATTGAAGATGAAACAGTAAAGATTTTATAAGAAATGAAGTTTCAAATGAATAAATTCATACGACATTCGCATCTGGATATATTTTTCTATAAAGAAGACCGCGTTTGTTGTCGTATTGACGTTGCTTGCTTGTTTTATAAAACAGTCAGTCAGTCAGTCAGTTAAGTGTCATACGTGAAACATACTTGGGCGATCATGTCTCGAAAGACACATGACTGACTGGGAGGAAGATTATCCCGCAGTAGGTTGCCATTGCTTTCGGCAGTAGACTGGTTGCCAGCCAAGACTATAGAACCCAATCTGTCCTGTTATTTAACCCATAACTGTAAGAAAGAGGCGGATTAATACCTTTCCCAAGGGTATTTGCGCGTAAGTGAATGCACTGAATTCAACTGGAATTCGAATTTGGCTCCCCGATTTCTCGTTCCGAGCCGATATCCGCTGCGCCACAGCGCACATCCATATAAAACAGTAGCTGAGAGAAAAAAAAAATAGAATTTTAGCACTATACAAAATTAAAATTTGGAACCAAAAGAATGGAGAATTAGTGAAAGGTAAAGAGTGTTCTCTTGTCAGGTCAGTATACGCGATGATTTATAACTGAGTTTCATGCCGGAGAAAAAGTCCGTCCGCTTTGCACAGCTTGAACAACCAGAAACACAATACTATGTTTTGATGTAGTTTGAAATTCAAAAAGTGCTACACCGCCTATATCCAATATGCTGTGTCAAAAAACGAATTATAATGTGTCTACTGGATAATCATAGAATTCTGACTGGCTAAACAACATATATATTCAAGCAGAAATAAATCGGAAAAAACAAGAGAAATTTTCAGACGATTTAAACATGCAAACAAAAAATCATTGCGCATGATTTGTAAAGGAAGCACTTGAAAAGCAAAAGGGAATCACTAGTAATACTAGGCTATATCAAATGCATCAGAATAAGATTATTAAGACAAATAAAAAAAAGTAGCAGAAAGGAAAATAAAGACATCAATAAATGAATGTAGCAAATAAAATAACAAAAATTAAAAATAGATCTGACTGTGATCTGGTTAAATTTTTACAAACACCTGGATTTTAACTATACAGATAAAATATATATATACACAAATATGAACACTACATAACAGGAGGAAAAAACAAATTTGCGAATAGCTTGGAAGAAATGATAGAAACACTCCTGTTGACAATAATGTTAACATAAGTTAAAATACTGACGAGAAGAAGGGAGTATTGAGAAGTTTTCTGTTGATTTCTTTTTCCCTAGAAATGACTACCAGGCAAGACAGTTATAAAAATTGAGATTAGAATTAGTGTTGAATTCGAAACAGCAGAGATGTTGACATCGGTGGTTAAAAGACTATTTAATGTTAATAAGTAGTTCATATTATCATGTCAAATACTAATATAATTTATTCAATTATATGTGATACAAAAAAGGTTAAAAAATATAAAATATTGTTACTTTAATCAAAATACATTTGCGAAACATTTACATTTAATTAGAAAATGTAGTTTATCAACAAACAAGTGAAAATTTGTATGCTTTTAATTGATTAATTCAAGCAAACATTGAAAAAGTATTTTTGGTTAGTCATAACGTTAAACCCACATAAATTAATATAAAAAAATACAGAACCAATACGTCAATTTAATTTTCAGTATGTCTTTCATTTTTGCGAGCTATTTCGAAAGAATTGTCGAATTTTTAACGCGATTCGCAATAATGGAGGATATACTGAATATTAAATTGTCGCTGTGACTTATTTATTCTGTATTTTCTAGTTTCATTTATATATATATATATATATATATATATATATATATATAGAGAGAGAGAGATATAATCTGGTGTTAATGGTAGCTGAATAAGATCAATAGGCCTTCATCATACCCACGTAACCATCCACGGTCCTCATAAAGCTTTGTCTACTTAATTTCACCCACCAAACGTGGTATATGCCATTTGTAAATAGTACAGCATGTTGGTATTATCTATCCAGGCCGATATTATCGAGAAATTACTTAAGAATTTGTCCATGGTCAGATTGGAAACGGAGTTGGAAGGTTTTGTCAAGTTGTCAACGCGCCCATATTATCTGAAGTAACACTTCAATAAGTACGATTTATTGATTGCATTATTTTTACAGTGTATCAATCTTTTGAACGTTATTTAAATCTAAGAAAACCCTTTTAGTTTGTAAGAAATGTTTTGGAGATAATGATTTACTGATACATGTTTCGCTAATTAACTCATTTGTGGGGTAAGAAGAAGTGGATTTATAAAAAAAAACGTCTAGAATTGAATTTCGGTACTCCAATTTGCTATTTTAGCCGTTATCCATTACACCACGCGCACATCAAAGCTTACAGCACCTGGTATTTCCTAGCAGTCACCCACCTAAGTACTGACCAGACTCGATGTTACTTCGGTCGTACAAGAACCAATGATTCAACGCGATATTGTTTTAAGCCTTATTAAGTAGAAAAGCAAATATTAATTAACATGTTTATACTAGATGGGAATTTCAGTAAGGCTTAAGAGTCTAATAGTGGATTTGAAAATGTAGCGGTTTTCTCTCTTTTTTTTTTTTTTTATCTACACACACATGTGAGTGTGTGCATATCTTGCTATGCCAGAAAAGCTGAGAAAGAAGTATTTCAGCTTAACTAATATTTTATCTCGGTGGCTTTTTGTCTTAGTTCTTAGACCGTCTTTTCCGGTCGTTTGTAAGCTGTGTTGATCAGAACTCTCTGGTGAAATGCCAATTCATATATTTATTTTATTGGAAATGTTGCCTGATTGTGGCAAATGCATTACCAATTACATCCCAAAGACTATTGGTAAGAGAATATCAAATATAACAGTATGCCTTTCACTGTTTATTTTACAGAACGCCTGATACACTTCTACGTTTTTTTTAATATTAATAATTTTCTTCTTGCATACTCGGGTTCTCATTTCTTTGAAACAGCGGGGGCTTGCAGCCACAAACCGTGGCCATTTGAAGTGGCTAAGTCTCAAGTTGTCTGGGCGTCATAAAGGAAGCTTGCTGAGATCTCTTTAAATGGTTTTACCTTTTCTTGAGGCATGCAGTGTCGCAAATTCAGTTCCGTAAATTTGTTACAGATATTAGATGAATTATAGCAAAGGCTGTCTGTCTGTCTGTCTGTCAGAAAATATGAATAGATACATTTTTTTATAAGAACAATGAAAATGCATATTTCTTGAATTAATGATTAATCTATAAAGACATGTAACATTTTCCTGTATATATCGCAGATTTTCTTCAAAGAAAACCTCTTCTCTCTCTCCACACATACAATTTTATCTCTTTATCTCACTGTGTTTATCAATATATATCCCATCGGAACCACTACTTCAATATCACAAGGGGTGGGGTAGTTTGACTCTTACTGCATTGAGAACCATCAGCAGTCGCTGCAAGAAATGCAGTTCTGGAAAATGCATAGTGTAGCTATGCACAAAAAGTCCAGACCAAATTTTAAAAGAAACAAATTAGATCCCGTCAATTCTGGAAGATCACAAACTAAATTATGAACAGATGGAAAAGCGGCTGTACCCACAGTTATAAATTGCCCGGGCGTCATATCTTGTACAGACAAGGCGAAGTTTTTAGCTTCGATATTTGCCCCAATCTCAACGTTAGATAACAAAAGAAGTCCATTTCTCAACTTCCCACGTCCCACTGGTTACAATATCGATAATAAAGAATGCTGGTGAGAGATCTTCACCCTCCCAGTATAGATCCATTAGTCTTCTCAGTGTTACCAGTAAGCTTTTGGGAGTCATAATCAATAAGAAAATCGTAAAATATCTAGATAAGACCAAACTCTTGAGCAACGAGGAGTACAGGTTTCGACCACCCCGATCCTCTGCTGATGTTCTAACTACCATTACCCACAGAATTAGAGAATCTTTTACTGACAAATGCGCCTAGAGAACCTGAAAAGTAGATATTTCAAAGGCATCTGACAATTCGTGGCACAAAGGTTTGTTTCTCAAGTTTTCCGGCTATTAAATCCCTGAATGGGGCTTCTCAATTATAAAGTTCTTCCTAACAAGTTCGTCCTTGAAGAGAATTAATTACGTCCTGTTCTCCAGAGCTCAGAAGGTCAATGCAGAAACGCGCCAGGGATCATTTTTTGGAAGAACACTCTTTTTGCCTTACATAAAGGATCCGCCTGAAAATAGACACAGATCATTTGTGAACATCTATGCCGATGATACGACGATATACGATGATCTTGATGATTAGAGACTGGCAGCCGATCTTTCAAACAATTCAGATCTATCTTAGTTGGGGAAAATCTGGTTGTTTACATTCAATTCTTCAAAAACCAAACTAGTTACATGCCATCATCATCGATCAGAGCCTGAACTACCGCCAGTCACGATGAATGGATTTATCCAATCGGAAGCTCCGTGCCTTGAAAAACTATTGGGCTTTAAACTCACACCTTACGTCAAGTGGAACTCGTACAGACATTCAGGATAAATTATTGGTTTTTTGTACGACTCTAGCAATTACCTGACTGCATGCTATTCTCTAACTGTGCAACAACCAGATCGGACTTAAAAAAAGAATACTCTTGTCATATAGGTGGAAGCTGCTCAGTTCTCATTTTCCGGTCTCAATAGACCCCGAAAGTGGCCGAGAATCCTTGCAGGTGATAACATATTTTATACCCTCCAAATTCTCTCTCACAAGAAGGATATAGCAAGCCTCATTACTCCATCGTTACTCACCTGTAAAGTGCTGGGAGGACTTTCACCATTTCTAATCTTTATGACTTGCTTGCTTATATTCCTCTCATATCCGCATAAACTGCTTCTTAATGTAACCCCTTACCTCGAATGGCATCCGGGCCTTGTAGAGGTTAAACCTCACTCTAATATTTTGGGGACGTAGTTGCCCGTTGCTTGTTGCCAGCTAGTGTAGTTCTGAATTCAATATATTTTTCTTCTGGTGTTTGCAAACACATTTGGTGATTTCCGCGATAGTTGATTTAAAAGAGGCAGAGAATGAACAGGAATGTTTTTTCTTTTAGGAAAATCGGTAGAGCAATATAGGTTGCCTGAAATCTTTTTTATTTATTGGAAAAAAATTATGGGCGGATACACATCGTGTAATAGTTCAACACGTTTTTTTTATCTTAGAAGCAGGAAAGTAGCGGTGCAACTTACACGTGGAAGAAGAAAAACGATTTGAAATAAGGACGCCTTGTCCTTTGTTGGATTTATTTCATCAATTATTATGCATCCGATACATAATCAAGCAACATCGAGTTGATTTCTTTCTATTTCTACTCCGACCAGATCGTTTGCAACGTTTTATATTACTTTTGGATGCACAGATAGCGTAAAGGAGAATTGACATGAACTGTTCAAATTCTATCCGAGTTCGTTTTGCTCAATTTATAATAATGCCCTTGTAAAAGTCATGATCCTTCGCCAAAGAGAAAATAGCAGGGCTTAAAAATCATAGAGCAGAATAAGATGTTTACCTTTGTTAAGACAACCAGTATAAGAGATTGACAACTTCGAATTAAACCCAGCACACTCAGTCTTATTTTGCCCTAGACACATGCAATGCTGTTACGCTTGCAATATATGATATTCCAAAACCATCATGGGTTACGGAACTCATTTAAATGATATCTTAATTTATTTACTGACTGATAATCAAATATTGTATTTTATATACTGATGTCAAAACTGGCAACAGTCAGTTTGTCACTTCAGGTCTTGTAAGTTAAATTGAAGCTCGGCTTTTTATGTGTATTATTTAGTGGGCCATATGAGTTGCAATATAACACAATAAACTAGAAATAAGAGATCTGGCTTTTCATAAGGGTCCAATGAATAGCATTTATAAATAGTCGAGCTATAATCTTATATATATAACCTGTAGATTGCGTTCAGAAAAGAAACATACTCTTGCCACTAGGTGGTTGATATTAGTACCCACATACTTATATCTACACACGTGGTATCACAAGTATTGAGTATTTCATGATATTATTACAGCATACCGTAAAGATATATTTTATCACATACATACACACATATATTATTGAAAGCTAGACCACTTTTAGTGGTTTAAATTGCTACTTTATATATATATATATATATATATATATATATATAGTCATCTGCAGACAGATCTGTTTTGCTGTATCACAGCTCATCAGTACGGTTAGACTCCGATTGCTTTTAACTCAGGATTGAAACCCTACCGACTTGGCGTCAGTCGGCGATTCTACCTCTGAGCTATGGACATGAGTAGATATTTGAAGGCTATCACAATGCGTTTAGTATAATAAAGGAAGGTAAAGGTGTTGGTATTACCTATTTATTATTCATTAATATTTCGAGATCAGAATGATAGGAGAGCTTGGTTTCAAGTTGACCGCTGTTGGACCGTGCTTTTAAACGAATAGTCTTCTTTCGCTGCTACTGTTGTCGTTAATTGTAGTGAGTATGTGTGTGCGTGTGTGGTAATGGTTTATATAAGTGTGCGCGGTAGTAGAACATAGCTTTTATCCCCTTTTTTATTTTTTAAAGTGATATTGGGTGCCGTTTTACGATTTGATGATATATATGTCTGCTTTAATTTATATTTTAACATGTGTGCGTTAGCCCGTGGCAGGGTTTGGCATTTTCGCATCTCCGTCAGAATGGTAGCAGGCGCCGTTTTATGACCTGATGCTATGTCTATCTGCTTTAATTGGAAGCATGTTTATTGCTACATTTTTTATCTCCTCTAGTATTCGTTCTCGTGTGACCTTGTGTGCATGAGTGTGTATGTGTGTGTGCTTATGTGCGTATACTTGTATTTTTTCACGTCTGTGATCATTTTATATATACATGTATCTCCATACCTTTTCCTTGTAATATGTTTATGTGTGTGTGTAAATATGTGTGTGTGTGCTGGTGTATAGTATGGGATGTGTGCGTGTGTACGTATATATTTTATTTTATTTTTTTGTGCGTGTTCTGGCTTATAGCGTGGTATACTTGTTGCTATTGGTCATGTGTTTATAGGCATGTATTTTTGTGCTTTAGTCTGTGATTGTGACTTACGGTTGTGGTCGGTGTGTGTCAGGTGCTTGAGTGTTAATTATTCTATTATGTAATCTACATTGAGTTCCTGTCTATTGTTGATATGTGGGTGGAGTTTAGCTATTATTAAGGATTCTTTTATGCGTAAGTTTCCTAGATTCCACTCTCAGGCTTCAATATTGACTATTATGCTTTGCCTGTTTTGTTTTTAAAGGTGCATGTGGATGGTGCCTGCATATGTGTTCTTTGATTCCGATGTGTAACGGTCTGATGGTGCTGCCGACATAAAATTCCTCGCATTTGGCGTCTGGTGGCATATACCGGTGTCGGTAATAGGGCAATTGGCCAGTGTACATGTGGTGTTGTTTCTGGTATGTTTTTTGTTGTAATTGTTGTAGTAGAAATGACCAAAGACGATAAAATCAGTTGGAGCATTTCACACAATTTTGAAATGTTTCTGTACGTGATTTTACGGAAAAAAGACTGAAAAGTCATTTCTTGTGCATTCTAGTCAATAAAACAATTAAACGCAGTATTACTGTTTTTATAGATTATTTAACATTAGAATCATTTCGCAAATCTCTTTAATCTTGTTCTGATCTCGCATCAAAGTTGGTTCCGTTGCATACTTTAATTCCAGCATAGTTTTTTTTCTATTGATTTTTACGAAATATTAATTTTTTTTTTTTAAGCGGAGACATATACTCTTAACGGGCGACATTATGACATATTACATAATAGTTCAGTACGCTTTTCATTGTTTCTAAAAATTTTTCTATTTCGTCATCCTTTTCTTGGCTTTAGGAAGTTATCTTCCGCTATCACGATGTGCCTTCGGATTTCATTGCCGTACTTTCCATCTTCTGTAAAAAAAAAAAAAAAAAAATCCTTCATATTTAAAACATATTACACTATGACCCTTCGATATATTCCATGTCAGTTGCTTATTCTGGTTTTTAATCGATGAATTGCACGAGGAATAGTTAGATATATACGATTACTTGGAGCCGTTGACGGTAAAAAATTGTTGGTTTATGGGAGAAAGATGTTAGTTTCCTGATTTATAATTGTCCCGTTCACAAAAAAACGAAAAAAACGTTTTCTTTTTCCAGTTCGTTATAGCAACAAGCAATTTTATAATATATTAAGCAGGAACAGCTTATATGGATTGCAACAATCAATCACGTCTCTCCCCAATAAACAGATAAAATAATACGTTAAAATAAAAAAAGAATCCATAAATAAATAAAGAAAACAACAGTTCCAAACATTTTTATTGAAATGCTGACAGTTGTGCAAAATCTAGGCTACGATTTTTGTTTTGTAAGCGACATATTAATTCTTTCTTGGCCATTTAATACCGAAATTTAATTTTCTTTGGAGTATTATTAATTTGTTTTACAAGAAATGTATTGTGCATAATTTTATTTTATTATAAAAATTTATTGCTGCTATTTTTACTATATATTTTTTATATTATATATTTTGATCTCAGTTTAGGAGCTAACAGTTTTCCCATAGCAAGGACTTTAACAAGTGCTTCCACTCCTGATCAGGGTAGACGTGAAAATAACAGCAATTTCTGGGTGGTTCCAGACACTTGCTTCCGGATGTAGCTTATCGTCATACCTAGGAAGCTGCCTATTATTAATAAATCTAAATGCCCATTTTAAGCGCTGAGTGATATTCTTTCCGTCAATGTATTTACATTTGCTTTCTGAATTTATCGAAAGCTTGTAAATGACTTGCTGTAGTTACTGATAGAGAAACACTGTACAAAGGATGACACTAGAAAATTTTACATCAACCTCAAACTTATATAGCACTGCATTCACAATGTACACCTACACAACTGACATTTCATTGGGTGCATTTTAATTAATGCATGAAAAATATTAGTTTACTTTCAAACACCATGAAAATGATCTGAAAGAGGGAAAAAGTAAATTAATAACATAGCTACTTTAATTGGTCTTCCACCAAATTCAAACACGCACACACATACATGCATACACAGACACTATGACTGTCTTTTCGGTTTCTTTTGTCTTACAGTGAGGTTCACCCTATGCAAGAGCCGGAAGCCATTTAAGGTAGTGTTACAGAATAAGGGGCACAGTTTATGTAGATAGGTGAAGAAGATAAGTTAACT
The DNA here is from genome assembly GCA_037127315.1 of Ascarosepion bandense. Lineage (NCBI taxonomy): Eukaryota > Metazoa > Mollusca > Cephalopoda > Sepiida > Sepiidae > Ascarosepion > Ascarosepion bandense. The sequence continues at coordinate 366,226 of JBBBDQ010001210.1, forward strand.
GTAGACTTGAACAGGTTAAGACTATAGTGATCAGACAAACATTCTTTTGAGTGTCGGTCCCACAGAGCAGCGGTGCTCGTTGATGGAATACGGTGGTTCGTTACAATGTGGACGACATGGCAGATTCTAGCCGTATAGGTTAGAACTTGGGGGGGGGGAATAAGAAACGTAATTCGTCTAAGAACTTTCCATGGATGTAGCAATAGAGCAGTGAAAAACTTGCTACATCTTGTCTGTAATAGATGGGTTGCAAGTTGTAAAATAATGTAAGCAAGTACGAACAGACGCGTTTGCACTTTATGAAGACTGGAAAATGAGGTCTGATCATTTCATGACCAAATAGGTGCTGTGGAGTCCGGGAATGGGAACTGCACAAAATAATGAACAACAAATCAGATATTTGAGATAGAAAAATAAGTAGATTAAACGTAAAGATACAAACAGAACGCTGGTTAGTAATTCAGAAATACGATTAGTAAGAAATATATATATATATATATATATATATATATACACATATATATATACAATTCTCTGAAGTGAAGCTGTAATAAATTTAGTATGTCCCCGTCAGAAGCTGACGGTTACTGCGTAGCAATCTTCTGCTTGAGTGGAGCTCAGAGCTACTATGAACTACGGACGCTGTATTTTCCGTGAAACCTCGGTAGCTGTCAGTAACTCATAGATCTCACTATGGTCGGAGTGTATGCATACTCAAGTCGAGTCCATTATCATGTAAAAAAGGGGAGGCCCTACAACAATAGAATAGAAGCAGTAGTTCATTTTAAGTCTGATCTGGCTCTTGTAAAGTTAAAGCTTGGTACGAGATGCTAGGTACTTATTGGATTGGTACAGAAAACCTACCATTTGTCCTGCATCTTTGGCGACGGCTCGTATGTACGAGAACCGCTTAAGATCTTAGTTGAGTTTGAGGCCCAGTAATCGCTCCAGTCACGGGCCTCATCGAGAGAACATCAGTTCAACGTGAGTGAGTACCGGCAATTCAGAGAGATTATAATGATAGACATTTGTGCACGAATACCACTAATTATGAGCTAACAAAATCTGATGATAATAATGCTCAGTATTACTGGGAATAATTTTCTTCGAATGTTTAGGATTCCCACATACGTTTGGTTTGGTTGCTACACAAGTCTTCAGATCTTTATGTGTTACTATTTCACCCGTAGATAGTTTGGGAGAAGAGTTGGATTCAAACATTTTCCAAGGGTATTGCATGAAAGTTGTAACAAACTCATCAATTAGACTTTGGAATCTATCTATCTAGCCATCTATCTAGCCATCTATCTAAAGATGGCGAGGCTGCATGCTTATTACTCTCTTCTTTTTAATAGGCTTTACTTTTTTCTAGTAGGACTTCGTGTATATGAATGTGATTAAACTGAAAAATATTGAGATCGCTCTGAGTCTCTACTCTCATGATATAACATCGTTTTCATGCACCTGAAAAACAATTTAATTACAAATAGATAACGAGAGAAAGATTATTTAATATCTATTCCCAAATCCGTTTAGCGTTACACAGCGGCAACTATGAAAGCTGGAAATGAGACTATTTTACCTATCTAATCTCCTAGCTGCAAATCTGCAACGGAATTATATGACATTTCATGCTGAAGAAAGAAAAAATATCTACAAAAATTTATCCTTATTTTCTGAACATGTTCACTTCCTTGTCAATGTCCTTCATTTAGCGGTGAATATGTAGGTACATCAATAAGCTCATAGCATAATGATATCTAAAGCAGCATTTACTTATAAAAAAAACATATTTCAATGTAATTTCCTTCCTTGTCAATACTCCTAATTCGTTGTATAATATAAATTACACACAGCATTATATATTGAACATTACAGAAAAGAAATTAAATAATATTTTTTAAAATTTCGCTGTTTTACGTCCTACAAGATCAAAAGTTATCAAACAATTCTCTAATGCCCAAACAGCCTTAGTTCAGGATTTGCAGTTTCAAACTCAAGACAATTCCTACTAGTAACTGTCATTTGTTTGCCTATGCACAGAACAGACAAACGTTTAACGTAACTTTTTATAATACTATCGTTTCACAGATAAAAAAAAAGATACGCTCAAGTTAGAAGGTTGCTGAATAAAGTTTTTGTGAGAGCATTATTGAAGGAATTGCAAACGCATATTATGAGAATATGCAGTACAGATATTGTTCTACCCAAAGACTTGAAGAGGTTAACATTGTGGTGATCGGAAAACATTATTTTGAGTGTCTGTTCTACAGAGTGACTTTTCTCGGGAAGGAGCTGTAGGAGTGAAACTTCTTTCTTACTAAAGAAATATGAAGGGTGAGTTAACCTTGTGTACACGGAATGGCTGGTTCTAGATGTGAAAGCCTAAACTAGTGGAACCAAGGAATGTAGCTCGTCAGAACATTTGCCAGAGAAATAGCAACAGAGCCGAGAGAGGCTTGTCACATTTCGTCTGTGGGGAATTTCTTGTCAGGAGGAAAATAATTCATCATCCACAAGGTCGTATAGACGTTTTTTGGAACTCTATTAATTTTGACAAGTGAAGACTGAGCAGTTTCAGACCAGATGTAGCAGCAATAATTCATTTTTACTCTTATTTGGTTTTTGCAAAGAGAGTGTATAACTGGAAAAGTCAGATACTTATTGCAGCGGTACACAGAGACCTATCATTTTTGCAGCGTCTTTAGCGATGGATCGTAGATAAGATTTCCACGTAAGCTCTGAGGTAAAATAGTCTTAATGAGAGTGCAATTATTTATCATGATTGGAGAAAATTCATGGTCTACTTGTTGATGGTAAAGTATTACTAAAGCATAAAAAGAAGAATAAATCAATGTTCTATTAGAGTCGCTTGTTAAAAACGATGACGATTGTATTGGCCGACAAACGAGAAACAAAAACACGCATATATAAAAATGTAAACTTACATGTTTATTTTTCGTCGGTGACAGTTGTGTAGAGTACGATAGTTGTCGGAGAGAATCACACATACGCAGGAGTTGTCGGGGACTCGTTAGCCAGGCGGAAGTTCTCTGCTCTCTTTCTCTATCAGTTCTGTTCTGTTCTCTGTTTTCGGCCAGAAACCCCAGACTTATATCACCCAAAAATTTCTTCGCATTTTTGCTTTTTCGAGTTGTTGCTTAATTTACGTCATCTACGCCCAGATACATCTGTCAATCATCTTCGTCGTCTATCGCCTTTCAAGCCTGTCGTCATTTGTTTTTTGCCTTTGATGTCAACCCTATTTTTGTAGGCTATCACCTTTCAAACCCTTTGATGTTCCAGCCGGAGTCACTATCTACGTCCAGAATATATTTCTGTCAGTCATATTTTTGCCGGTCACAGTAATATATTACAATGTGTCATTCTTTGGTTATATACAAAGCAGTAGCAGAATACCATAATTGTTTAAGATCACATTTAAATTTCGTGAATAAAAATGTCAACTGTATTTTCCGGACATTCAAGTGATATTTAAAGCGCGCTCATTATTTGAATAGCTGATTTCACTGAAGGTAGAATTTAGGCAAGGTCGAAAATATCATTTGTTGCTTTTATATTTAACGAGACTACGGATCTTAGATTTAAATCTCAATTGTCACGAATACTACGATTTATTGATGGAAAGATTAAAGCCTCCAAAAAGAGACGCCAATGTCAGTAATGATCGAAGAGCTACATCGTTAAGAAAAGAATATGAAAATTTGTTAATGAATTTAACTGTGAGCAAAAAGTAATCGCACAAACTTATGATGAACCGATCAGGATGGCTGGTCATCTGAAAGGAATGAAAGCAAGAATAAAGGATATTTTTCGTGCGAATGACATATTTTTCCGTTGTTTTTCTCATTCACTTAATTTGATACTTTTTTTATTAGCTTTAAGAATTCGTCAAATTCGTCAAATTTTCTTCCCAACTTTAAAAAGAATTTTTACTCGAATATCGCTGTTGGATGGAATCATTAGAAGGCGATTTCTAAAGTTATCTCAAACACGTTAAAATTATAAATTTCGACAAGTATTTTTTTGTTTGATAAACTTATTGCGTTTTCTCAAAATAATAAAAAATTAACAGGTCTGAAGTACTTCAGAATTAGCATAAGTAAGGGATTCGTTGCAATCCTAAGTGATGTGCAGTTTAAATTTTTATTAGTGATTTTGGAGACTATACTTATTGACAGAGATTCTGTTTTTCGATTCTTCAAAAAGACGTTCACTTAAAATTTTGAGGTGTACCTATGAGGCTGAAAACTTAAAAAAACAATTAGCTAGTATCAAGAACAAGTTTGGGAAGATTTACTGCTGGGTTTTGGATGATGTCGCTGAACCACCAGAAAAACGTGATCAACATCAAAAAGTAGATGGTGTTTTAAAAGCTTTGTTTAACAGCATTTTGAATGAAGTTATTGTTCACATTGAGCAAAGATTTAAAACAATGAGAGATTTCAGATTTGTTGAACACAAATGTTTTTCACGTTTACGAAAAAAAATCTTCCGATAAAAGCGTTTTCATCTTTAAATGTTCATAAAAACAAATTAGAATTGAATGCCAGCTGTGATCAATTTATACAGCAGCTTTTGCAAGGCAATCATCAGACATCCAAGTAAATCACAGACATAGTAAGGAATCTTTAACTGACTGAATTAAGAAAATTCCTTCGTCTAATTCTGACAATACCTGCCATATCTGCTTCCTGTGACAGATTGTTTTCTTCATTTAAACGAGTAAACAATTATACGAGTGAAAGTGACGAGAGGGTGAATAATTTGGTCTCCATTTTTGTCGATAATGAATCTGTAAAAAACAAAAAAAAAAACAACAAAAACGAAGAATTGAATTAATTGGCAAAATAATATTTATTATCTCATTAATTGTAGGTTTTATCATTTTCTCTCGTAAACAATAACTGTCATAATGGCAGGAACATCTCTGGGTTATTAACAATAGGTGGAACATCAAATCTATTGTAGAGACATAAAGCTCTAAGTGTAGTCAGTTGTACAAGTGCATTTTCCCTCATTAAAATTAGTTCATAGCACATTCAATATTTTAGCAGTGGTTGGACTAAAAATTGATGACGTCATTCGTGTTAGTTGTATATAGTTTTACAGTGTGTATATATATATATATATATATATATATATATATATACTCTTACAAACTATATAGAAGCAGTAGTTCTACTTTGTAGAAAGCAGAGAGTGATAGTGGGATCTATTCTAGCAGAGAACTTTAACAGCCGAACTAACAGCCACTCTAATAACATCTCATTGGTGTATATATATATATATATATATATATATATAGCACATATAGTGTTGATGTTAATAAAACAACGCTCAATGTAATATAGCTATAAAGTGCATATTAATAAATGTACATATTTCCCCTTATTGGTTCCGCAAGCAATATTTAGGTGCTGAGTATAGACAGACAGTTGGCTAACACAAAGTTGCAACAGACCATATATTATAATCAATAGATTATTTTAAAAATACATTTTGCATTTAAAACAAAGGTGAGTTTTATTTTATATATAAAGAAAGAAGAAATAAAGAAATATATATATTTATTAAAATTGTGATTATTAATTTTATATTAAGTATAAAGGAAGATTACTGATTTCTTTAAAAAATCAAATTTGAAGAAAGAACCTAAAATGATAAAAGTTATAATTTACGCTAAAAATAATATTGATCATAATTTAAAACAAAAATTAATCAAGATTGGATTTAATTTAAATGGTGATCTCTATTTTTATTATTTTTCAAAATTTAATTTTACTTTTCAGAAACAATAATCAATATTGTTTCTGTTCTGTCACCATTTACACAAACTTGTTAGGTTATTCGAAGTTTCCTTCTGGTATTCATGTCTTAAGTATGTACTTTCATAATTTTAAATTTTCAGTTCTCCGTTGTGTCACCCGTTTATACAAACTTGTTATGCTACTTGATGTTTCCTTCTGGCATGTTTGTCGTAAATATGTACTGTCTGTGTTAAATTATTTTCTAATTTTTCCATTTTTATTTTCTTGTTTTGTCACTCATTTTCTACAACCTGAAAGGATAATCGCAGTTTCATTCTAGCTCTCTTGTCTTAAGTATGTACTGTGTCAAATTATTTTACAATTTTTACATTTTCATTTCCTCGTTCTGTCATTCATTTATACAAACTTGTTAGGTTACTCGGTGTTTCCTTCTGGCACGCATGACTTAAGTATCTACTGTCTATGTTAAATTATTTTATTTTTAAATTTTCATTTCCTGGTTCTCGCACCAGTTTATACAAAATTATTAGCAAACTGGACATTTTCTTTCTGGCACTCATGTATTATGTACTGTCGCTGTCAGGTTATTTTATATTATTTAAATTTTCATTTCCATTTTCTGACATTTATTATACAAACTTGTTAGATAATTCGATATTTCCTTCTAACACTCATGTCTTAAGTATATGCTGTCTGAGTCAAATTATTTCATAATTTTAAAATTTTCATTTACCTGTTCTTTAATTCATTTATATAAACGTGTTACACTTCTCGAGACTACCATTTGGCACTCTTGTTTTAAGTATATAAGTCTGTATCAAATTATTTAATAAATTTCAAATTTTCATTTCCGTGCTGTGTCTCCTATTTATAAAAACTTGTTAGACTACACCATGTTTCCTACTGGGACACATGTCTTAAGTATGTATTAGCTGTGTCAAAATAGTTTATCAATTTTAAATTTCCTTTACCTTTTCTGTTACCCATTTATACAAACTTCTTAGGCTACTCCATAAGACCTTCTTGTCTTAAATAGGTTCTGTGTGTGTCAAATTATTTTATATTTTTTTAAATCTTAATTTCCCCGTTTTGGTCAACCATTTATATAAACTTGTTAGGTCACTCGATATTTCATTCTGGCTTTTATGTCTTACGTATCTACTCTCTGTGTCAAATTCTTTTATAAATTTTACATGTTCCTTTCCCTGTTCTGAAAATCATTTACACAAATTTATTACGCTACACGATGTTTCTTTCTGGTCCTTTTGTCTTCAGTATGTACTGTGTCAAATGTTTTAATATTCATAAATTTTCATTTCAATGTTCCATCACTCATTTATACAGACTTGTTAGGCGAATAAATGTTTTTTTTCTGACCCTCTTGTCTTAAGTTTGTAATCACTTTGTTAAACCGTTTTTAATATAATTTTTCCCGTTCTGTCAGCCATTTAAATTTATACAAACTTGTTCTGCTAATCGTTGTTTTCTTCTGGCACTTATGCCTGAAGTACGTACTATCTATATCAAATTATTTTATGATTTTAAAATTTTAATTTCTCTAATATGTCTTCCATTTATACAAACATGTTAAGATTACAGCAGTCAGATTATGGTACTACTGCCTTAAGTATGTTATCATCACTCAATAAGCATAACTAATAAAACAATAACTTTTAGCCAAAAATCGATTTTATTCATCACCATAGTCTCCTTCTAGGGTGATACACTGGTTCCAACGCTTTTCTAACAATTCGATGACTTTTCTTTAGAACGATTTGTCTTTGGCATTAAAAAGCACTTCAGTTTCCGATATCACTTTTTCAGTAGAGCCAAGTTTCTTTCCGGGGAGCATTCTTCTGAGGTCTACAAACAGCCAGTAGTCGTTGAGAGCCAGATCTGGAGAGTAGGGAAGATGCGGAAGCAATTCAAAATGCAATTCATGTAGTTTTGCTATCGTTTTGATCGACTTGTGACACGTTGCAGTGTCTTGGTGAAATATCATATTTTCTTTATTTGTGGCCGTGTTTTTGCAATTTCTTCCTTCAAACGCACCAATAATGCTATATAATATTCGCTATTGATGATTCTATTTTTCTCAAGGTAATCGATGAAAAATACCTTGCGCATCCCAAAATAGGAAGACCAAAACCTTGCCTGCTGATGTTTGTGTCTTTGGTTGCTTTGGACGGTTTTCACCTGCGGCTGTCCACCCAGCTGGCAGCCGATTTGATTCCGAAGTGAAGTGGCGATTCCATGTTTCATTCATTGTCATATGTTTACGCAGAAACTCATGTGTTGAAACAGTTGCAAACAACACTGAATCGTCGACGCGTTAATTAAACGCTGAACCCATCTGAACACTACTTTCTCATTAACAAATGCGTCCTGTTCAACTCCTCTGCTATCGCAGGCATGTTCAATTTATGATCTGTCGAAACAGTTTTGTGGATGATTTTTTTTTTGTGTTTTCTGGGACAACAGCCGATTTTGGGCGAACTGAGTGTTCAACATCATTTGTGTCTGTACGACCTTGTTTAAAGTTAGCATACTACATTTTAACCGTTGTTTCCGACGGAGCAGAGTGCAAATAACATTTATGGAGCCATTGTTTTGCTTGAACAGTATTTTTCCATCAGAAAGCAAAGTTTTATCAACACGCGAAATAAAGATTTTTTCATGGTTTTGAAAGTTTGCAACAGTAGCTTCACTTAAATAACTGTAATTTGTAAACTAATAATCCGAATGAGTCCAAAATTTACAAAAAATATATGGATTTTTTTTATTAGTAGCATTGTCTATATGTCAAGCTCGGAACTTTTTGAGTGATGTGTTACTGTCTGTGTGAAATTATTTTCTAATTTTTAACATTTCTCCTCTGTCACTCACTTACAAGGAGATGAACGAATTTTAATTTTAAATTTTCTGGCTGGGATGAGAGCATCAATGCCGACTTTTACCCAGGAAGATACTTCAGAGGCGCAGTCTTGAACAAAAAAACTAAAAATTATGTTACAAGCGACATTGCGAAGGAAATAACGGAATGAGTTCCAGTCTGCCTATTGATGACAGAAAAATATTTTGCCGGTGTGTGTGTGTGAAGGGAACCGGTTCAGACTGCAACATAATTTGGCCTCAGAGTTTTCTCCCGGAAGCACTTGTAGCGACACCCATTAATGCGTGTCATGGCATTATAAGATCCCGGATTATATTGAACTGTTGATCAGAACAGCCTCTCAAGAAATTATACAAGAGTTCGGATTTCTAATTACCAGCCAGAAGTTTCATTCAACATGAAAAGCCGTTGCCACCATCCACAAACATCTAATTAACCTTGTGATAGCATCTTCATTAAGACCCGAAGAGAAGAAAGAAACCGGGAATCCCTTGATAAACAGGAAACAAAGGATAAGTCTGTATTCTTGTTGAATAGCTGGGGGAGGATTTAGGATCGGGCGATAAGAAAACTTGTCTACTCCTATTGAAACAAATTAATTGAAACATATTACTGTTTTAACTTAGTATAATTCATTTTAATTCAATAAAGGATAAAAAGGACAGTTTATGCGATACTTCTGAAAAAATAAATAACTATAAACATCTAAAGAGTAAAGTAATTTTTTTAGATCTTCTCCAAAATAACTTATTTATAGCATAACTAAATTTAACATCTAAACTTATTTATAAATGGAACTGTGTGTGTGTGTGTGTATCCGTTACCTATAGATTCCAAAACGGCTGAACCGATTTTCTTGAAAATTTACACACTTGTACTATAAGCATTTGCAAGTGTTCTTAGCTAGGTTTTGTGTCGAGGTGCCCCCGATAAATGTCGAAAATCGATAATCGAAAAAATCAGGTTATAGAAGGAGTGGTCCGATTTTAATCAAATTTGATACACTCATAAACAAAGATATAAGAAACGATATTCAGAAGTTTCAAGGTTGCAGTTCTTACAATAGTGCAGAAAATCGATATATATAAAAGGCAAGATATTTGTGCGTGTTTCTCTTTATCTACCTGTATGTGTGTATTTTTTCAGCCCTTTTATTTTAGTTTTTGCTTCGGTTTTGGCCCTAAGTAGGTATAATTGTAGTTCTTAGTCTCAGCCATGATACCATTTACTCGGAGGACTTATTTAGCCTTCAAAATTCAGTTCACGACGAAAATAACTTATTTGATATCGATACCAGGAAATCAAAATTTGACTTACATCCATTCATTTTTCTTTCAGTCTATGGGTTTGCTTTAACTGGAAACAACTATTGCTTTTTAGTCTTTCGTACCAACGTCCAAAGAGTCTGAGCTCCAGGACAATGGATTAGTTTTAAAGCTTTCATTACACCCGAGCAACGCCGCTAGTTCAAAATAAATGTTAAAACTAGATACGTTTAGACAGATTTGAAAATATGTCCCGTCCGAATGAAAAAAAAATTACTTATAGTTATTAAATAAAATAATTATTGGTAAATAGTTAAAATAAAAAAATATTAAATAAAAAGTGTTAGAAAAATCAGCGATACTCTCTAGTCAAAGCTAAAAAAAAATTAAGGAATTCGATTCGTAAATATTTCCTTAAACTTTCGAACGGTACATCGACATTCAGGAAAGAAAAGTAACGCTAAAATAAATTAAGATAATTCATAAGAATGTATAAATGTATGAGTAATTTAACAATTACAGGCTAATAAATGCTTTTAATATAATAAGTCTAACATTTATTTTTTAATATAACAGTAAAAAATCAATGGATGGAACTCGCTCCCGTATTCTTGCTTTCCTGACGGCTACAAACTCCAGAAATTTAAATGCAAAGTCAATACTCATCTACTAACCAGTGGACTCTAGCTCTCTCCCCACCCCCGTATAACCTTCCCTTTCTCTCCACCTATGTATCTGTCATCGCACCTGCTTTCTCATCTTTCTATTGTTACTTTCTAACTAGTTTGTACTCCTCACTCTTTTATAATTAATCTTTTTACATTTATGTAGCCCCCCCCCCGCTCATCAGTGGCATTTCCGCCTTGCTCGAGGTGAAATGATTAAAAAAAAATATATATATATATATATATTAAAAAATAAATGTTCTTAAAAATAAACATGTATATCAATAATCAAAGATTATAATTGCGTAATAATATAACAACATTATAACAAAATGAACAACGACAAATATATCGATAGGTGGCTAACTAATAAAAACAAATTAAAACTTCAGTTTCAAAATACATGTGTATATCATTAAATTATTCATTGAAAAATGATTAACGCCGGTCTTAAGTATGCAGTGTCTGTGTCAAATTATTTAATAATTTTAAAATTTTCATTTCTCTGCTCTGAAAACCATTTATACAGACTTAAGCTAATTGCTGTTTCATTCTGACCACCTTGTTTAAATATGCACCTTCTTCGTCAAATTATTTAATAATCTTTAAAATTTTAATTTCACTGATCTGTCATTCATTTATACAAACCTATTAAGTAAATCGAGGCTTCCTTCTGACCCCTCGATCTTAAATATGTAATTACTGTGTCAAATTAATTTAGAATTTTAAATTTTCATATTTCTGTTTTGACGCCCATTTATATAAATTTGTTACATTATTCGATGCTTCCTTCTGGTCTTCTTGTCGTAATTATGTACTGTCTGTGTCAAATTTATAAATTTGAATTTTCATTTCACATTTCTGTCACCGAATTATACAAACTTGTTAGGTTACTCGACATTTCTTTCTGGTACATATGTATGTAGAGTCTGTTTGAAATTATTTTATAATGGTTAAATTTTCATTTTCCTCTCTTGTCATACAGTTATACAAACTTGTTAGGCTGCTTACTTTTTTCTTCTGTCACTTTTGTCTTAAGTATACACCGTGTGAGTCAAATTATTTTATAGTTTTAAATTTTCATTTTTCTCCTTTCATCAGTTTACACAATTTTGTTAGGCTGCTCATTGTTTCCTTCTGACATTCCTGTCTTAAGAAGTCACTGTGAGTGCCAAATAATTTTAGAATTTTCATTTCCCTCTCCTATCATCTGTTTATACAAATTGTTAGGCTGATAACCGTTTCCTCCTGACACTCTTGTTTTAAATACACACTGTATGTGTAAAATTTTCTATAACTTATAATGTTTTTAATATCCCTCTCCTCTCATACAAACTTGTTAGGCTAATCACTGTTTCCTTCCCGTCCTAAACAGTGTGTATCAAATTATTTTATAGTTTTTAAATTTTGATTTCTCGCTTCTGTTGTCCGTTGATACAAACTTGTAGGGCTGCTCAATGTATCCGTCTGGCAATATTGTCTTAAGTATACACTGTGTACGTCAAATTCTTTTTATAATTAACTTTTCAATACTCCCTCCTCTCATTCATTTACACAATTTTGTTTGCCTAATCGCTATTTCATACTGGCTATTTTGCCTTCAGGTTTCAGTGTCGCACTTTTCGTCATCTGCTAAAACATTTATCAGATATTTAAATTTACTCACTTTTTGATTTTGGCATCTCCGATTTACAGTTCACATTTAAAGCTTAAACACACATTTTGTTTCCCTGCAGTTGACGTTTAATCCTTTCTTCTCGCTTTCATTCACCACCCTAAGAGTTTTTGTAGTTTTCTTTCTGTGTCTTCTATTAACATTGTGTCATCTGCATATCTTATGTGTGTAAGATTTTTCCAACCAGTTGCTAACGTAATTTTGAACATAGAATAAGTTGTGCTAGGGGTAGAGTAGGAAAACAGACGCTTCTATGACTCGGCAACTTTAAAATCAAGCTAGTAACGCGTCATCCACACCGACTAGATACTGAATTTTCTACTGTTCCAATTAAAACTCAGAGAAGGCCACAGAAAAATGAAATCAACAAAAAGAATTTCAGGACTACTCCGAGATATATATATATAAATATGATAGCAAACTTTCTTTTAAACATGATTCGTTGAATATGACAGAAAAGGATAATTTGATGAATTTGTTATTGTTTTTCTGATATTATTATTGTTTTTTTGTTTGGAGGGTAGGATTGTAAAAATTGCTCTTAGTATATATTTTTCAAGCGCTTTTGTCTCTTGTTTTAACCCTTTTTAAGGGATTTGTTGTTGTTATAATTGCAACTGCTGAAAATATAGGACTTGTCCATTAAATGGCCAGTGTATGTCCGAAAGAGACATAACTAACCGGGCAGAAGATTATCCCGCAGTAGACGAGAAGACATAAGTATAACAGTGTAATTCGTGGTTAGCTATAATATTAAACCCTTATATTATAGATTATTGTCCAGAAAAATTAAAACCTGTCCGAAGACAGATAAATAGAGTTGAAATATGCTTTATCCGCCCGAGGACAGATATTACACTTTGATTCCAGTCAAAAAGCTGAGAATCCGTGGAAACGAGATCTTTTTTTCCAGACGTACAATACTAAAACACGTAAGCTAAGTCAGGCAATCACCGAAAATTATGTTATCAAAAATAAAATATAGTCTATTGAATTATTTTTAGATAATTAAGAGAACGTTTTTAAAATGGGAATTTGATTAGAAAGAAAAAAACCTGTTTAAAAAAACCCTGCTAAACTCTAATTAATAATGGACTATTCCATTTCGAGTAAAGAAAAAGATATACGTTACTTGTTTTCAGCGAGAAACTGAATAAAAGAAAAGAAAGAAGGAAAGATAAACGTATTTAACAGCTGTTTCAGTAAAATGGGATAATGTTACTTTCAAATCTGTTCATTTTTTCTACTTTTTTAAAATATCGACCAACATTCATATTTATGGTTGTTATTGCAATATTTTTTTGAAGTTGATAAACTAAAATATTTAAACGGTATGATAGATGCATTTCTCAGAATATTTGTCATAGAAGTCACCATGAACTTATTCAGTCATTAACAGAAGAGTTGATTCATTAGAAAATTTAAATAAGAAAATATTTAAATTCTCACGGGTATTTTCAATTATAATAAATTGCTTTCCTCATGAAAACTGGTGTTATTTCATACCTACCTACTTATCTATCTCGGTCTATCTATATCTATCTATGTACCTATTTAACATAATATTGAAGCAGCAATTCTTTAACATGTTTTATTAAATCGAATAGACATGAAATATTTTTTGAGCTTTTTGGTCATGTTTTGAGTTGAAATTAATGGTTCCATTGTTTTTGTTTTTCAACAGGATTCCCTTTCTAATTGTCAGCAATAATTACTTTGCACTATATATTCTACTTAAAACTTCCTTATTTGCTATATTCTCTATTCTTGATATTTTTAGCACATTCACAATATTTGTCCGTAAAACCACATTTTGATCGCTCAAGTTTGAAAAAAGGCATATTTTGCTGTCTCTACGTACCTTCGTATTTTCTACAAAAACCGTATCCCAAGATATGAATCAAATGTAATAATCTTTTTGTTTATAACCATGCATTCTATCTTCTTACAATCAGAATTCTCAGTTTTCATTCTGGATATTTGAGCAACGACAATTTTTACTACATAGCGTATGTTTTAAACTGACGTGTTTCAATAATAAATCTTGTAAATCAACAGAGATTTTTAAAATGATCGCGATAAAGTTTATCAGCAGAAAGAACCGTTATCATACACTCACCCACCTACCGTACACAAACATGTACAAAACACACACACACACACACACACACACACACATATATATATAGGGTACGATGAGTAAATTAATGCTATTTTAGATTTTTCATTTCGCGCATGTGCGTTGTTTGTTTTTTTTTTATTTTGTTGGCTGCACCGTATAGTACGTTCATTTAGGCGCCGCCAGTGGGAAAAATCAATTGACGCATTTTACTCACTCAGAAATTTGGAAACGTGAAGTACTGCTTGGCATTCGCACAAGAAGCTACAAAAGGAAAATTGTGTGATCGGATGTCAATGTGAAAACTGTTCAGATTCTGAAAGAGTTGGATGAGTCTAATGGACATTCCAAAGGTACAGTAGCTCGGAAAAATCACTCTGATTATTCCGAAGAGGAAAAACCATCGAATTTGTTGTTGAGGGCCTCAGACTTAACACGTGACTTGAAAAGACAGTGTTACTCTGGGTAAAGGGGATGACTTCTGGAAAACCCTATGTCTGGCAACATGATTCTGCACCATACCATACAAGCAAGAGGATGCAGACATGGCTTTTAGACAATTTATGCCACCAAGTCACCCCTTACATTTGGCCTCTTATCTGAAACTCCATTGAGTAATTAAATGCATGCGGAGCAGTTGAATGAGTAACTAGCAAAACTTCTTGTAATATCAAAGATAAAATGAAGGCAAGGGTTAAAGTAGTATTCACAAACTTAAAAGAGTCATATAAAAATGTTACACAAAAGATTCTGAAGTTGCCTGGAGAGTGTAGTTGAAGCCAATGTTTACTTTTATTGAATAAATTTACTTTTAATTATTTCCAGATAATTTTGTGTAATTTTTGCTAAATATACCTTTTAAAATGAGATGTCAGTATTATTTTCAGTTTTGCGTAATTTTTACTATAATCTATTTATCTCTATATATCTATCTATCAATCTATCTATTTATCTATATATATATATATATAATAAAATGAGAATCCGCTAGTGTTATTTTATAAAATATTTTATTTTTTATATTCTGCTACATGTGTTTCTGGTCTCGCGAACTTCTTTAAGCAGAAAGTGGTTGTCAGTCATGGTCTTGTTTTTGTGTGGCAGTAGATTAATTCTACTTGTGAAAAGATCTCTTTTCGCTTTAAGGGTAAATATTTTAAGATGGGTCAAATATCGGGAGGAGGAAGGTTTCATTTTAATATATTTTTGAATTTATATATACATAGGCACAATACATATGTATGCATATATACACTCTTCCCATGTGGTGTAGGATCTTGTGTGTATGTCACTGCGTTCGTTTTTGCTAATATGTGTAGATATTAGCAAGAACGAATGTAGTGACACACACGAAATCGCACAATTTGACTGATAGCCACTCTCTGCCTGAAGAACGTCGCGAGACCACAAACACGTATAGCAGAATATTATTTACCTTCCTTTATTTTGCTAAACGCATTGTGACAGTCCTCAAAACCTAACCATATTCCTAATATACACAACGCTTCAAGCAAATTACAACACTTTCTTAAATACAATATTTTTTCATAAAAGAACCCTTTTCACTTTTTGTTTAAATTGCAAAATTTTCTCTCTTTGGAACCACTGTAATATGCCCATTATTTATTTATTTATATATTTATATAAAAATTTTCGCCCTATTTGGATATGAAAATAACTGTCTGAGATATTGCTCTCTATAACTTTCTTCTTTTTGTGAACATTGAATTTAAAAATATTTCCCTCAAGTTACAAATTTTGGATGAATCGCTGCTACCTTTATTTTGCTGTTTTCTTTCTGTTAACTAAATTTTTGTCTGAATCCATGTTTATACCCGAACCACATCCTTGAGCCAATCTGGGTATAGAATATCCGACGTAAAATATATTTTTTATGACACAACATCCGGGGTTATCAGAGAAAATTCGAGTATACTTCGCCACGCTCGAGGCATAGCTGACAACAACTACATTAACTAGACATCTTACATTACATTTGTCTGATCATTCGTTCATTTCTAGACATCTACAAAAAACATTCCTGTCTACATTCACAATGTAAAAAATATTGATCGATAATACAACTATCCTACACTAAGAAAACAAAAGCAAACTACAGATTCTCGTGGCAATATTCATTAAAACACTTAAGCCGTTAATTAATAGAATTAGCTATGAATACTGTAGTAATGTTTTAAAATGTTTGTAAAAACAACAGACAACAATTTTTTCATGCTTTAACATATGCATGACCATGACATTACAACATATATATAAAAATTGCATTTTGGATAATTTTCACGTTCCACTGAATGCTAGCAATTTGTCAACCGTTATATTTGAAGCAGAATAAAAATTTAGTCATTTAGAAATGCAGTTTTGCGGTTATTTTTTGTTACCATAACTCACACCCCTGAAAATGATCTCGGAAAGTGATTGAAAGTACTTGGGTACCTTGAGAAATGAATGATAACATCTGTCACCGTTACAGCTCATTTCTGACATCTTCCAGTTATAATACACGAAAGATTATCCGTGAGTGTGAACAGATTTTATTAAAAATAAGCAGACATAATGTTTGCAATTTATTTAATCTGACATGTCTAAAAGAAAATTTGCTGCCTAAATATACATTCACACACACACACACACACACACATGATTTTGAAATGAGCTGTTTCTGCGACTTATAATAGATTTTCGAACTTTTTTTAAGGTACAACACGGATTTTTACGAACGTGCAACTGGAACTTTTAAACAACCGAAAATTTTCAAAATTAAGGAATCTTCAAAAATCTCGATTTTGAGATAGAAGTCGAAACTAATAAGAAACTTTTCCAATATTTAGATGTAGAATTTAATCTACAAAACGGCAGTGTCTCTCTTTATATATTAAAACAAACACAACTTTAAAGAACGTATATACTAGATCTACCCATCTAAACAGCATAATCAAACACACCACTAAGGGAATTCTTCCAACAAAACCATTTTCGATGAAAAGAAAAAAGGTTATGAAAGAGTCTTAAATGAAACTGGCCATAAAGACAAATTTGAATACAAACCTCAGGCAAACAAACAAATTAAAAATAATACTAGAAATCGAAACATTATATGGTTCAAGTCACCGTTGAACTTAAAAGTAAAATCTATAATGTGGCAAATATTTTTAAATTAATTGCTAAATACTTCCCAAAAACTCAGAATTAAATAAAATCTTCAATAGGAATTCAATCAAATTAAGTTATAGCTGTACTAATAATTAAGAAAATTACACAAAAAACCAAAACACTTGAAACGTAAATAATAATGTACATCGAACATATATAAAAATTTTCAGATAAAAATCCAGGTAATGATTACCTTTCATATTAATAGTTTAGTGATTCATTCTTATATATACAATGAAATGTTACTTAAATGTTCAAGGAAGGTAACCATGAAAAAATGACTTAACCTAACGTAGCAACTCCCTCTCAAAGTCGGACACGACTAAGGCAACCTCATTGTGCTTCCTATTCCTTTTTGTTTTGATCACTGTTGTCTTTAAATATCTCATATTTGTCAATTTTCCCATTTAGTTAGCCATCATTAATCTGAAATGTAATGTTTATATGTTGTATTCTCTCCGTACTATACTTTTAGAACATGTTCTGAACCTCCAACTGGAACGGATACTCCATAAGATCTACACAGTGTAAGGACAACAGGTACAGAGTGTAAGATATCAACAGTAAGCTTTAAAAACAAGTGGTTAGAGTATTTTCATCAAGAACCATTACAAACCATTTACTCAAACTTGGACTTGTTTTTCTTGTTAGCTTTTCCCTGATGCAACAATACCTACATCTTCGGCTTGTATCTCTTCAACAGATATAAGAAATAGTGGTTAAGGTTCACTATTTGTTTGATCATATATATGCGTGAGTATAAACTTGCGCTGACGCCCTACGACGGTAGTGCATTAAATATTTGTTGTTGTTGTTCTTCTTCTTGCTTTTCTTCTTCTTTGTACCGTGTCCCTTCAGGAAGTGGGTAATCATTTTTTGCTACAATATCCAATTTTTGCCAATTGTGTCCTTTCGCTATATCTTTTAATACTTGTTCTATCAACGATACAGGCTCCTTAGGATAGATTATGCTCTGCTTTACTCTGATCGTCTTGCCTTGTCCTCTCACTATCAAGTTTTAGAAAACTTCTTTTCTCATTCTGTATCCTGTTAGAATACCCTTTATTTTGGAGTTTCTACCAGCATAGGTCTGTATATGATTAGTCCAACAGCTTCTCTGCGTCCATATTAGTGACGAATTGTTGTCCTATCTACATCCTGTTTTCAAAGACAAAACTTTGCAAGTCTCTTCCTGTTTTATAGCTATTTCCATGGAATGTATTCAGATGAACTACATTGCTTAGTTATACCAGTTCTAAACTTCACAGATAAGACCTTCTATGCCACGAACATTGTACTGAACCACCTTCATTTCCTTCGAATTTCATTGATGAGATGTAAGTTCTACTCAAGCAGATTCTTTTCACAAACTACTGCTTTGTCAAAACGACACCCACAAGGTTGCTTCCCCGGTCACTGTTCAAGATTAGAGTTGGCCATTGTTCACACATATTTGCATAAACTGTATCTCTCACCTTGTAATCCGCTACCTTAACTGGATCTTAGGCCTTGTACAAGATAAACATAATTGTAAAAATGTTACTCTCAACTATCAATAGTACCTACTCACTCAATTTTGATTAAAACGAATCATGCATTGAATGTGTTTTAATTTCATTTCCACCAACACACACACACACACACACACACATCTATCTATCTATAAGTTATTACGTGACCTACGTTTATAACATGAGTCGTGTCTTCACATGTAGACATCACAAAATCTTATAAAAAATTCCAGTATTTCTATATTGAAAAAACATTAACAAGTAAGCTAAACTTATTACACATAAATTAAATTTAAGCCAAAAAATACTAATTTTAACACGTAGACGAGCTTTCTTAACAATCGAAGACCATAAAGATTTTGCCAACAACCCATCATACCGACTTATAAATAAAAAACAAGTAGGCAAAATAAGACACCAAATATTAAAAAAGTATTCGTGACTTGCTAAGAACAGCCACTCAAGCTAACCAGTGGAAGAACACAAGTGATTGCATTTCCTGGTTCCAAAAAATCGAATGCAAAAATAAAGACATGTTCATTAAATATGACATTAAAAAAACAACTTTTAACCATCAATTTCTGAAAAAGGTTTAATTGAAGCGTTTAATTTTGCTAAAAGGTACATAAACATACCATCTGAACATATAGATATAATCCTACATTGCCGTAAATCAATACTTTTTCACAAAGGTAAAGCATATACATTTAAAATAAAATCAACAAAATAATTCATATAGACAACCACGGATTATATTGAGATGACGGGTTAATGATAGCACCAGACAACAAAAGAGAAAATGATAAAATAAGGAAAGAACTTTTCAAATTATTCAAAAAACTAGATTTTGGTATAATAGTAGAAATAAATAGAAAAGTAGTACAATATTTAGATGTGGAATTTAATTTACAAACTGGCAATATCTCTCCATACATGAAAACAAACACCAAGTTAAAGTACATAAATACAAAATCCAACCATCTCAAAAGTATAATTAGGCACATTCACAAAGGAATAGAACACAGGCTACCAAAAATTCGTCAAACAAAACAATATTTGATGAAAAAAAAACTATGAAGATGCACTAAAATATCTGGCCATAAAAACATTTGACAATATAATTCTCAACCAAACAGACAAACAAAAAAACTATAATAGAAAACGAAACATTATCTGGTTCAACCCACCATTTAATTTAGAGGTAAAGACCAAAATAGGACAAATATTTTTTAAACTGAGAGATAGACACTTTCTAAAAAGCTCAGAACTAAACAAAATTTTAATAGTAACACAATCAAGCTAAAGTATAGATGTACTTGTAATTTAGACAGTTTCATAAAAAACAAAACTCTAGAAATTTAGATAGCATTGTACAAAACAAGACCACTAATAATAAATACAACTGCAGGGACAAAAATAAATGTCCACTTCAAGGACTTTGCGAATCAAAAGAAGTCATTTACAAGGCAAAAGTACATGATTTAAATAGACAAAATAAAATATATTTGGGATCAACCAAAGACACCTTTAAGACCAAGTGGTTCAGTCACATGTCTACATTAAAAATAGGAAAATAAAAAAAACTGTACAAAATTAACTAGCCACGTGTGGAAAAGACCCACACATAACGTAGAGTATAGCTAAAACAGCCAAGCCTTAAAACGGTGGCAAAATATGTAGACTGTGCCAGGAAGAAAAGTTAGAGATTATTCTATTCCCAAACAAAAATTAACTATTGAATGGAAGAACAGAAATTATGACTAAGTGTAACCAGACTAAAAAATACCTATTAAGTTCATACAACCATGGATGGAAACGTTATAATTTCTTGTAATTTTAAAAATTGCGCGTTCAAAAATTTTCTGCCACGTGATCGTTAAAAAAAACAGCGTTACGTGAGTGTAAACTTTAAAATCAGTTATTGCAAATCGCCTGAAGACACTACTCATGGTAGAAATGTAGGTCACGTAATAATTCGTTTACAAATGGAAAACATTTAAAAGTTCTACAATATTTTTTGAACACTATTTTAATATAAATGTGCACTGATCTAGTTTTATTATGAACAAAAACTAAGTAATTAAGCAATCAATATATATATATATATATATATATATATATAATTTTGAAAAATACCATCTTGGTCGGATTGAGATCTTTTCAGCACATTGAAATTTTATGAATTAATACAACTGCATTATCTTATAAGTTGTTGCTTGTATTGGGAATATATATCTTTTATGTATCTTACTGTCAAATGTTTCTAAGCTTGTCACTGAGTATGATAGGAATGGATTTTACTACCGGATCAATTTAACGTGTACAGCAATTGATTTGAAGAGAAATTGATCTATCAGAATTTATTAATAGCAGACGTAAGATATACAGAATCTAATGTATTGTATTATCTCGAGACAGGATAAGGTTTCATATTTTTCGTCAGGGCATATGTAGACAAGTCAATGCAACAAACTCGATGGGAATTCGAACTCGGCTCTACAATTTCTTGTTAAGTCACTATCCATTAAACCATCTGCATATTTAACCCTCACAAATAAAGAAGTGACTTGAATGCCGCAGGAATCTCTCAACTCTCTTTGCTAAAAATCATGGCAAATAATAAATGAAGCGAATAGAAAACTCATGATTGTGTTCCTCCTAAAAAAATATTGCATTTTTAAAAATTCAATTCGTGTTGATGAGCATGATTTCTGTTCGATGATTTGTTTGATTTGTTTGTCTACCCACGCTGTGTTTATAATTTTCTCACTTTTTCTTTTTTTTCCGTATCAACAAGAGAAAAGAATTTGAAAAAAAATATCAGACAATGCAACCACTGATATCAGACAATGCAAACACAGAGAACGATCTGACTAGAAAACTGGTGCTAAAACTCTGGAAAAAAGAACACTAACAAAAAGACAAACAAAACAGAAACAAATGAAATGTTTGTAACATTCACGGTAACATCGAAAATAAAAGAAAATTAAATCGACGGATTTGTGCAAATGGATGAAGTACGTATTACAGAGGCAAGATTAGATCGTTAAGAAACAAGGAAAATCAGTTAGATACAAAAATAAACATCGTCCACAGTCTTAAGGGTTATATATATATATATATATATATATATATATATATATAAAAGAGTAAATACGAGTCCTGACACTGCCTCTTCAAGTCATTTGTAGTTTTAAAGAATAAAAACTGTTTATATAGTGAATGTTTCATTTATCTACCCAACGAGCTAAGGCGTATGAATTGTTTCAATGCTTCGGCAAGAAAAACAGGTATATTTTCGGAATGCATAGAATTTTATTGTCGCCATATACATAGGTAACATTCTCGTAAAATATAATCTACTTTTGAAATTCACCTCTGCCTTCAGACGCGTTGGATTTAATTTAAATTCTACTTTTATTGGGTGTAGTAAGCGTAATATATATTGACCCAAAATTTGGAATAGGAAAACTGAACTCAAAATTTAACAAATTATACTTCCTGCCCCTTAATATGACAAAACTATGAGTCCATATATCTCTACATTGTCTCAGTACACAATATCAGATGATCTGAACATTTCCCGTCAAAAGTAGAAGTAGAAATATATTCGTATGGCCCATATCTAGGATACATATTATCTTCAGTGATGGAAAGTTAGGAGAATAGGCCCGTAATTATGAGCTCGTTGCCTGCTAGACGGGTATGGATTTCAACACTGTTTTTTTACTAGTTTGAACAAGGCTTTTGTCGCATAGTGTATATAGTTTTATCGCAATGAGTGGGTCTGTAACTTCTGTCTGCGATTCTGGGACGAAGACTTATCATTTATATTACATGCAGTTGAACATATGGCTCTCAACTTTATTGCTATTATCAAAACGTCTGGGCTACTTTTGTCGGCATACCTAAATGTTGAATTGGGCTGATCCGGATGCTATGCTGATGCCTACCTTTTTTGTCGCCAGTTATTTCTGTTTTAGAGTTTCTTCTCTTCTAATCGTTTATACATCCAAGGAAGGATAAAGAGTTTATATCGCGAAACGTTAACAACGTCATGATAGACAAAACTGTTGAAAGGCTAAAACTAAGTAGATAGACTAAACTATCGCCCGGTTCACACTACACCCACGTCTATTGAATAGGTTCAGAGGCTCATCCCTTGTTCCCTCTTTAGGATGTGGTTTCCGGCTTTCTCTTCCAATCTTCTCACTGTTTTTTTTTCAGTTGGAGTAGATAGACTAAACTATCGCCCGGTTCAGACTCCACCCACATCTATTGAACAGGTGAAGAGGCTCATCCCTTGTTTCCTGTTTAGGATGCGGTTTCCGGTTTTCTCTTTTCCAATCTCTTCACTCTTATGTAGCCCCCTGCACATCAGTGACGTTACCGCCTTGCTTGGGGTGAAATGATTAAAAAAAACATTAATGTGTACGGACAAAGAGTTAAATTGTGATAACAAAATACGTTCTCAAAATCTGAACCGAATAGGTTGTTGTTTTATGCTGCACTGGTTGAGCGATAAGCCGGCTAACCAATTATCTATAACTAACTTCTTACTGTCACACTGATGACAGTAAAAAGCTGTTACACTCAATAGAATCTTGACAAAGATTATTGAGTCAATATTTTTTCGTCCACAGCGATACGTATACAAACCAATATAATTAATATTATCTTTAACCTTTTAAGAAAATCGTTTAATTTGGATTCGTAGCGTGAAGCAACCCTTTGATTTTTTTATATTCGAACATAAACAGCATTCTGTTAGTGTATCTGGAAAATCTCTAAATTACAGTAAACAGGTATAACAAAATGTTTACCTACAGCCTAGATTATCGTTTACCTACTTATCTACGATATGTGCAAATGCTTTCAGTTCATGTATTTTCCTTCAGATTATACAGTCAAAAATTTCCCAAACTTTTGACACTGTTTCAATTAATACAACTAATATTTAGTAAGTGATCATTTGACATTGCAAGGTGAAAAGTGAAAATGAGAGATTATATATTTTTCGTAAAAAAATACAATGCTACTTACTTTGAAGTGCTTATATATTAAGTTTCTTTTTTATTATTTTATTCAAATGAAGGAAATCATAAATCAAAGAAGTTCGGTTTAAACGATAGAAAATAAAAATTAATTTTCATTCTCACTCCTACTGTCTGCTGTATCACACACCTTCAGGAATTTGGTGAACCTTCATTTATAATTACCGGTGTCTCTATTTCAAATTACCACATATTCATTTAACGTCGATTTTTAAAAAAATATCAACATTTTCTCGTTAAATATAAAAAAATCCGTCTGTTATTTTCTGTTGTAGTAAAAATTTAGTTTTAATCATTTCAATGCAAAGAAGTTGATACTTTCACTAACCAAGTAGCCGGAAAAGATTTCCAAAGTTCAGAGAAGAAACAAGAGGTTGCTGAGAGTGAAGGGAAATGGTTAAAACGTTAGAAAGAAGAAACAATATAGAAGATAGCGATAAGTACTTCATTTAAGTTTAGGAAGATCGTAGTTTTTTTTTTTGTTTTTTTAATCATTTCACCCCAAGTAAGACATTCCACTGTCACTATTGCGCAGGGGGTTACATAGGGGGGAAGTGATGAGAAAGGATAGTTAGATATAGGAAATGTCAGAAGGAGGGTGATAGACGGGTAAGGATACCGAGAATGAGGGTTGGATAGATGGTGAGAGTGTTTGAGAGAATAGATGCAAATTAGTGTGATAGGAGGTGTCTATTGACTTTACATTTAAACTCCTGGAGATTGTAGCTGTCGGGGAAGCAGGCATGTGGAAGGGAATTCCACCGGCGGGAAGCGCGTGAAAAGAAGCTGTTGGAGTATAAATTACGGTTACATCTTATCTGTTTTACTGTAAAAGGGCGGGACCTAGTTGCTAATCTAGTATCTCGTTGACAAGAGACAAGAAGCCAGAATAGATATCCAAATCTCAGAAAAGAAACTGTTAAAATATTACTGGGATTAAAATAAAACAGGGAAAACATTAGGAAGGAGAAATAACTCAGAAAGTGGTAATTAGTGTTAGATTTAAGTTTAGAAAGATCGTAGTTGACAGGAGACATGTGGCTGGAATAGATATCCAAAGGTCACAGTGGAAACTATTAGTAGGTTACTGAGCGTGGAAGAAAATGAGAAAATATAAGGAAGGATGGAGATATAACATAGAAGATGGCGATTGGTGTTAAAAATAAGTTTAGGAAGATCATAGGTGACAGGAAGAAAGTATTCTAAAAAGATATCTGAAGGTCAGAGAAGAAACTATTAAGAGGTTTCTGAGAGTGAAAGAAAATGGGAAAATTTTAGGGAGAAGAAACATCACAGAAGATGGCGATTGGTGTTAAATTTGTTTATAAAGATCGTAATTAATAGAAGACAAGTAACCGTAATAAATATTCAAAAATCAAATAAGATTTTATTAAAGGTTTATCGAGAATAAAATAAAATGGGAAAACTTTAGGTAGTATAAATAACACAGAAGATGGCAATTGTTTTTACATTTAAGTTCAGGAATATCGTAGTTGATAGAAGACTTGTATCCGAAATTGATTTCTAAAGGTCAGTGAAGAAACTATTAAGAGGTTACTGAGAGTGAAAGAAAATGGGAAAACGTCAGGGAGGAGAAATAACACAGGAGATGGATATTTGGGGTTCATTTATATATTTAAAGACCGCAGTTGTGAGGAAAAGAAGTAGCCGGAAGATATTTTCAAAGATCAGAGAAAAAATAGGCTACTAAGAGTGAAAGAAAATGTGAAAACTTTAGTGAGGAGAACGAATGCAAAAGATCGCGATTGGAAGTTCATTTAAATATTTGAAGGCAGTAAAAAGAGAAAATAAGTAGCCGGAAGAGATATCTAAATGTCAGAGAAGAAACTATTAAGAGGTTTCTGAGAGTGAGAGAAAATCTGAAATGTTAGTGAGCAGAAAGTAAACAGAATATGGCCACTGATGTTTTATTTATATCTTTGAAGATTGTAGTTGACAGGAATTTATACTCCGAAATTTACTTGCTAGAGTGGCAATTATTAGAACAGAATTTGTGGTTGCATGTAGCGTTTTCATCAGTAAAAGAATGAGAATCATATGGATATCTATTATTACACTGTAACATGTAAAATAAAATCTTGTGTTTGTGTATTTTTGTAATTTCTTTAGAAGATTTTGGGGAGAATGTAAATCAAGCGATAACAAGGGACACCAAAAAATGTATACTCGGTGCGATATAAAACCAAATTAGTTTAATTTAAAGTTACCTAAAAACAAGTTTTGCTTAATATTAGGGATGCGCAAATTTGATAGATTGTGCGCCCAGTAAAAGAAGTTGTAAATTCCAGAACAAGTAACTAATATTTTCTAAAATAATGTTGTATGAACAGAATCAAGCTTTCAATCAAAATCAAATAACATGAAACATCACAAGAAAATTGCCAGCATATAAAAAACGATATAAATTACAAGGAAAAAGTTACAACAAAAGGGCTTCAGTGAGATCGAACCAAGTTAAATGTGTATATTTTAAAATGTGCAAGTCCAGAAACTTAAATACCTAGGAAGTGTTCTAACTAAAGACAGAAATTGCGACACTGAGATTCGAAGGCGAATTGACATGACTAAAGATGCATTCTAGAAGCTGAGTAGAGTATTGATAAACAGGAAAATTTTGATAGTTAAAAAAAAAGTACTGGATTACTATGTAATGTTCGTTCTTTAATATGGCAATAAATTCTAAACAATCTGATCAAATATGAAGGAGATACTGAAGCAACCGAAATGTGGTTCTACAGAACGATGATGTGAATTTCATTGAACGAGTATATGAGCAAAGATGAGGTTTTTTGAGATGACAGAAACGAATACAAAACTAGCACTTAACATGTGCCAGGTTGTTCACCATTCACTTCAATATTGGTGATCAAAACCTTTTTTTTTCTTTTAAAGATCATTTTAATCCTTTAATACTATTTTTAACTTCTGAAATATATATCTCACAGTTCTTGTGTGCTGTTGATTAATTTGTTAAAATTTCCATTCTCTTATAATTCTAATCAGCGAGTTTCATTTCCGGACCAGGCTAATTTTTACTTTCTGGATACGTCCAGTTCTTACTAAATTTTTTAAAAGAAAAAACTAATTCCTTTGTTAGCAAAGCATAACAGAATTTTAACTTTATACAAGCAAGACAAATATTATTAAGCATTATTTATTACTAAACTTCATTCGTCACTAAAGATTTTACCAAATCAAAAAAAATAAGCAATTAAACAGGTTTTAATAAATTATCTGAATTTAATTTATTACAATAGCAAATCACAAGTAGTAGCAACATTGACTTTCGGTGAAATTATTCCAGTTAATAATAATAATAATAATTGCGCTTATTAGTACACCTCATATCTTTATCTATGTAAAATGTGTGTAATCTTACGCATTTTTTTTTTTACAAAAATGCTTAGTGGAAAATATCATGGCATTCCTGACCTTAGGTCTCTAATTGGGACCCGGGAAGAAATGAATATACAACAGAAATCAAAGGAAATATTACTACTACTACTAATAATAATAATATCTAAGTAAATAGGCCGGATATAATCGTCAAAAACCAAAAAGAAAAAAATACTACTAATTGATATGGCTTGCCTAGCGGAGTGCAACATAGCAACTAAGGAATTTGAAAAAGTATAAAGTTCTGGAAATCGAAATATATGATATGTGAAAATTCAACACAAGAATAGTACCACTTGTAGTAGGTGCGCTTGGAATTATAAAAAAAGGAAGGCAATAGCACATTGGAAATACCAGCTTAAGCGAAATACAAATTATTTTCTTGTTAAGTACAGCAAACACACAAAGAATAGTTTTGTTTGTAACGCTAGTGATGTTATGGAAGTTATAAAAATGGATCATAAAATGTAGCCATATTAACACATCAATACCTACCTTAGGTTTTCTCGCATACTTGGTAGGTCGTGTTACTATAGCAGAAATCGAAATATAATTGTGATAACAAAAATGAATTTCTCTTAATCAAGGAAATAGTTAAACAGAAACTACAACTAGACGAATGAAAAGCGTTGTAGGTTCTAGCGACAAAATATTTCTGACAAATTTTAACCAATTTTTAGGAAATTTCAAGGCACCGAAAGAAACATAATCCTAATATAGAACAGATCAAACGAGAAAAATAATGAAGGATAACGCTGTGCAAGTATTTATAATATAATCAAGACTAATGTGAAAAAGCTCTAAGAAAATCACCAAAATAAAAATCTCAGTGAAATGACAATGTAGCCAACGATTGTCTTTGTTTTTAACCACTTCATAAAACATTTGCGCAAGTTTACCAAAATTAATTAATAATCCTTATGAAATTCCAGGATCAGTCACTGTAGGTATTACATATATCCTAAGAAGAAAGTGTGAAATAGATGATCTAAAGAATTACATGCCAATCACATGTCTGTTTACCACATGTAAATTAATCATGTCTCTCATGCTTAACTTTACATACTTTTTGTCTGTATTCTTCCCCTAGAACAGAAATAATGCAGAAGAGGCTCATATGCTTGCAAACTATTAATAAATAAAATGATCCCAGACAATTGCAGGAAAAATAGTTAAAAATCTCAGCAGAGCTTATATAGGTTACCCTAAAGCCTTTGGAAATGTGTTACACTCTAGGATTCTGAAGACTTTGGAAATGTGTTACACTCTAGGATTCTGAAGACTTTGGAAATGTGTTACACTCTAGGATTCTGAAGACTTTGGAAATGTGTTACACTCTAGGATTCTGAAGACTTTGGAAATGTGTTACACTCTAGGATTCTGAAGACTTTGGAAATGTGTTACACTCTAGGATTCTGAAGACTTTGGAAATGTGTTACACTCTAGGATTCTGAAGACTTTGGAAATGTACAAAGTATCCTTGGTGATATTAAATTACCTTAAATTTAGCATGAGAATGCAGAAAACTACATTGTACTAAAATTACCACTTTGTAAAGGTGACTCCCTGTTACCCTTTTTATTTCTATCTGCCCCTAAATCATCCTTTTGCGTGAACTAATCAGTAATAACTATGGATACAAAATAAACAAGGTATTCCGTCACTTACCACAAACTTATATAAAAGATCATGAGATGAAAACTTTTTTCAATACTGTAAAATACTTAAGTGATGACAACAAAATAAGAAAAAGAAGAGGATGAAGTTGGGGTCTATACCATAGAATTCAGAGCTCTTCAAAGTTAGCAAGCAAGATTAATCACGAGTGGGTAGTGAATTCAATCTTCACTAATTGCTCCATATTTTCAGCCTTGTGGCGCACCTAAATTACGCTTAGTAAATTGCTATACTACCGAATTCGTCTTACATTGAGAAAAAAGTATTGAAATGAAGCCAAGTATCTCATCACTTCAAAAGTTTGCGTTGTTTGGTTCTGTAAATAATCTCTATGAAGTGAACTTTCTATCTGGGGTCATCTAATATAGAGATCACTCATAATGTAAGATTTACGGCTGAAAACAAAAACTGTACAATAGAAGATAATAATAATCAGTTATACTTCTTTATTGTCTAATTGCTATTCAAATTAAATCAGCCAGTCGCACCTCTTGGCATTTTGAGACCCAGAAAAACCGCCCCCCACCACAATAAAAATCTAATAAAATATCCAAGTAAAGTTTTGAAATTGATATTTCGTCGATATCTAGATATCAATTTACCGCCTTAGCAGAAATCACATAGATCGATATCACTAAACGTCATCTCCGTTTTCCCGCCTTGTAACACTTCTTGGCGGTGTTAACACTTCACTCTTCTGTCGGTGAAAACAAAGAATAAGGAATGATGCCCGGAAGAGAGGAGAATTAAAATATACGTAACAGATAAAAGAAAGAATCAAACTGAACAGAATGAAGAGGAAAAATTCAAGAAGTGAACTTTGATAAAAAAGGTGAAAGAAAAATATTAGATAGAAAGAAAGCAGGAAATAATAATAATAAATAAATAGAACTTTTGATTAATAATTGAACAAATTGAAACCATTAACTAGGAATAACAATAACAAACCTCGATAGACATAAATATGTACCGATATTTGATGATTTCTATCTTCGTTCAGAATGTCTTCTATTTTTTGCTTTCTTACATATTTTACTTTCATTTTTATTATTTTGAATTCCAATATCATTTACTCTCAATGTTCTGCAAAAACTTTAAGCAGTGACCTAAACATTTTTCCCAAGAATAATGAAGATCTATTTTGGTTAACGTTTTTAAATTTCTTTTTTTGACAGTTTATTTGATTTTCATATTCGTTCATTTTGATAACTCTCTTTTTTTTTTCTTTTTCATTGTATACTTCTTTCGTTTTTTTAAAATTTCATATCTTATCAGTTTTATTTGAGTTTAATTGTCTATTTTGGTAAGCATTCTTTATTTCTTTCCTTTTTCCATTATATAATTTTACTTCCTTCCTTTATCCATTTTAAAATGACTTTTGCAAGGTATATTTTTATTATTTTCGTCTATTTTTATAAACATTCACGATTCCTTTTTATTTTTCTTGATATAATTTTTTTTCTTTATTAAAAATACTTTTTCTGTCTTTCTTTTAATTTTTCTTGGTATAAGGTTTTGTTTAAATCTTAAAATTCTGGTTTTAACAGTTGTTTTATTTTAATTTTCGTCCATTTGGTAAACATTTACTCTTCCTTTTCTTTTTTAATTGCATAATTCTTTCTTTTTCTTTGTTTCTTTGTTTTTCTTTAACCTTTGTGAAATTACTTTTTTACAAGTTTTATTTCATTTTCATTTTTGTCCATAATAGACAAACATTCTCTTCCTTTACCTTTATCATTACATAATGTTTTTTTTTAATTTTGAAAAATTCTATTCACAAGAGTTTTTTATTTTCATTTTCGTCTATTTTGATAAACATTCACTCGTGCTTTTTCTTTTTGATTATATAATTATTTCTTTCTTTTAACATTTTTCCAATTCCTTTTTCTGCCAGTTTTATTTTTTCATTTTCGCGTATTTAAATGAACATTCTCTATTCTTTGTTTTTATTAAATAATATTTTTCTTTAATGTTTTTAAATTTCCATTTACAACAAATCTTTTTATTTTTATTTTCGTCCATTTCGATAAACATTCTATCGTCTTCGAGGCATCTACGCAGACGACACCACAATATACTCCCGCAGCAGTAAGAAACCTGTCGTGGCGGACAGACATAATCTTGCTGCTGACCTTGAACGGGATCCACACTCTGTGGTGAATTGGGGCGAGAAGTGGCTTGTCAATTTCAACTCGTCTAAGACCAAGCTGTTTTCTGTCAACCATCACAGGCAACCTCTCCTGCCTCCCATAAGCATGGACCAAGCGATTCTCCCTGAGAGCAACACACTACTCCTCCTCGGCCTTACCCTCTCCTCAGACCTCAAATGGAACCACTATATTGAATCCATAGCTAAATCTACTGCTAAGAAGGTTGGGTCACTATGTCGATCCAGGATGTTTTTTCCGCCTGAATCCATTCTGCATATATACAAGTCAACCATCCGTCCGTGCATGGAGTACTGCTGCCATTTATGGTCAGGCCGCCCCCCCTGCCGTTCTCCTCAATGTTCTCGACAGGCTCCAAAGGAGAGTCTGCAATGTGATAGGTACTGATCTGACGGCTCGACTGCAGCCACTTCCCCACCGTCGAAATATGGCCTCCCTTTGTCTGTTCTATAAATACTTTCATGGCTTCTGCTCGGACGAACTTAAGTCACTGGTGCCTCCTCAACAGGTGTTTACTCGTGCAACCAGACAGGCAACTGGGTCCCACCCATTCACAGTCAGATTAGCCAAATGCAGACGACAATTCTACTCCTGCAGCTTCTTCTCTCGCACTTCCCGCCTGTAGAACTCGCTCCCATATTCTTGCTTTCCTGACGGCTACAACCTCCAGAAATTTAAATGCAGTGTCAATACTCATCTATTAACAACTGGACTCTAGCTCTCTCCCCACCCCCGTATATCCTTCCCTTTCTCTCCACCTATGTATCTGTCATCGCACCTGCATTCTCAGCTTTCTATTTTTTCTAATTAATCTTTTTACAGTTATGTAGCCCCCCGCTCATCAGTGGCATTTCTGCCTTGCTCGGGGTGAAATGATTAAAAAAATATATCATTCAACATTTTAAAAATGACATTTTCATTTTGTAAATTTTTATTTTCTTCTATTTTGATATACATTCTCTCTATCTTTCCTTTTTTCATTACATAATTATTTCTTTTTCTCTTTAATAATCGCATGAATGATTTAATGGTTTCATGAATTCGGTGACAGTAACTCTGAGATTTGTTCCTTGACCGTGTAATGCCGAATTTGATTCGGTAGAAATAAGGCAAGCATTAACTGAGAAATATTGAATAAAAGCAAGACGAAATATTGCTATACACGACAGCAGAATAACAACCTACCCACTATAGATTAAATTAAATCTTCTCTTCGAATTTCCCTAAATTTGCTATTAATGTTATCAAAATACTTTCTCCTTAAAAGATTATGATCATTTAAATTAAACTGGCATTAGAGAAATAAAAAGAAATTAAAATTACGTCCCACGTCGTTTCGATGTAGTATAAGAGAAACAGTTTGTCAAAACGTAAGTCTTTTGTGTTCGTAGACCCGGGATTTTAGACCATGTGCTGTCTCTCCTACGTACACGTTTTTGCATTGTAGACACTTTCTTTGATAAATCTCAGCATTTTAATTGGTGTTTAGTATATTTTACATCCTGATTATATCCCCTGTAGCCTTGGAGATGGTGGTAACGATTCTAGTGTTTGGGATAGCTAATTTAGTTTTGAGTTCAGTTGAAAGATTTTTGGAAGGTAGTATTATCAAAGTTGTGTAATTTTTTGAAGTGTTCTTTTTTTGATTTGTAGATTTTGTAAGCATGTTTTTAGCGTTAAGGATGAAATGATGTGGATAGTGGAGAAGCTTGAATGTTTTCTCAATATATTTCTCTTCTTCAGATTATTAGGACTGCATTCTAAGGGCCCCAAGGTGCAAACCTATAATTAAACCAGATTTTATTCTTTGATTGTGGTGAGAATAGGAATTAATAAGATCATTTTTGTTAGTAGGTTTACGATCAACTTTGAAACATAATTTATCATTGTAAGATGTTGAGGAAAGGGGGGAGAAGCGTTAGTTACAAATTCGTGTGTGAATTCGATAGTGGGCTCAACCTTATTGGGTTTTCGTTACTAAATGTAACAGTTTTTGCCACCAAAATA
The DNA here is from genome assembly GCA_037127315.1 of Ascarosepion bandense. Classification (NCBI taxonomy): domain Eukaryota; kingdom Metazoa; phylum Mollusca; class Cephalopoda; order Sepiida; family Sepiidae; genus Ascarosepion; species Ascarosepion bandense. Next base: position 399,640 of record JBBBDQ010001210.1, read on the forward strand.
TGAGTGGTTAGTGGAAATCTATAAGAATCTATTTAAAACGAGAGAGAGAGAGAGAGACCGAGAGAGAGACCAAGAGAGAGAGAGAAAGAGAGAGAGACCAAAAATTAAAGTTACGTTTCTTTAAATACATATTAGACTATAAACAAATCTTATTCGCAAGTAAATTCGGTTTCTTTCTGTTTGCTCAAAACATTCTATCCTCACTTCTGGAAATATTGTCATCCACGATTCATGCGTTTTCTCTTTGTTTAATCATGAAACACACTTAAATAAATCGTAATTTGGTGAGAACCCAGGGCGCTGTTATGAAGCAAATGCCCACGCATAAAATTAGGCTGTTTATATTTCTTCAGATGTGTCCGCAAACGCCGTAATGTTTGCGGAAGGTGCATGGTACATATAATTGAATATATATAGAATCTACAAGTGGTAATGTGGAACTTGGATAAATTTCTTATTTGCTAAAAGTAACATCGATAGATGTAGATGTCTTTCATTAAATATAAAAGCATGTCCTGCTTTTGATATTGTCGACCATTTCAATTAACATACAGATTTTCACGATTTCATATTCCTCTCAAATAAAATAGATGATCTCAGACCCCGTCATTATAAAAGAAGCTTGTAATTTAAAGAAATTAAAAACCTGGTATGATCATTGGTTCTCCTAAATGTATGACATGAAATGCATAATAGATTGTTTCTATCTTCCGAAGTACTGTGCATGTTATACGTCTTACACTGTCCAAAATATACGTTTACTCTCCAATCACGTATTATCTTGCTAATCACTGATCTATTAATAATAGTACCCAATTTATCCATAGCCTCAGTTTCTGATATCACTTCTTCATTGGAGCCAAATTTCTGTCTCTGGAGCATTCTTCTGAGGTCTGAAAACAGCCAGTAGTCCCTGGGAGGCCAGATCTGGAGAATAGGGTGAATGCGGAAGCAATTGGAAGTGCAATTCATGTAATTTTGTTGTCGTTGCGATCAAATTGTGACACGGTGTGTTGTCATGGTGAAGCATCAATTTTTCTTCTTCATTTGTTGGCATTTTTTTTACGATCTCTTCCTTCAAACGCACCGAAAATGCAATATAATATTTGATATTGATCGTTCTTTCTTTCTTAAGGTAATCGATGAACAAAATACCTTGCGCATCCCAAAATACGGTGGCCAAAAGCTTGTCTACTCATGTTTGCGTCTTTGGTTATTTTGGACGGCTTTTACCTGCTGCTATTCACTGAACTAACTATTGATTCGTCTCCGAGGTGAAGTGGTGGATCCATGTTTCATCCATTGTGACATATTTATGGAAAACCGCCTATTGGTGCTTTGAAATAGTTAGAAACAACGCTCTGAATCGTCGACGCGTTGTTGTTTTTGATTACCTGTGAGCAAACGTGGCACCCACTTTGAACACAGCTTTCTCATTGACAAATCTTCACGCGAAATGGTAAATACACTGTCTTCTGATATATTCAGCTCCTCTGCTATCTCACACAACTTTAATTTATGATCGGCGAAAACAAGTTTGTGGATTTTGTGGTGTTTTCTGGGACAATTGCCGATTTGGGGCGAGCTGAGCGTTCAGCATCACTGTGTCTGTACAACCACGTTAAAATCACTATACCACCTCTTAACCGTTGTTTCCATCGGAATAGAGTCCGAATAACATTTATCAAGTCATTGCTTTGCATGAACAGTGTTTTTTTTATCAGAAAGCAATGCTTTATCAACGCACGAAATTAAGATTATTCAATTGTTTTGAAAATTTACAACAGTAGCTTCACTTAAATAACTGTAAGTTGTAAACTAATAATCTCATTGGGTCCTAATTGTTTCAAGTGCTATTTGAAGGTAAGTACTTTAAAAAAATTATATGGATTATTTATTAGTAGCGCCATCTATATCTCAGGCCCGGGATTTAGTGAGTGATTTGCCAAAACTACTTACGTTTAACTGTCGAAACAAAGACTCGTCAGATCAGGTTCAAATTTTAGTCCTACTATGCTTGTGGTGATGTCTTTAAATAGGGGTAGCATTTTTTCTCAATGGAGCTGGATCTCAGCCTTGTTCCATAATGAAAATTTGAATTTTTTTTTGTGTAGACACCTCGTCATAATTTCAGCCCTCTTGTTTAATAAAGAACGCATTTGACAAACATCAAGGTTGCCAGATTTTCATCTTACAACTTAGAGGCCCTCTCCATTATTTAACCCACACACTTTTCCCTATATTCCGTGTTATATTTGAATTTCAAACATATTTCTGCAGGGCTATGCTATTGTAATATTTTCGTAACCTGAAAAATGTTATGTAGTTATATAAGGTGATCACTGAAAACCGAAGGGTTTGAAAAAGTCATTACTTCTTCGGTTTTAAGTTTTTTTTCTTTCTTTTTTTCGGTTTATAAAGCATCACTAGGAGATTAAAATAATTAAGTATGATGTCCAGCAACGGGTAAAATTCATTACGTTTTTCTATTCCAGTGAAAGATAAATTAATCAAACTCAGAAAAAATACTGGCAAAATTTTAATGTCCGAGTATTCCCTAGTGGTATCATGATTCGGAACATAATCGCTCGACTTGAAAGAACTCAACAATCGATATTCTTCTGGGAAGAGGTCCTAAGTGCAATGTGCGCACTGACCCAGCGGTAGAAGCTGTACGGCAGTGTGTCCTTGGGGATCTATCAGCTTTTACTCGTTGTCGCTTTGCTCAACTGGCTATCGCGAAAACATCGCTTCAAAAAATTCTGAAACTGGACTTTAAAATGTTTCCATATAATATTCTGATGGTTCAAATTTTACTACTTCAAGATAATCAGCAGCCCTTCTTACCATTCAGTCTATCAGTAGCCACCCAGTAGTAATATCTTTTCAATGCGTCCGCGGTCGATCTAATGCACGTTATCGTAGGGAGGCCTTCTACTGTAACTTCAGGTCAATAAACATTCTTTTCTTTTCACTCAGATACTTGCCGTTTAACGTACAACCGTCGCTTTTACAACACACACACACACACACACACACACACACATATATATATATATATATATATATATGTGTGTGTGTGTGTGTGTATATGTGCTAGGCGTGGGATTACTGTTCAACACTTCCAGGATGTTTTCTTCATGTTCTAGTACTACAGCTAATTATTTTTATTATATTCATAATATTCTTACCAAATATTTTATGGCGATTCACCTTCTCTATTGAGCAAAAAGGTCGAGATTATAACGATATTTCTACAAATTAAAAATTATAATTTCCAATATGGAAACTGGATGAGATCCACTTTCAGTGAGAAAAATAACCTTCTCATATATAAGGCTAACATTACCAGCGAAGTAGGAATTAAATTTGAACCTTGGCTGACAATGATTCATTTCAAAATTAAAATTAAACAGCACTGGCTCTCTTTTTTTATTGTGTATTTTTGTCAAGTTGATTCTAAGCTTTCGGCTCACATGAGCCATTTTCAGAGAGGTTATAAGGACGGTAACACAAAAACATCCACCATCAGCGACGATTTTATTTTGTGTTGACATAAAACTCCGCTAAGCAAAGGCAATAGTTACCAAAAATAACAAACGCAGTTCGGTTCTATGACGTCACACCGCGTGATAGCGCGAGATGACAACAGAACCGTATATTCAAATGCAATGTAATGTGTCATGACCAGATTTAAACGTGATTAAATCCAAACAACCCACACTTAATAACCTCCTCACTTAATTAAATCCAAACAACTCAACATAAAAAATTATCCAATTGTTGGAGAATTTTTGTCTTTATTTTCAACTGAAATTAAAGCCAAAATACGATGTTTAGAACAGCTCATGATTAAACATAATACATTCATTGTCTCTTATATTTAACAGTATATATATATATATATATATATATATATATATATATATATATTGGATAGTTTTTATCACTTTAAATGTTATTTTTAGTGGATAGCCATATTTGAGTAGACGCACCGTTTATTCATGAAAAGTATATTTATTTTCATCTACCGTAATGAATATTCGAGAAATTTTATTTATAAAAATATTCGCTTTTTCTGTTTCAAGAGCAATCAACGTTTGAAATGTGTTTCTGGTATTTTAAATTGTATTGAATTTTCCCTGTTAGAGTTAAAGAACAGATAATACTTAAATTTTAGCAAAAGCATCTACCTAAATGCACAAAGACATTTCTTCATCAACAGGTTATACTAGTGCTGTAGAAAACTTAATAGGAAGGTCTGAAACTATTCTTAATTAAACGTTAAAGTCCAATCTATAAAATTACATATATAAACACTGCTGCTATTTCGAGTCTTTCCACAGCACGCACGCACACACGCACACATATATATATATTCCACAACACACACACACACAAACATATATATATATATATATATATTTATTCTACACACACACACACACACACATACACATATATATATATATATATGCCACTTTTGTGGTGGGTGGGAATCCAAATCATCTCTCAGTGGCGTCTCTGTTCTCGAAGACAGAGTGCGGCTCAGTTGTATCTCTGTCCGAGGACAGGTATATAATTAAGAAAAATAATACTTTGAAGTGCCTGGTCCCGAGAACTGTGTCACGACCCGAGACCGCATCACCTTATTGCACAAGAGAGGTGGACCAGTGCTCCTCAACGGGGCCAGCGCGACCGGCGGTTGCGGGGATTGGGCAATTTTTGTGCCTTGCCCGCTCGTATGCGTTCGGGCTTCCAACATTAAACCTTGAGCTTGTGTAGCATCAACTTCTTAGTGAAGGGAAGAGGTATCTATCTATAGTAGGCTCCGTCGGTCAGGGTTGACCATGAGTAGCATCCTAGTTATTTGCTTGGCTGGAGCATCGGTGTCTCTGACTGTAAAACCAATGCGGTAGTGACAGTCTCTATTACAGAGGCTGCATTTATGTTTTGTTTCTGGTCTTTCGGAGCTGTCACTTTGTTTTCTGCGAATCCGCCTCTCCATGGCAACTTGTTAGTTGCTCCTCCCTTGATTTGAGTTCTTGGGACAGGATTCTTCTCCATTTAGACTAGTTGACTCCTACGCTCTCCCATGACTCCGTGTTGATGCCCACAACCTTCATATCGCGTTTTATTATGTCACGATACCGCATCTGTTGCCAGCCACTGGGTCTTCTTCCAGAGGTCAGCTTTCCATACAGGTGGTCTTTTGGAATGCGACCGTCTGGTATGAGGTGGACATGGCCTAGCCAGCGAAGTCTGAGCTGTTTAAAGAGTGTGGACATGGTGGGCAGACCCGCGCAAGACAGTACCTCAGTGTTGAGCACTTTGTCTTGTCATGAGATTCCCAATATGTTACTGGAAGTACTTTTATCCAGGTTTTTACGAACTTCCAAAATATTTTCTAATATGTCTACATCCAGACATTAGTTCAGACCTTTCATTTAGCAGCTTCTGTTGTTCTGGGAATAATACTATAGCCAATTTTTCTTCTTAGCGCAATGGCCATTTTAACGAGTGAAATCAACACTCACATCATCGGCGATCATAAGCATTATGATAAATTACTATCACTGGTGTGTGTGTGTGTGTGTAAAGAAAACAAAAGCTAGTGTCGCGCAAAGAAAAGGAAAAAATAAGAGAAGGGGAAGAAAGCAAAAATTGGGAAAGAGGAAAAAAGCGTGTCAGATTAGCAGACGAAACGGAAAACTGCAAATTAGAGGTGGGAGATGTCGAAATAGAAAGATTACAAAAATTAAAATTTATAAAAAATTTTCATAGAAAAGAAAGGTGTAAAGCTTTGCGCGGCCTTTACACATTTTTTTTAAATTTCTTTTTGTTTCCACCCAGAACAGGGCTCTATTAATGTTAATATGTAATATTAATTACGTTAAAAACTTACCCCTGGAATAAAAAGTAATAAAAGAACGAGAAAATCATGTATAATATAAGTAAACTATGGCTAAGGAGTAGAAAAAAGATTTTAAGGAATGATTAGTATTAACAGGTTCTCGTTGGAATTTCGCCTTCATTTCGCTTCCTTATATATATATATATGTGGTTATATATTTTCATAAGAAAAGGTGAGATTGGGAAAAACCGGGGTGTAAATTGATATTTTGGATGGCGGTGCTATCGAGAATCTTCCTTCAGAACAAATTGTTTACTCTTTTTGTTAGTGTAGCATTTTTTAAATCGAAATTGTGGTTGAATTTATTTCTGTGAATCACTAATGCATATATCATTTCCATAATCATACATAATAAAAGTCCAAGAAAAACGGTTGAATTCCTTTCATTTTAACATCTCGTGACATTGCACTACACATGAATTCTAAAACTAAAATATTCTGTTAATATTATTGAATGATTTGTGAGCGTTCTTTTTATAGCTGCCAACACTGTTTATAGATTCGCAACTTGGAATAAAACCTATTTCGTCTTTTTGCCTTGATAAAGTCCATCACAAGACAAAAAGCGTAGGCGAGTTAAATATAGTTTTCCTCTTGTCTTTTTATTTAACCATCCTGTCCTTAATCTCAGATCATAACTGAGCATATTTTTACACAAACACACACACACACACACACACACACATATATATATATATATATATATATATAGATTTAGATATGTCAGATTAAATAAATTGCAAACATTGTGTTTGCTTATTTTTAATAAAATCCGTTCATACTCACGGATACTCTTAAACATATTACAATTAAAAGATGTCAGAAATGAGCTGTAACGTTGACAGATGTTATCATTCATTTCTTAATGTACCCAAGAACTTTCAATCTCTTTTCGAGATCATCTTCAGGGGTGTGAGTTATGGTAACAAAAATAACCGCAAGACTGTGTTGCTAAAAATGACTAATTTTTTTCTGCTTCAAATATAAGAGTTGACAAATTGCTTAGCGTTCATTAGAACGTGAAAATTATCCAAAATGGAATTTTTTTAAATGTTGTAATGTCATGGTCATGCACGTGTTAAAGCATGAAAATCTGTCAATCACAGGAGAGATTGAGACAAATAATGCATAACATATTTAACGAGCTTGAGTAAAAGAAAGTACAGAATCGTTTTTGAGCTGCAAGGGGTAGGAACCCGTGGAGAGCCAGGATCATTTACGTTCTGATTGGACACGGCCCATAAAGAACAAGAATTGCGCAAAATATGATTGGCGTAATAAAATAAGGACGAGTGGTCTTGAATGACCTTTGTTAAAATATTAATGCATTTGTATCGCAAGTTTCAGATATATTTCCTTTTTTAAAGATTCAGTAGATTTATCTCTTGGTAAAAGTAGCAATATAGACGTGTTAGTTGCAAAAGCTTTCAGAAGTTGGGTGCCAAAATAAATGCCTATCTGAAAGATACATTTATAAAATAGAAAATAAAATGAATAGGATGTGTGAAGCAATTACATTTCCTGTGGGATAAAAAGCCTAGGACACAACCAATGATACCAACTGAAACCACTTGAGAATTAGGTGCATGCTTCCCTCCACTTGGTCAGATGTGATGATGAATCATAATAAATTACCGGCATGCCAAAATTAGCATTGGGAATAATTTCACAGAGAAAGACGTTAAAGAATGTTAGTTTTGGCTTCACACCGAAAAAGTGCGTATATACTTTTAATAGTAGCTGATAAGTAGAAATTATTCTACATTTGTACATTAAGAGATTTGCCACACTTTATTTTAATGCTATTTAATAGTTTTGTAATTAAAGTTACATTGTTTTGTCTATATTACAGTTTGTCGGTTATACACATAAATATGCCCGGACGCAAACTGACAATCATATTTATTGGCCAATGATTTCTAATTTAACGGGTTTACAAAATTCTTATCGTTTCAGACATGCATAATAGTATTTTCATGACTAAGATACGATGGATATGTCAAAAAGTTCTTTTGGTAAAAATGTTGAAAATCGATGGTGGGGACGATGCTTTCAAACCTATTAGTAATGGATTTATGTAATATCTATTGATTTCAGAATGTTTCAGTCAGTCAATATTGTCTGAAACCAACGAATTATATATATATATATATATATATATACACACATGTCAGTCTGTTCAAATCTGTCTACATATTGAATATATCTGTCTAGGAAAACGCAAATAACCCTTTGGGTAAGATATATCATCATCAACTGTATAGTAACACTACAGTATTTCAATACGAATAAAATCTTTAGCATTTCATTAAACTATAATTGCTTATACTTATCAGGGCTTTTGAAAATCACCTGGCTATTAAAGCTAGAATATTTCGGTACAAATTAGTCTTTAGCATTCGGTTAAAGATATATTTTGTTACTTTTGTCAAAATATTCGAAAATCATCTCTATAATAATGCTTTACTATTACGATACAAATAAAAATCTTGAGCATATGAGTAAATCTACAATTGCTCATTTTTTTGTCGGAATTTCTGAAAATCGTGTTTACAGTATCACTCCAGTATTTAGATAAAAATAAGTCTTTAGCAATTAATAAAAAGTAAAATTGCTTATTTTTGTCAGGACTTCTGAATATCATCCTTATTGTAACGATCTAATATTTCGATACAAATAAATGTCTTGAGCCTATAATTAAACCTGCCATTGGTTATTTTGGTTAGGATTTCTGAAAATCACCTCCATAGTAACGCCCCAAACGTTAAATAGAAATAAATGCCTTTAGCATAATGCTTTCGGTATTTCGATACAAATTAAAAAGTTTAGCATTTAATTAAATCTATAATTGTTTATTTTTGTAAGGTTTTCTGAAAATAACGTCTACAATAAGGCTATCGTATTTCAATACCAATAAAAGGCTTTAGGATTTTAAAGCTAAAATTGGTAATTTTTGTTAGGACTTCCGAATATCACTGTAACGCTCTATTATTTCCATAAAAATAAGTCTTTAGCATTTGATTAAAGCTATGTTTTAGGACTTCTGAAAATCACGTCCATAGTAACTCTAGTATTTCGATACAAATGTATCAAAATATTATAATGTTACTATAGATGTCTTTAGCGTTTGATTAGAGCTAAAATTGCTTATTTCTGTCCGGATTTATGACGTCTGTAGTGAGGTTCTAGTATTTCGATACAAATAGAAGTATATAACATTTGATTAAAGCTATAAATGCTTTTTTGTCAGAATTTCTGAATATCGTCTCTATAGTAACGCTCCACTATTTTGATTCAAATAAGTCTTGAGAATATGAATAAAATCTACACTTGCTCATTTTTGTGAGGATTTCTGAAAATCAAGTATACAGTAACGTTCCCGTATTTAGATACAATTAAGTGTTAAGCAAGAGATAAAAGCTATAATTGTTTATTTTTTTCAGAACTTCTGAATATCACCTCTATTGTAACGCTATAGTATTTCGATATAAATAAAACGTTTAACATTTGATGAAAGCCATAATTTCTTTTGTCAGGTTTATTGAAAATCCTCTTTATAGTAACACTTCAGTATTTTATTACAAATAAATGTTTTTTTTTTTAATCATCTCACCCCAAGCAAGGCATTCCCCTGCCACTATTGCGCATGGGGCTACATAGGGGAAGGTAAAGAGAAGGAGTGGTTAGACATAGGGAATGTCAGGAGGAAGGTGACAGATGAGTAAGGATAGCGAGGATGAGGGTTGGGCAGATGGGAAGAGTGTTTGATAGAATGGGAGCAGGTTAGTGTATTAGGAGGTGTCTATTGACCTTACATTTAAACTCCTGGAGATTGTAGCCGTCGGGGAAGCAATCGTTTGGAAGAGAATTCCACAGTCGGGAAGTGCGAGGAAAGAAACTGTTGGAGTAGAAGTTACGGCTGCATTTTATCGGTTTCACTGTAAAAGGGTGGGATCTAGTTGCTAATGTAGTATCTCGTTCAAATTCGTATTTAGGGGGCACTAGTGATCTAAGTTCATCGGAGCAAAAGCCGTGAAAGTATTTATAGAAGAGACACAGGGAAGCCACGACGCGCCGGTGGGAGAGAGACTGCAAGCGGTCTGCCAAGTCGGTATCTATCACATTACAGACCCTCCTCTGAACCTTATCGAGAAGCCCGAGGAGAACAGCAGGGGCACCCGACCAGATATGGCAGCAGTATTCAATGCACGGGCGGATGGTAGATTTATGAATGTGCAGGATAGATTCAGACGGAAAAAACTTCCGGGCCCTACACAGAGAAACGACTTTCATAGCAGCAGATTTAGCAATGGATTCGATATAGTCATTCCATTTGAGGTCCGCTGAAAGTGTGAGACCAAGGAGGCGTAGTGTTTTACTCTCTGGGAGGCAAGCCTGGTCCATGCTAATGGAAGGTAGGTGAGATTGTCGATGATGGTTAATTGAGAGTAGCTTCGTTTTAGAAGCATTAAAATTTACTAACCATTTCTTACCCCAGTCCAATATTGATTAGAGGTCTTTTTCAATCTCGGCTGCGAGGTTAGCTTTGACGCCTACACCAGATTTTTGTAGGAGGCGAGAGTAAACTGTGGTGTCATTGGCGTACAAACCTATTTGGGCTCTTATGGAATCAGGGAGATCATTAATGTATATCAGGAAGAGTGTAGGATCTAAGATGAAGCCTTGGGGGACACCTGCGTTTGTATGGTAGTTCTGAGACGCATGTCCATTTAATACCACCTTCATTGTGCGGTTCGAGAGCAATGACTGGATTAGTTCAAACAAATGTCCAGTTATACCATAGCTCCGCAGTTTACATAGAAGGCCAGCATGCCAAACTCTGTCGAACACCTTAGATATATCCAATGCAACGGTTCGGGCTTCGCCATTCCTGTCGAGTGCCTGGTATATGTACTCGGTGATGGTCGTTAGCATATTAGCAGTAGACCTGGTGGAGCGGAAACCATATTGCTTGTCCGAGAGGAGCCTGTGTGCTGTGAGATGCTGAACCACCTCGGCGTTGATAATGGCTTCGAAAACTTTGCCAAAGATCGGAAGAAGGCTGATAGGGCGGTAATTTGCAGGGCCAGAGGGTTCTCCAGTGCTTTTAAATATAGGAACTACAGAGGAAGATTTCCAACAGGCAGGAAAGCAGGAAGCAGATAGGCAGAGGTTGTAGAGCTTAGAAAGGACAGAGGAGATTTTAAGGGCACATTTCTTTAAGACTATGGTTGGGATTCCGTCACCACCGCTCGCTTTGTGTGGGTCAAGTTTTAAGATTATCTTAGAGACAAGCGAAGGTGTAATGTGGACATCATTCAGTTGTGTCTTGGTTCTAGGTGAGAAGTCGGGTGTAAAAACTCCAGATGAGTCCAGACTCGAATTGTTCGAGAATCTGTGGGCAAAGCATTCAGCCTTATCTGCTGGGGGAGGTGAAGACCTCAATATGTGGATTAGCGGGGGTATTGTGGACTTGCTCTTGTTAAGTACTCTTTTACAGAGTCGCCAGTAGTCTTTAGAGCCGAATTTAGAGCATGCTATGCGTTGCTTCATTCTGGCAGCAAACAACATCTTAGCTTCGTTAAGTATCCTTTTACACTTATTACGAGCTGAAGTGAAAAGGCGCCTGTTTTTGTCCGACGCGTGGTTACGATAGAGTCGGAAGAAATGATTCCGGTGGGCAGTGGCAGCCGAGCAAGCGGGTGAGAACCATGGAGACGAATGAGATTTAAGCTGGAATTTCCTAGCAGGGATGAAGTCATCGATGCCAGCCTTAACCCAGGAGGAGACCTCGGATGCACATTCTTCGATGGGAAGACTAAAGACGTTGTTCCAAGGGATGTCACAGAGGAAGTCTCGGAACGAATCCCAGTTTGCTCTTTGATAGCAGTAGGATATTCTACTTATCTGGGTTACATGGGTCAGGCGGGAGTGGAGTAAAATATTGACGGACACTAGAGTGTGGTCAGAGTTTCCGAGTGGGCAGAGTTGTTTGGTAGTGCAAGAGTCTGGGATGGAAGTGGAGCAGAGGTCTAGAAGTGAGTCCCTTCCGTTAGGGTTATCGGAGAAACGCGTGGGGAAGTCCACTACTTGCGTAAGGGATTGGGTGATTGAAAACTTCATGGTGTGGACACCAGCAGGGTCAGTGACATCGTTCTTCAGCCACTTAGTGTGGTGGGCGTTAAAGTCACCAAACACGAATACATGGGCAGAGGGATGGGAAGAAATGGCTTTGTCAATATTGTCAGAAATGATGTCAAGTAACGAACAGTCAGGGGAGGAAGGAGAGCGGTAGAGAAAGAAGAGATAGCTAATCGAGCTGAGAAGTGAGAGGCGGAAGCACATGAAAGAATTATCTGGGGATTCAAAAGATGACACCCTAGCTAAGGGAATGTGTTCGCTGACATAGACACCAAGCCCATGCATATGAACATTGGAGTCCTTCCTGAAGAGGGGAAGGTAGCCAGGAACGTAGAACTCAGATGAAGGGATAGAAGTGTTAAGATTAGTTTCACATAGGGCGAATATATCAGGTGAGTTATTATGGAGGAAAGAATCTACGCTGGGGAAGTTGGTGCGGATGCCGCGTATGTTAGTGAAAGAGATGCAGACAGGTTTGGGCGTTTTCCAATGAGCTGGTTTAGTTTTGCTATTATGTTTGCTTTTTTCCATAGTGATTCAGTTAAGGAGAGGTCTTAGAATAGAATCAGTCGGTCAATCATTTGCAACTTGTGAAGGATGGAGACTGGCGCGGCCTACAACATAATGTGGCCCCGGGGTTGCCCACCGAACGTTCATGCAGGGACGCCCGTCCATGCACGATATGGCACTACAAGAACCCCGGTATTATTCAACTGTTGATCAGAGCAGCCTCTCAAGACGCTACGCAAGATTTCAGGCTCCTAACTACCAGTCGGAAGCAGTAACCAGGAAACTGCCAACCCGGTACCCTCAGAATGTAAAGACGTTGCCACCATACTCCGTAACTGCAAAGAGCTTCCAGCTGAACTAACACTAAGACCGGAGAAAGGGGATGAACCGGGAACCCCTTCCTAAACAAAAACCAAGGCGATCACCTCTAAACTCATTCAAAAGAAGGGGGTGGAGTGTGAGACCGGGCGATAGTAGGAAGTATCTACTCCAATTAATGTGTCTTTAGAATTTGATTAGATCTGTAATTTTTTTTATTTTGTAAGGATTTCTGAAAATTACCTCAATAGTAACGTTCCAGCATTTCGATACAAATAAAGAAATTTAGAATTTGATCAAAGCTATGATTGCTTCATGTTGTCATATTTACTGAAAATCACCTGAATCGTAGCACTCCAGTATTTCATTACAATTAAAAGCCTTTACAATTTCATTTAACGCATCATTGCTTATTTTTGTCAAGTTTACTGAAAATAACCTCTATAGTAACGCTCCATTATTTCGGTACAAAAACGTATTTTGCATTTGATTATAGCTGTTATTTCGTATTTTTGCCAGAATTTGTGAACATTAACTCTATAGTAACGCTACTGTAATTCGATACAAATAAAAGCCTTAGAATTTGATTAAAGTTATAATTGCTTACTTTTGTCAGGTTTACTTAAAAATTACCTGTATAGTAACGAAGCAGCATTTCGGCAAATAAAAGTCTTTAGCATTTGAGAAAAGATATAATAGCTTATTTTTGTCAGGTTTATTTAAAATCATGTATTTTTAAATGCACCATTATTTCGGCTAATATAAAAAGTCTTTAGAATTTGATTAAAGATATTGCATATTTTTGTCAAGATTTCTGAAAATTACATCTTTAGTAATACTTCAGTATTTCGATATAAATAAGTTTTTACTATTTCACTAAATCTATAATTGCTTATTGTCATATTTATTGAAAATGATCTCTATAATAATGCGACAGTATTACGATAGGAATAAAAGTTTTTAGCATTTGATGAAATCTATAATTGCTTATTTTTATATTTAGAAAACCACTTCTATATTTACTCTTTAAAATTTCGATACAAATAAAAGTATTTAGAATTAAATTAAATTGTTTATTTTTATCAGGATTTCTGAAAATCACCCCATAGTAATTCTCCAGAATTTCGATACAATTAAGTCTTTAGTATTTGATGAAAGATATAATTACTTATTTTAATCAGGTTTACTGAAAATCACGCCTATACTATTTTTTCAGTATTTTGATACAAATAAATGTCTTTAGCATATGATTAAAACTATAATTGCTGAATTATGTTAGGCATTGCTGAAAGTCTCTTCTATAGTAACAATTCAGTATTTCGATACAAATGAGTCTTTAGCATTTGATTAAAATATAATTGCATTTTTGTCAGCTTTGCTGAAAATTCCCACCATAGGAAGACTATAGCATTTTGATACAAATGAATGTTTTAGAATTTTATCGAATCTATAAATGATTATTTTTTCTGGACATCTGAAATGTAATAGTAATATTTCAGTATTTCGATACAAATAAAACTTTTTAGCGTTTGATTAAGGCTATAATTGATTTTGTTTGTCTCGTTTGTTGAAAAGCACCTCCATAGTAATGTTCCGATATTTTGATAAAAATAAGTCTTCAGCATTTGATTAAAGCTATATTTGCATACTTTTGTCAGGTTTACTTAAAATCATCTCAATAGTAATGCACAAGTATTTCAACTAATATAAAAGTCTTTAGCGTTTGATTAAAGTTCTAATTGCTTGTTTAAGTTTATAATTGCATATTTAGCTTTATATAAAGGTATTTAGCTTTTGATTAAACTATAATTACGTATTTACTTATTGCTTATACTTGTTATAAATTCAGAAAATCACCTCACAATATTCGATAGAAAATAACTTTACCGTTTGATGAAAGATCAAATTGCTTATTTTTGTCAGGTTAACTGAAAATCATCTTTATAGTAATGCTCCAGAATTTCGATAAAAATGAAAGGCCTTAGTCTAGTTATAAATGATCATTTGTCAAGATTTCTGAAAATCACCTCTATCGTAAGACTCCAGAATTTCGATACAAATTGAAGTCTGTAGCATTTGATTAAAGGTCTAATTGCTAATTTTAGATTTACTGAAAATCACCTCAATAATAACGACCCAGTATTTTGATACAAATGTCTTTAGGTTTTGATTAAAGCTATAACTGCTTATTTTTGTCAGGATTTCTAAAAATATTCTGTATAATAAAGTACGCAATAACTATAATTGACTACATTTTTCAGATTTACTTAAAATCTCCTCCATATTAACGCACCAGTATTTCGATAATATTAGCTAATATTTATGTTTTCTAAAAATATTATTTTTATTATCGCTCTAATATTTCAATATAAATAAATGCTTTAGCATTTGACTTTAGCTAAAATTGTTTCTTGGACAGGATTACTGAATATTACCTCTATAATAACGGTCTAGTATTTTGATATAAATAAGTCTTTAGCATTTGATTAAATCTATAATTGCTTACTTTTGTCAAGTTTACTGAAAATCACTTTTATAGTAACGCTTCAGCATTTCGACACGAGTAAAAGTCTTTAGTATTAATTAAATCTATAATTACCTATTTTGTCAGGTTTACTGAAAACAATCTCTATAGTAACGCTCCGGTGTTTCTATACATATAAAAATGAAAGTCTTTAGTATTTGGTTAAAGCTACAATTGCTTATTTTCATTAGGAATCACGAAAGTCAAATGTATAGTAATGTATTTCGATAAAAATAAGTCTTTAGTATTTGAAACTATAATTGACTATTTTGTCGGTTTTATTGCAAATAATCCTTATATTAACGCTCTTGGATTTAGATACAAATAAACGTCTTTAGCATTTGGTTTAAGCTATAATTACTCATTTTTGTCAAAGATTTCCGAATATCACCTCTATAGTTACTTTCCAGTAGTTCGATACAAATATGTATTTAGCATTTGAATAAATGTATAATTTCTTATTTTTTCTCCACGTTCACTGAAAATCATCTCCCTAATAGCATACCAGTATTTCGATACAAAGAAAATTATTTAACATTTGATGAAATCTTTAATTGCATATTTTTGTCAGGATTTCTGAAAACCATCACTTGTAACACTCAAGTAATTCAATACAAATAAGTTTTAGCATTTGATAAAAACTATTTTTTCGTCAAGTTTATTGGAACTTCTATAGTTATCCTACAGTATTTCCATACTAATTATATTTCTTTGCATTTGAGTATTACTATAATTGATTATTTTTGTTATGGCTTCTAAAAATTACCTCGAAAGTAACGCACTTGTACTTCAATACAAATGAACGTGTCTAGCATTTATTAAAGCTAGTATTGTTTATTTTTGACGGGATTTTTGAAAATGACCTCTATAGTAACTGTCTAGTATTTCGATACAAGTGAGTCTTTAGTATTTAATAATGCTATATTTGCTGATTTTTGTCAGGTTTACTGTATATCACCTATAGAGTAATGCTTCAGTATTTTGCTACAAATAAAACTATTTAGAATTTGATTAAAGCTACAATTGCTTATCTTTTCAGGATTTCTGAAAATTACATCTATATTAATCTTACAGTATTTTAAATACTAATAAAATTCTTTAGCCTTTGATTAAAGCTATGTGTCAGGACTTCTAAAAATCACCTTTGTAGTATTTCTCCTGTATTTTAAAACAGATAAATGTCTAGCATTTGTTTAAATTTGTAACTGCTTATTTTTGTCAAGATTTTTGAAAATTACCTCTATAGGAACGCTTTAGTATTTCGATAGAAATAAGTTTTCAGCATTTGATTAAAGCTATAATTCATTATCCTTGTCCATGTTTCTTGTTCAAAATGTTTATTCCTTCCAATCATTTACCGTCTTTACAACATTTCAGCTGTTTTTTCAGCTTTCTTTTGTGCTAAAACGTGTATTTGTGAATAATTTCATTGTACTACTTTATTAAAAAAAATTTGCAGCTGAAGCATTCAGGATTCTTGTTGAGACTTACGGCGACCAAGTAACATGCAGAAATTGATTTAGACGATTCGAAAAGAATTATTTCGATATTGAAGATAAAGAATACTCTGGCACACCGAAAGAGTTTGAAGACAAAGAATTGGAGATATTACTTTATGAAAACTAATGTAAGGCGCAAGCTGACCTTGCAGAATCATTAGAAGTTGATCATGCAACGGTTTTGAAATGTTTGAAAGCATTAGGAATCCAAGCACATTAGATACCGTACGAGATGAATAATTCGAAAGGCGTCTTGTCACTTGTGAACAGCAGCATTAACGGCAGAAAAGAAAATGTTTTTATGCATCGTATCGTGACTAGTGATGAACAGTCGATACAGTATAACCCTAAGCATATCAAATTATGGGATAAGCCCGACCATGCATCAACATCGAATATCTATGGTACAAATCTTCTGCACCGCATTTGGTGTAATAAGCTGAGTGTAGTTTATTATAAGCTGCTCAAACCAACCGAAACCCTCACGAGAGATCGATATCGTCTAAAATTGATGCGTTTGAGCCGAACATTGAAAAAAAAAAAAGAAACAAAACAACGACCGCTATACGAGCAGAGAAAGTTACTTTGCTAGACCACATGTTGCAAAACGAGTGAAAACCGACTTTTTAACGCTTAAATGGGAAGTCCTACCACATTCGCCGTATTTATTAGACATTACATTGTCGGATTATAACTTGTTTCGATCGATGTCACATGGTCTGGCTGAGCAACACTTTCATCTTTATGTAGATGTCAAAAATCGGTCGACTTCTGGTTAACCTCAAAAGACGTGATGTTTTTTTTTTCCGACGTGGAATTCAAATGCAGCCAGAAAGATGAATAAAAGTAGTGACTAGCGATGGACATTAATTTTAGTGACATGTTTCTTACTAAATTTTGTAAGTAAAACATTACTTTTATGAAAAATCAGCAAAAATTATTCCAGATCCTAGTATTTATCGGATTGTTCTCAAAACAAAACTTCTGGCTATTTCCTTCCAGAAATAGCTGTCATTCTCAGTTCTTTTCTGATTCAGATATCTGGTCGAGGAAGCTTCTTGCTACCGTACGTTTCTCTCTTTTTCCCATCATTTCGAATCCTACCGTAGAGCTGATGCACAACTTCTTGTTTACCTATCAAACAATCGCCACTAAAATCACACTAGCCTTTCACAAGTTAAGTTTGTTATCTTTGGTAGGCTTAAGTTGTACGGCTATTTCACGCTGAAACACCGCTTCGAGTATAATCACCGAAGTAAGTAACATCGAGCCTCATCAGTTGCTAGATAAGTGACCGCTTGGGAATACCAAGTGCTGTAAGCATGAATATGCGGATGGCTTAATGCATAATGGTTCGAAATTGTTAATCTAGAGCTTAGTCCGACCCCGTTGGTTTCGTTATATTTAATTACGAGCAAATGCTCTAGAGAAAGATATGAATCCACCCCTTCTCCCTACTGCTATTGGTAAGACTTGTATTACTAAAATATTGTTATCGTCAAAAACATGTTTCCAATTTTAAAAAAATATCTGGCTTTAATTCACCTGCGAAGGATTGATAAACTGTAGAAAATGAATGAATCAATTAATTTGGTAGGTTCACATATAGTTCTCCATTGAATAATCATAGTTCCAGTTGACATTTAGATCTGCTCTAAATAGTCGAGTCTACTAAACATCTATTTTTTTAGTTTAGAGATTTTGATAATGTCAACCTGCTTGATCCGTGTAAAAGGACTGTTATATTGTTGCACTTTCAAACACATTTTCATTTTTAACTTCCAGATGATATTTATTTTTGAAATTGTTGTTCAGTGTTTATGCCATCAAAAGTTTCCGTGGAAATAGAAAGAAGACACTACTTTGGAGCGTTGTCCTCCAAATCTTTACACTTCTCTTTGCTTCGTAACACATCTTAAAATATAACATGATAATTTTAATACTCACACTTCTTACCTGTGCATTTCTCTACTGCCTTCTTGTTTTCCAACCAACTTTGATATTCAAAAATTTAAATGGGAATCATTATTTAGTAACTTCTCTTTTATTGTTCACTCTCTTCAATGTTTATCTTTTTCTTATTCTTTCACACTCAGTAACCCCTCTGTCTTTAAGTAGCTTTAATGACTTGCTTCGGTGATATGATAAAAAATTCTTAGCTAATTCTCCTAGCAATGTTCATATGTAATTTAGGTTACTAATTTGCATCGTAATATTAATAAGATCACTTAGGCTATTAATTCACCTGGTAAGGTTAATAGGTCACTTAGATTATTAATTTACTTGGTAATGTTAATAAATGACTTAGGTTACTAATTCTTCTTGTAACGCTAATAGGTTACTTTTATTAGAATATAAATCTCGATTCGAAAAATACTCAGTTAAAACAGTTTACACTATTTACATTATTCGGACTGTTGTCCTCATCTTTGTTTTAAACAGTGTAAATAGTATCTCATCTCAGAAATATAGACAAATACTAAAACACTGTTATTTTCCATTATTTTCTAGCCTACTTAAATAATAAAGGTTTCAATGAAAATCTCCCTTATTCATTTAAATGATCGAAAGCGGAAAATTGATTTTCCACTAGGGTATTAACTCTAAAAGGACATGTTCGATGGCTGTTACCAAGTAAAAATACCCAACATGCGAACTATGAATGAGAAATATCAGCATTAATTAGTTCTTCTTTATGTGCCGGGTCTCCTAAGGATGTAATCGATTATGAGTTTCCACAATTTCCTGTTCTTTGTAGCTTTTAATAAATATTGTCTTGTTATTTCTTCTAAACCCTGTTCTGCCATTCATTTACTCACTCTCACTATGTATGTTGTCCGTTATTTTTCTCTGTTCATCTTGACTTCAATATCTCCTGTGAGTATCAAAATTTTCAAGATTTCTCTTCCATTTATGTGCCCTAAAAATCAACTGATTCTTCCTGATGTTAGATACGTCTCCTTTTTGTTTCCATTTTCTCTTAAAGTTTGTCGCTGCTCCCATATTTAATGTATGTTTTCCTCAACGTCCTTCTGTGGGAGGACTTATCTATCTCAATTTTTCTGAAAACAGTTAAGTAGATATGGACAAAGTAAATCAGAAAGATAAATAAAAATACTGAGCGATCTAACTTGAAACTTAGTTTCTTCTTTGCTTTCATGCACCGTGTAAGTTATTCTAAAATTCCTTATTCTTCTCTCTATTGCCTCACATGGCTATTTCATCTGTGAGAGAATTGTCAAGAATTCCCTGTCATATAGAAGAATTTATATATTGCAGTTCAACAGGTTTTTCAAAGGAATTTTTCCCGATTTTTAATAGTCTGCTTAGCTTTTGAAAGCCATATTTCTATTGCACTTTTAGATTACTGTGTTGCATTTTCTGTCCTTTGTTGAAATACTTTTCACAAGTAGTCAAATTTCTCTTGTCTTGAAGTTTCTGCAGTTCTTGCCGTGACTGCCATTGACAGTCATCTTTGTGGAACAGATAAATAGATATGAACTGAGATACAGATAGAGAGATAGATAGAAGCTGAGATACATAAACAAAGATAAGAAACAAAACCTAGAAACAGATTTAGATAGACACACGTATAAATATGAACTGAGATGTATAGACTGAAATAGAGAGACAGACAGGCAAACACACACACACATATATATATATATATATATATATGTATATATATATATATAGATAGATAGATGATTAGGTAGAGATAAAAAACGATGAATGTATTGAAATATATACATTTAATTGAAAAAAGCAATTTTTATCTAAATATTTCATAAAATACTATATATGCAATGTAATTCATCGGCATTTGGTGTTTTGAAATTTCTAATCTTGTTACAGATGCAGATGCATGTCTCCGAAGACAATAAAAAGAAAAGCATTCTCATCAATAAGAGCTGGTGATAGTCACTGTCTGGTTCATTGAATTGGTTTTACAAATGCAATAGAAAAGAAATGACAAAAATTTGGTTAATGAGAATTCTTTGTTCAAACTATGTATGTGGAACGTATGTGAAACAAAATTTTCTTGTCTCTCTATACGTTACTCAGCTTTTGAAATGCGCCCTTGGGCATGCTACTACGTCTTCGGATCTCAGTGTTGCACTTTCTGCCGTTTGTTAGAACACTTCAGATATTTAAATGTCTATACCAGCTTGATTTTAGTAGCTCCGACTTGTAATTGGCATTTTAGTCTCCTCTTTTGCTAATGACCATGCATTTAGTTTATCCCTTTCTTCTCGCTTTCTTTCGCTACATTCTGTACGAGGTTTTGTAGTTTCCTTTCCGTATCTGCTATCAGCACTGTGCCATCTGTGTATCTTTTATTATTATTATTATTATTAAGATTGTGGCCGCAAATGGCGAATTCTGGCAGAAATTCTATTTTTCTCAGAATTGCCTCACTGTATAAGTTGAATAAATCCGGTGAGATGACACATCTTTCACTTTTCTATTTTTGTAAATCTGCTTAACTCATTTTTTTCTGCTAAGAGTATGGGTTCTTGATTATTCTAATGTCTTACCCGAATATATCTAGGTTGCATAGCATTTGTAACAAGTTTTTGTGTCGTACTTTTTGAACGTTACTGCGTAGTCTATAAAACACAAGCACACGTCCTTCTGCATTTGTCTTGCCCTTTCTGAACATAAATATTGCGTTCCTAGTTCCGATGCCTTTGACGAGTCACACTGTTTTTGTCCTATCATCAGAATCCGGATGATTAGTTTGGTTATGTGGTTTATTAAGCTGACTCTTCGGTGGCTTCACTTTAGTTTGCACCTGTTTTTTTAGGTAGTGTTCTGAAAATCCTTCTTCTTAGGTCTCTTGGTATATCGCCAATGATTTAGATTTAATTTATAATTTCTGTAATATTGTCTTCACCAAAATCCATTAATGCTATCACCATCTCTATTACCATGGCGTCTGGTCGTGCTGTTTTGTTTATATTCAATTTGCCCAGTACAGCTTCCACTTCGGTTTTTAATATTTCCGGCTCGTCGGTAATTTTATATATTGCCGATTACCCTCTTTCGTCGTGGAAAAGATTTTCGATATATTCATCGCATTGCTGAAGTATTTTCTTTCTCTTATATAAGCGTTCTGTTATTAGATTTTATGCATCCTTTTGATGAGCATGCTTTTTGTCTTGTTAGCTCTTTTATTTATTTATGCATTTTTTTATTTGTGATATTAAGTATCTCTCTCTCTCTCTCTCTCTCTGTGCATATTTGTGATTGAGCCATTCTTATTTAGCCTTCTGCATTTGCTTATTTCCTTGTATAGTTTCCTATATTCTGTTCAATGTCTTGGCATTGTTTTGTGTTTTCTTTGCATCATATTCAGAATCTCATTTGTGATGTATCCGTTTTTTCTTTAGGATGATGTCATTTGCTGATGTCACTAAAGCTTCTTTTAGTGACATTTCAATTTTCCGCTTCCAATTTCTTCCTCGTATCTTTTCTTCCCACTGTCCGTATATTTATCTTTCAAATACGGGTCGTTCAGGAGTCTGTTGCAATTTGAGTGCTGCGTTAGACTTCTTCAATTTCCGAAGTTTTGTTCTTAGTTTACAATTAACAAGGAGGTGGTCGATTCCGAAGTTAGCATTTTAATAAGTTTTGCATTGAATAACTGCAATCCTTTATCTCTTGTTGATAGTTACGTTTTATGAATTATGCCTGTTTGGTTTCTTTTCTCTGCATTCTAATATTTTTAGTATTTTTACTTTTTAAATTATAATTTATCTTTATTCTTATCTACATGTAATCTTAGAATATTTTAATTTTAATCTTGTTCCTAAAAAAAGCAGTAGCTTAACTTTATAAGATTTAATTCCCATGAACATCAAGTGAACCTAAATTCAAATCTATTAAAAGGTCAGTTTGAAATATGCACCTGATGATTACATAGCACATAAAACTCCGAGTCCTGTCATGACGTCGGACAATATCTATATTTATTAATATATATATATGTATATATACAAAATAGCTTCGTACACACTACATTGAGCAGTTATATTAACATTTGAACAATATTATTATACATATGTGAACCCTCATGTGTATATTTATTAATTCACGTTACTATATATATATATATATATAAGCATTGCCTACCACTATACTATACTATATATATATCGTGTATCTAGGCAGCAGATTATTTTCTAAACGTATACTGTAAAATATAAGAGACACTGAATGTCTATTATGTTTAATCATGTGAGCCAAATACTTAGAACCAACTTAATAAAAAATATCCAAATGTTGGAGAATTTTTGTCTTTATTTTCGCCTGAAATTAAAGTCAAAATACGATGTTTAGAACGGCTCATGATTAAACATAATAGACATTCATTTTCTCTTATATTTAACAGTATATGTTTAGAATATATATAGTAGTCGGAGGCAATGTTTAAAAATATATGCCCAGTTGTGTGTGTTTGGCCGTATGGTTAGAATATTCACGTCCTCGCTATAAGACTCGTGTTCGAATTTCGAATTTAACCGTTGAGTACAGTTGAGTAGATTCTGAATCTGGCCCAGACCCAATGACAGGTCACACAGTATCAAACGTGTGTTGTGTCTACAGCACCCCATCTATAAAATGGAACTCGGATATCGATACCATCGTTAGAGATGATAGAAGAATAGTTTATCCCTAGTATTGCTTCTCAAAATATCTAACTCCTGCTGCTATTCTCTATCTCAAGATCAGTCCAAAAATGGCATACAAGTGTTGGTACTGGTGCTGTCCAGTCATTACCATCAAACATTTAAATCGAAAGCGATTACTCGGTATTATGGGTGATTATTTTCACCTTGTCTAACAGACGAAAAGTCCCTCGCTACTCTATTGCTATTTCAATAGAAAATTATCAAACGAACTTCCTTCTTTAGTTCCACTAGCTCAGACCTTAACGTTTATCTTATTAAGTAAAACGTGTTTGGTTGACATTTGCTACCCAAATAAGCACAATTATATTTATTTTATAAGTGTTGAAATATTTTCATATCGACCAAGAAGAGAATAAAAATAGTTTCAGGTGTTTTGTCATTTATTCAATTGTGAAAAGGGAATCAAGTCATGAACTTTTCAGCACTTTATGCGTCTTTACATATAATATTTACAACTCACACTCTTAAAAAACTTTCATGAAAACTTTAAAGGGTTAACATTCACTGGTAACTGTAGATGAAATAAACATTGCAAAAACATTGACCTTTTCACTGATTTTAGGTGGTTATTTGTCTTGACACTTTGTGTCTGCAATCTCAGTAAATTGTAGCATTCATACTAAATTTCATTTCATATCTGCTTTTATGGCTGTGCCCTTTGAAAACATAGATATTAATGTCTTTCAAAACCTTCCTATCATTGGTAGTAATTTTTGTCCACTTAGTGTCCTCCCGTTTTCTGTTCTAACATCTGTTTACGCAGGTTCGTTAGATTAGTCAAGGGCTGTTTACCTCTGACTGCCTTACAGTCACGGTATCCAAATTAGAAAATTCTCGAAGCTTTCATTCTTCATTATATGTCCTAAAATACTCTCTTTATATATAAAGCAACTTTTTTAACATCAACTGCTATATAAAAAAGGTACATAGCAGTTCAGTATATAATTATGTATGTAGTTACACACACACACACACACACACACACACACACATTATTTATATACACATATATTCTTTTTTTTTTTTTTTTTTTTTTTAAATCATTTCACCCCGGGCAAGGCATAAATGCCACTGATGTGCGGGGGGCTATATAACTGAAAGAAAATTAATTAGAGGAGGGAGAAGAGGATTACAAATCAATTAGAAAGAAACAATAGAAAGATGAAAATGCAGGTGTAATGACAGTTGCAAGGGGGAGAGGAAGGGAAGGATATACAGGGTGGGGGAAGGGCTAGTCAAGTGGTTAGTAGATGAGTATTGACATTGCATTTAAATTTCTGGAGGTTGTAGCCGTCAGGAAAGCAAGAATATGGGAGCGAGTTCCACAGGCGGGAAGTGCGAGAGAAGAAGCTGCAGGAGTAGAATTGTCGTTTGCATTTGGCTAACCTAACTGTGAATGGGTGCCATTCTGTTTGCACGAGTAAACACCTGTTGAGGAGGCACCAGTGACTTAAGTTCATCTGAGCAGAAGCCATGAAAGTACTTATAGAACAGACAAAGGGAGGCCACGTTTCGTCGGTGGGGAAGTGGCTGTAGTCGAGCCGCCAAGTCAGCACCTATCACGTTACTAACTCTTCTTTGGAGCTTGTCGAGAACACTGAGGTGAGCGGCAGGGGCGCCTGACCATAAATGGCAGCAGTACTGCATGCAGGGTCGAATGGTAGACTTGTATATATGCAGGATAGATTCAGGCGGAAAGAACGTCCTGGATCGACACAGTGACCCAACTTTCTTAGCAGTGGATTTAGCTATGGATTCGATGTAGCGGTTCCATTTGAGATCAGAAGAGAGGGTAAGGCCGAAGAGGCGCAGTGTATTGCACTCAGGGAGAATCGCTTGGTCCATGCTCATGGGAGAGGTTGCCTGTGATGGTTGACAGACAACAGCTCGGTCTTGGACGCATTGAAGTTGACAAGCCACTTTTTGCCCCAATTCACCACAGGGTGTAGATCCCGTTCAAGGTCAGCAGCGAGATTATGTCTATCCGCCATGCCAGGTTTCTTACTTATATAATTATATATGTGCACAAGTAGAACATCTTTCCTGAGAAAACTCCCTCTTGTGAAATGATGATAATGCAGTGACTTATTTATTTGTCACTCAAACTCGAGACATAATCTTTTTAGTATATTACATATTTTACGTAAACTATCGGTTGATTTCAGTAATCCTATACAAAAGTGATAAATCAGTAAAACTGGCTTGACTTATTAATGCAAAAATAGGAAAAAGCCGTAAATGACTTCATTAATTCAAAATTAGTGATGTCGTGAAACGAGAGGATAATGAGTTGAAGCTATCAAAACAAGTAATCTTTTAAAATTTTATCAGTTGTCTGCGAAAACATCCACCTAATATACCTTAAAAGGTCTAGCCAGCATATATGTAGAAGATTGTCTATTTTTTAAATATATTCTGTGAACTTATTTAAAATTGTTATTTATATATCAGAATATAATTGTTTAAAGAAGATAATAAATTTAAGTAAAATTAAAAACAAAACGTTAAAAGAAGAATTATTAGAATGCAGGAAGTAAAAATGATATATGCGTAATTCATAATTATTATTTATTTTTTTATAAGCGTTTCACCCCGAGCAAGTCATGTCACTGCCACTACTGCGCAGGGGGCTACATAGAGTGGAGAAAGGATGATTCAATATAGAAAATGTCAGAGGGTGGGTGATAGGCGGGTAAGGATACCGAGAATGAGGGTTGGGTAGATGAGAATAATTGGGAGTTAGTGATAGGAGGTGTCTATTGACCCAACATTTAAACACCTGGAGATTGTAGCTGTCGGGAAAGCAGACTTGTGGAAGGGAGTTCCACAAGCGGGAAGCGCGAGAAAAGAAGCTGTTGGAGTAGAATTTACGGTTACATCTTATCTGTTTAACTGTAAAAGGGCGGGACCTATTTGCCAATCCAGTATCTCGCAGAAATTCCTGCTTAGGCGGCACCAGTGCTCTAAGTTCATCGGAGCAGAAGCCATGAAAGTACTTGTAGAAGAGGCACAAGGAAGCCACATCACGCCGGTGAGAGAGTGGTTGCAGCCGGTCTGCCAAGTCAGTATCAACCACGCTACAGATCCTCCTTTGTATTTTGTCAAGAAGCCCAAGGAGAGCAGCAGGGACACTCGGCCATATATGGCAACAATATTCAATACACGGGCGGATGGTAGATTTGTATATGTGCAGAATAGATTCAGGTGAGAAAAACTTCCGGGCCCTGCACAGAGAGCCGACTTTCATAGCGGCAGATTTAGCAATGGATTCGATTCCATTTGAGGTCCGCCGAAAGTGTAAGGCCAAGGAGGCGTAGTATTTTACTCTCTGGGAGGCTAGCCTATCCCATGCTAATGGGAGGTAGATGCGATTGTCTGTGGTGGTTAGTTGATAACAGCTTCGTTTTAGAAGCATTGAAATTTACTAGCCATTTCCTACCCAAGGCCACTACGGATTGGAGGTCCCTTTCAAGCACGGCAGCGAGGTTCGCTTTGTCACCCACACCTGGTTTTTGATCGATGTGAGAGTAGATTGTTGTGTCATCAGCGTACATGCCTACTTGGGATCTAATGGCGTCGGGGAGATCATTAATGTACATCAGAAAGAGCGTGGGACCTAGGATAGAACCTTGAGGGTCGCCCGCGTTCGTATGGTAGTTTTTGGAGGCATGCCCATTTAATACCACCTTCAATGTGCGGTCAGAGAGGAATGACTGGATGAGGTCAAACAGATGTCCAGTTATCCAGTAGCTCCGCATTTTGCACAAGAGGCCAGCGTGCCAGACCCTGTCGAACACTTTGGAGATATCCAAGGCAACGGTTCGGGCTTCGCCATTCTTGTCAAGTGCCCGGTATATGTACTCGGTAATGGTCGTTAGCATATCAGCAGTAGACCTGGTGAAGCAAAACCCGTACTGTTTGTCAGAGAGAAGCTTGTGGGCCGTGAGATGCTGAATCACCTCGGCGTTGATAATGGCTTCGAAAACTTTGCCAAAGATCGGAAGGAGACTAATAAGACGGTAATTGGCGGGGTCTGAAGGTTCGCCAGAATTCTTAAATATAGGAACTACACAGGAGGACTTCCAACAGGCAGGAAAACAGGAAGCAAATAGGCAGAGGTTATAGAGTTTAGAGAGGAGAGTTCTGGGGCACATTTCTTCACTATTATGACTGGGATTCCGTCACCGCCGCTCGCTTTGTGTGGGTTAAGTTGTGCAATTATCTTGGCGACCAGCGAGGGTGTAATGTGGACGTTATTTAGTTTAGCCTTATTTCTGGGTGGGAAGTCCAGTGTAGGTATTTCTAACGAGTCCAGTGTCGAATTTGTGGAGAATCTACGGGCAAAGCATTCAGCCTTGTCCGCTTTGGAGGTGAGAACTTCAAATTCATTGATTAGTGGGGGTATTGAAGTCTTGCTCTTGTTGAGCACGCTTTTTCAGAGTCGCGAGTAATCTTTGGAGCCAAACTTAGAGGATGCTATGCATTGCCTCATTCTGGTAGCAAACGCCCTCTTAGGTTCCTTAAGTACTATTTTACACTTATTCCGTGCTGAGGCGAAAAGGCGCCTGTTTTGGTTCGACTAGCAGCTTCGATAGAGCCGGAAGAAATGATTCCGGTGGGCAATGGCGGCCGAGCAAGCGGGTGAGAAGCAGGGGGACGAATTTGATTTTAGCTGGAATTTCCTGGCCGGGATAAAAGCATCGATGCCAGCCTTAACCCAAAAGGAGACCTCGGAGGCACAGTCTTCGATAGGAAGATCGAAGACGTTGTTCCAGGGGACGTCGCAGAGGAAATCTCGGAATGAGTCCCAGTCTGCTCTCTGGTAGCAGTATGATATTCTGCTGGTCTGGTTTTATTGGGTAGACTTTGCGCGGATTGAGATATTTACGAAAACTACGGCGTGGTCAGTTTCCGAGGGGGCAGAGCTGCCTGGTAATGCAGGAGTCTGGAATGGAAGTAAAGCAAAGGTCGAGTAAAGAGTCCCTTCCGTCAGAGTTATTAGAGAAACGCGTGGGGAAGTCCACCACTTGCGTTAGAGCTTGGGTTATTGGAAAATACATAGTGCGGAACCCAGCAAGGTCGGTGGCTGAGTTTTCAAGCTATTTGGTGTGGTGGGCGTTAAAATCAATAATACTATTTACAGGAGAAAGAAAAAAGAATGTGAGAAAGAAAAAAGAATGTGAGAAAGAAAAAAGAATGTGAGAAAGAAAAAAGAATGTAAAGAAAAAAGAATGTGAGAAAGAAAAAAGAATGTGAGAAAGAAAAAAGAATGTGAGAAAGAAAAAAGAATGTGAGAAAGAAAAAAGAATGTGAGAAAGAAAAAAGAATGTGAGAAAGAAAAAAGAATGTGAGAAAGAAAAAAGAATGTGAGAAAGAAAAAAGAATGTGAGAAAGAAAAAAGAATGTGAGAAAGAAAAAAGAATGTGAGAAAGAAAAAAGAATGTGAGAAAGAAAAAAGAATGTGAGAAAGAAAAAAGAATGTGAGAAAGAAAAAAGAATGTGAGAAAGAAAAAAGAATGTGAGAAAGAAAAAAGAATGTGAGAAAGAAAAAAGAATGTGAGAAAGAAAAAAGAATGTGAGAAAGAAAAAAGAATGTGAGAAAGAAAAGGAAAAAGTGGAATCTATATCAATCGGGATCTAAGAATTTAAGTATTTTTATATGGCAGTATGTGATCATTAAATCGTTTTTTGTGAAGTAAATTAGGATTATTTATATGGTTTAAAATGACAAGTTTTCCTAAAAGCATAGGTTACATCTTACCGTTTTAAGATTTGGATTTAGCTACGATATTCCATGTAATAATTGGGTTCTTTTATTGTTTTTTATTTCCAATCACACATGGATAAAGAAGTGCTTTTGCTGTATATACTGTTGTTAAATCTTATCCTTCGCATATTAGAAGTACTTTCAATGTAACATCTAACATCATTATCTACTGAATGAATTCGAGCTCTATAAACAGTACTTTCGGACATACATTGACCATTCAGTGGGCAGGTTTTATTTTTTCGGCGGTTGCACTTATTTTTTTAAAGGATCATATTTATTTGTAGTAGGGTGATTGATGTTATTTAGGTGGGCCAAGTACTTATTTGATATCATAGTGTCATATTGTGAAGTATATTTATCTATGTTTTGAACGCAACTATAACTTATTTTAGCATTGTTTTTTTTTTTTAGTGTGGGCGAATGGTAGAAATGCTTGTGAATTAAATTTAGGAAGTATTTACCAGTTTGACTTTGGACATTACGATTGAATGGGGGATTAAACCAATTAGTATTACGCGTAAAAAGAAAAAATACAGTAATATTTAGCAACACAGTTCTGCGATTATTTTTAACACTATAACTTTCACTTCTGAAGATAACTTCGGAAGGACATTGAAACTATTGTGAACATTGAGAAATGGATAAGATCAACTGTAAAAGTTACAGCACATTTCTTTCATCTTTTACTTATAATACACGAAAAATTATCCGTGATTACATTATGTTTGCAATTTATTTAATCTGACATGCCTAAGAGATAATTTTATGCCTAAATACACAAATTTAGAAATATATATATATATATATATATATATATATATGCAGATGAAGAGAACCATAAGGTATAGAGTCCAAAGTTTTCTGGCACTTACATTTTTTAAAAAAAGTGGTTAGTTCAACATAGAGCGTAATATAATTAAATATATTTGTTTATTAAAGATATTTCACATTTGCGACACGGAAACTTCTGTTTCGAGATCTAAATTTTTTTTATCTCGTCATCAAGCAATGTTCATTAATTTGGTGAAAAGTTATTGAACATTGACTGATGATCAGATAAAACTTTTAATCTCGAAACATAGAAATTTCCGTGTTGCAATGTATAATATTTTATAAAAACAAATTTGATTTTATATATATATATATAGAGAGAGAGAAGGGAGGGTGAAATGGATGAATTGTCGTCTAAGTTACGCATTTGATTCAGGTGGGTGGAGCTCGTCACCCTAGGCAGGCAGGTCATCTAATAGAATAAAAAACCTTCATTTCAAACCTCCGCTTCTTTGCACCCATATCCAATTATAGAAAAGGCTTCAGGAGTAGATCTTGAGGTAAAATCTGGAGTCGGAGTCTCTAAGGCAGTTCGGAGTTGCATTCAACTAGTTCTGGGAGCTCCTGTGACGGCACTCGTCACAAATTATAACGACCCTGTCGTTCCTTTGGTCTAATAACAAAGCCAGTAAGGTTTTGTCTCGCCACAGTCTGACTTCTTCATTGGGTGCATTGAGAATAGGGGTCATCCGATAAGTGAACCGTAACATTTGTATCAGGCAATAACAAGAAATCTCAGAGGAAACCAACTCTAAATCAAGGCTGTTGGAACGTTCGGACTACGCTGACCGGCCTATCTGAAGACCTCCAGGATATCAGTGACTCCAGAAAACTGCAGTTATCAATGATGAGCTCAAAACGATTCATGTAGACATTGCTACACTGCAGGAAACACGTCTGGCAGACTATGGATCACTGAAGAAAAGAGACTAGACGTTATTTTGGAAGGAAAGGACTCCAACGACACTCCCCAATACGGTGTGGGATTTGCAGTTAAAAAGAACCCCCTGAAAATGGTTGAATAGTAACAGTTCTGAGTGATTTCTTACTTTCCGCTTCAATACCACAGCAAGGCCCGTCACCCTCGTCAGCGTGTATGCCCTGACACTCTCTGCCACACCGTACTCCAAGAGTTATAATTGACTAGGTAAAATCTCGAAACAGAAAATTTCATGTCACAATGTAAATTAAATTAAATTAAAACAATTTAATTATAATTATATTATGCTCGACGAAATATGTTGTACTGACCACTTTTCGAAAAGTAAATGCTGGTGAACTCGATATTTTCAAACTGTTGATTCTCTACACTTGGAGATATTATATATATATATAAGGAAAACTAAAAAAAAATCATTTACATTGATTATAAATTATAATTAATTTCTATGAGCTAAATTAGCTCATGTCATCAGACCACACTATATTCTTTCCATTCGGTATAAATATTATCCCGGAATAAACATTTCTTTAAAATGAAAATAAAACAAGTAAAATGATTTTAAAACAGAGACCTTCGCGTTATATGTAGTCAATTGTACCATCCTGAATTGAATATACCCTCAGTTTACTCATATGTGTACAGATTGATATCGAAATCCGAATGATATATCCCAGTCTATGTATGTAACGTTTGTCATGATGTATGAAATGTGAAACATACCACCTCGTTTGGGGGTGAAGACTGGACATATATGCGTATACAAGCTTACATTTTTCTTATACATACACGTATTAGTTCTTATAAGCGAGTACGTTTAAAAAGACAAGGTAAGAGATAAAAATAATCGGTTAAAACGGCTGTTTGTATATATATATATATATATATATATATATAGTCATCCGCAGACAGCTCTGTTTCGCTGTATTACAGCTCATCAGTACGTTAGACATCCGATTGCTTTTTACCCAGGATTCAAACCCGACCGATTTGGCGTCAGTCGGCGTTTCTACTTCTGAGCCATGGATGCTCGGTAGAAGGAGGCAGACTATATATATTATAACTATAATATAAAATATACGTGAATCCGCTTTTCATAGATGTTTGAGTGTGTGAAAACAATAATTATATGTGGATATAAGTAGATGAATGCAGTTATGAATAATACATTTGTATGTACACATATATAAGTAATGTCTGTAGGGAAATATACGTATGTATGCGCGTATATGTGTAAGTATGCAAATATATGCGTATTTTGAGTATGTGTGAGAATTGTTAGTATACTTGAATATATGTTACTATTATTTATACGCGTGGAATTCCCGTATTCATAAAAATATATGTGAGTATGCGAATGCAAGACGTCTAAGTGAGCATGGATGGATGTGTGTCTGTGGGTATATGTACGTATAAACGCAGGTGTATTTGTATGGGCATATATAGATGTATGGAGTGTGCGTGTAATATCTTTATGGTTACTATCCAAGAATGAAGACCCAACTGAGATAACGCCAAGGTCTCTCTTTTTAAAACTTTTTGTTTTCTTTTTCGTTTTAAACAAATGTTTACTCCGGGAAAATACACCAAATGGAAAGAATATAGTGTGGTATGATGAAATAAGCTAATGTAGCTCGTAGAAATGAATTATAATTTATAACCAATCTAAATGACGTGTTGATTTCTCCTTTATAAATATCATATTCATCTGGATAACATCCATGGAGCTCTCTATACAGATATAACACTTAAAAGATCTACTTAATATTTTATATCAAGTAGATCTTGTTGGATTATCCCCACCGTATACGGACTGGACACACACACACACATATATATATATATATGGCCATTCAACATCTTTGAATTAATCAACATCTTTGAATTAATCAACATCTTTGAATTAATCAACATATATATATATATGGCCATTCAACATCTTTGAATTAATCCTTTTTTAATATATATATTTGCTCTGTAATATTTTATTACATGGAGCTCTCTTCCTGTATCATTTTTTAATATTAAAATAAATTTTTAATATTAATTAGGATCGGGTTTTTTGGAATTTACCTTCCTGCTTTTTTCCCTTGGATTGAAGTATCTGAATTAAAATATATATATATATATATATATATATACTACTGGCCATAATTATTAAATGAAAACAGAATGGTTCTTTTGTTATTATTACTTTTTAAAATTTTACAAGGCAAGGAAGCAAAGAAGAACTCATCCAAATCACTCTAAATTTTCCTCATTCTTTCATTAATGAAACTGCAATATAAGTAATTATTAAATATTTAAAAATTCACTTGACACACATGTTATTGTACAGTATTAATAAAAAACATTCTATTGTCATTTACAATTATTCACTTGTCAATAAATAGTAAAGTGGTATGAAATACATCATTTTTTAAAAAAACACTAAGGTGGCGTAATAATCTCAAAGGCGGTTACAAGAAAGTACCCAAACAGTTCGATCTATAACCGTAAATTTAATGTGAAGTCTTGAGTTGGGTTTTAGATTGTACTCCTTGAGCGCTTTCTTATTGTTTGTTCTGGTTACGACTCTTATCTATAGATATTGAGTACTATAATATTTGTTTAGCTAGGTGTGTTTTTTCATTCTTGTTTTTCGTTTTAGCTTCTTTCGCAGGCTTTGTATTGGTAAGACCGATAAGTGACAATTTCATTTTACCGATTACATACTTTATTATGAGACTAGACCATAAACCCCCTTATTTAAGTATACATAGAACAGCATATATTTGTACAATTCACTGCTCTGCATTAGATTCTTGTTTTTTTATTTTTATAAACAG
The DNA here is from genome assembly GCA_037127315.1 of Ascarosepion bandense. Lineage (NCBI taxonomy): Eukaryota > Metazoa > Mollusca > Cephalopoda > Sepiida > Sepiidae > Ascarosepion > Ascarosepion bandense. The sequence continues at coordinate 433,610 of JBBBDQ010001210.1, forward strand.
TTACTTAAATGGTGAAGAGGCTATATGTGCTACATGATTTTATAGTAAATAAATGAATAAATAGATGCACGCTGATTGGCTGCCGTTACGTATTCTGAAATAATGAGGAAACAAGTGTGTATAATAAAAATATATTTTGAAAAAGACTACATTTGTTTTAAGCTATTAATAAATATTTTCACACAGTATATTAACTATGAGGTTCAGGGAAACAAAGCTTTTTTTCCATTTCTTTAGCAATATTTACTAATTTCGTTTGAGTACATTTTATGGATGAAATTTGTCATTTAATGTAAAGAAATAAAACATAGCTTTTGATATAGTAAAATAATTTATTTTCTTACTTTAAATCCTAATACAATTGCATTAAGGCGTTTATTTAATGTTTAGACATAATATGAAAGATTATTATTTTTCACATAATTGGATTATATACGCAGTGTTTTTCATATACACAGATTGAAATAAGAATGTGTATTGAAAACAAATAATGAATTTCATATTAAAAATAGCATACAAACAGAAAAAAAACCATGGCAAAAAACCCTAATCTTAATAAAGTTTGGCACTGCACTCAAAGCGCATTATGCTCCTATAGTGTACGGGGTATTATGTACCGTTTAATCTATATCTCTGGAACACACACACGCACACACGATTAGAATTTTAGTATTATATAAGTATATAAACACCTAGCTCATGCTTGTCAACAGATTAGAAGAAATACCTTTCAATTAAGTTAATTAAAAAGTTATTTAAAATGTTGGTTTTGAATTGAAAAATAAACGCCACTTTTGTTTATGTTGTTCTTTAATAGATTAAGTGATTTACTGGTGATAGAGGTCAATGGTTCAGCTCTAACAGAAGCTAAACTTTTGACCGCTTTACTTAGTAACCTGGTATAGTACGTTTCTCTTTGATCTGTTTATCTTTGTGTTATACCAGCTATTTTGAGTGAATATGAACGTAACAGAACCGCAGATCTTTTTCTCTTTTTCCTTCCCCAGACTTTAAAAAAATTCTTTTATTCCTTCATCCTCAATCTCTCATTTTCTTTGCCTTGCTTTGTAATTTGTAAAATGTTAGTTTTCCCGCTATTTTTGAAACTTGAAAATAAAACGTACCTGCATCCGTCTTTCATTCTTTCTATTTTATCATTCTTTTTGTTTTTGTTTTCTTTACATTGTTTCAGTGTTTCTTTCTTTTATTTGTTTCTGACCCATTAGAAGCATTCGAATAAGCAACACAAAAGAAAATGAACAGGAAACCGCGGCAGCACCTGTAAAAACAGCACCAAACAAACAAACAAACAAACATAATAGTAAAAACGAAAAGAAAAAAGACAAAATGCCACTAGGAATATCATATTGCAACGAAAAAAGTAAACATATTTCTAACAGATCTCTCTCTTACTTTCGTTTGTACTTTATACTATTGTGTGCCTTTGTAATCAAGCTCATATCAAACCAACCAAAGTATTGTGCAAAGATCTGGCTTTCCTGGTTCATCTGTCGTTTTTCTTAGTATCGAATGTTTCCCGGCAAGTCGGAAAAAATCCAACCACTTATTCTGTTTTTTTTTTCTTGGCAAAGCTGTTGTATTAAGACTTGTCTGATTAATGAAAACTTCGACAATAGATGTCACGAATTTAGGCAAGAGAGAAAAACGGATATTCGCAACACAATCATTTGAGTGGAACGATTTAATTTGTTGTATTCATACAATTATGTTTAAGCAAAAATGAAAAAAGTATCCATGTCCGTAATAACATATCGGCCCACCCTGGAAAGAAATTATTTTTCTTTAAAGAAATCGACCGATGTGCGTAGGCGTGCATGCATGTGTGTATGTGAGTGCGTGCGTGCGTGCTTACTTTCTCCGAAATACTATAAAATATTGATGATATTATTAAAACATTTTGGTGCAAAGTTACGGATTTGGTGCATTCAGTGGGAATCAAATTAACAGTAATAATGAGTACTTATCATATTTTTCACGACATATCTCTTTCACGGCTTTCCACAGGTTTGCTTCTTTCATTATGTGTGTTACCGTACATTTTTGGTAAACTTCGTGGAGTGATTTCCTGTCGCGTTCTTACATTTTTGAATGCAGAATTTTTTTTCTACATAGATTGGCTGTAGTTCAAAGCTATAGAATCTAGTCTACCCTACTATTTAACTGATAATTGTAAGTAGCTAGATGAGATAAATTCATACCTTTCCCAACGACGAAATAGTTCGAGAACGGAATGAAAACTTTGCGTACCGATGTCTGTTGTCATTCTTCTATGTAATTGTGAATGTGGCACAGGAGATTTTTCCAAAATTACATACGGTGAATGCAATTGCATATCCCAGCTACCGAATTTGTAAGTATTAATCATTGATATTTTGAGCTTCAATAATATCAAGCCTGATCGAAACAGAATGAATGATATTTGGAGTATTTTTCGTTCGAACAAATTTTGAATTGAAATCGAAGTTTTGCAAATTTAGTATAATTTATGCCATTTTTATTGCTGTTATGACAATTTTTCTTCTTTCTTTAGTGTATATATGTTATTACTCATATGTATGTATATCTGTGTGTGTGTGTGTGCATACGCCTTTACGTCTATGTATGTATGTACACAGGTGTAAGTATGTGATTATTTCTCTTTTCCAAAACTTTCTTGTGTCCTTATACTCTCTTCATATTCCTTTTCCTTCTGACTGTCAATATCTCTCTCTCTCTCTCTATATATATATATATATATATATATATATTATGGTGGTGCGCGCATAAGCACACGTATATGTATATTGCTGGAATACACTGATTACCAATCAATGAAAAATATGAATAAAATATGGGTCGCACTAAACAAGTGTAGACTTCTTATTCACTCGAATATTGACATTTTCCTGAACTTCGGTTTTAGCATGTTGGCTTCACAATATTGAATTATGTATTAATAGTGAATAGCGTCCATTACAGCGTCATTGTTCTCAATGAACCTTTTCTCTTTCTCTCCAATAGTGGCCATAACATGTCATTGATAGAAGCGTCCACATAACAGTAAATTATATTAAAAACCAATGCAGCAAATTGGCTTCCAAAGGAACTGGTAAAAAAAGTAAGTGGAAATTGTCCAATCGACTTGTATTCAACAAACAAACAAATGAAATGAGCCCAAAACAAAATCTGTTACGGTGAGTAAGACATCTTAAAAATACTGGAGAATTGTGAGATTTAAGTGGAGGACTAACCAAATCAAATTTTACTATTATATGGAAAGAAATAAACAAAAAAAAATCTATCAAATAGTTACTCTGGCTATGGACTAAAAGAAGTAATAAAAAATCATCGATAGTACTTGCCCGAGAGAAATGGTGAGATTAACCCTTTCTATACAGGAAAACTTCGGCATTTATCGATCAAAGAGTAAAGAAATTTACAAGAAATCTAAAAGTATTTGTCCATCTAAAATATAATTCATCTTTTGTATTATCTTTTTGTACCTAAGAAAATGGTAATTAGGCGATTTTCTTATGAGAACATATTTGGCATTTATTGAACGAACTGAAAAGCATTGTTTTTAATTGCAATTTATAAAACATTTCTATTAAAAATTTTTTTGGGTTAAATGGGTTTCTTAAATCCACTGTTATCACTCTTTCTAGTATTGATGGGAGTTTCCTTAACATTTTGTTTAATGTAGTCATTTTCTCAGTGAATTACACGTGACATCTATTTTAGTAGTAGTTGCTGTTGTTATAAGTCTTAAAGTGGATTGTTATTTTTGTAAAGTTATTTACCTGGGATACTGTAGCGTCAGTCTAAGTAATCTATGAAGAAGTCTTCTTTAAAACTCAAACATTTAATTCAATTAGATCTTTTCTTATTCTCATATTCGAAGATACTTTTGTAATCTTAAAAAAAATCGATATGTAATTTCTTTATGCGTTGGGTACATTTAGGATGATAGTTTTCCACAATTTCCTGTCTTTCTTTGCATTAAGTAATTTTATATCAATTTCCACCTTTTTTGCTTTTTATTTACACAAGATATTTAAGTTACTTGTTGCTTTTACATATTTTTCTGGCCTTCAGTATTTCTTGTGAGTGTTAGATTCTCTAGGGACCTTTTTCTCATTCAGCGAAAATATCGTGAACATTTGAAAACAATTGTTATCGCTTGATTCAAATCGACGATAACCAGAGACAATATTTGATTATACAAAATATAACGAATATCATTTCTGTACGTGTTCGATTTTATTTAATTGTAATTGTCGCGTGTCCTGTAAGCCATTCAGCTCAAATGGGCATCATATACACTGCATCTGTAGCGGTAGTAGATAGGCTGACAGATCCTAATATCCTTCTGGCAAATTTTGAATTCAAATTTTTCTTTTTACTAACTTTTACACCTAAGATTAGAGAATCCAAAATAGTTCAGTTATTAATCCATAGCGGGAGGGGTAGATTCCTATCATTTTGTGATATTTGTGCAAAAACGAATATAACAGGCTCAGTTAGAATCTAAACTAGACATGCACATTGATTCATAATCATTCGCTGGCAAATTATGAGGTCTAAAAATAGCTATTTTTAACTTCTATGCAATGGCGTTAAAAAGCTCTCGATCAACAATGAAAAAAATCATCTGACATTTGCTCATTTTGTAGAACGTGGTAAAATAGTTTGGTCCAGACACCTTTCTGCACAAACTTATAATATTTATTTTAAAATGTTTTAATGATACCTAAAGTTATTTTATTAACAATATTTAGTATAGAATATTTATGGATGAGAACTATACGAAATTGGGAAAGAACAATGACTGGGTTCTTCTGCTTCTATGGCATGGTGCAGTCCTATTGTCAGACATAGGGTTTTCAATCCTTTTGATCAACGGCAGCACTACTTCCTGAATGTGTCTGTGTTGATTTTGAGATCTTGTGATACGATTAATGAAGGCATAATGTCGTCATCAGTTACGATAACTCCAAAAACCTTCGTATTCACATTAGACTCATCCAACTCTTTCCCAATACTCTGCACTGTCCTCAGATTGACATCTAAACACAGAAAAATGTTCAAATTGGAGCGCCCGACGCGAATGCTAGGCAGTACAACGTATCGTTTTCAAGTTTGCGTCATGGTGCACTTTTTTCACAGATAGTGCCCAACTGACCCTAATATACTGGTTACGCTGTAAAATAAAAAACGCGCATGCGCGAAATAAAATACATAAAATGGCAGCAATTTACTCGTCGTATCCCATAGCTCTACTTACTGGAGCGCTTGGAACGGTCCTAAAGGTATTTGCAAAAATGACAGAATTTAAGATCAAAGGAAGAATTTACACAAAAATACTAAAGATAGAAATCGCTACTGGTTTCAGCCGCGACATTCAGATGACTTCTGAATTTTCTGTATCTCTTCTGAATGTGTCTTTTTGTTTAAGTTAGTGAATGTTACTATAATCCTTGCCTTCAGTCTATCTTTGCCGTTACAAGGAGTTTTTTGGTCACTCATTCAATTGCACTACTATCATAATAATCAAGGGGTTTACAGTAGCTGGCCAGATGAAAGTGGTAATGAGGTTGCAGAAATTATCTGACAGCAATGACTGGGTTCTTTTTGTGTAAATTTGACAAATATATATGTTTAAATGAGATGTCATGTTATTTTCATTTTTGCGTAATTTTGATGACTAGTTTCCTTCACACTTGTATAATAATTACCTTCGCGTCTAGCAGTTTTCATTTTTATGTCTAGGCACAATATTTTTTTTTTACTCCGTTGCATATTTGCTTTCAGTTTATTCTTGTGGTTTGCTGAGACGAAAATATCTAGCTTTTGAAAAATATTTTTGTGGTTCTCACATACGAATATAATTTCAAGACAAATCATCTTGGTTGGTCGATCTCTGAGTTTTCTTGTTTCATAGAATTTTTTCTATTTTATTATTTCTGAATGATTTGTGCGTATATTCCTGGTTTGCATGCTATCATTATATTCTTTATGTGTTTTGTTATTAGTATAAGCTGTTATGTAACATTTCACACAACCCTCAATAGAAGTTAATAAGTCATATTTTTACAGTGAATGTAAAGTCAATTTGTTATTGATCGTCACTTTCTTTTATCAGTAACTGAAGGTGAATATAATTTAATATACAGTCCTGGTAGAAGTAAAATTTAAACTTTAGCGCTAAATCTCCACAGCTTTTATCATCGATTTGTGTGATCAATCATACAGCATTGATTCTATACTTGGTCAAAACAGCTTCTTTTTCTGTGCAAATTTAATAATGTAGATTTATGAGTATAAATTGGAGTCAGCTAGAAGACTTAGATAATGCTAAAACTTGTGGCAAATATTCTTTTCTTCTTCATGTGCAGTGTCCCTTCAGAACGTAGGCGACTATGGACATCCACTTGTCTATCTCTTGTCACTCTTGTCAATTTTTATCTTACTGCCTCTTTCAATTCCCGCTCCGTCGACCATTTGCTTAGACATAACAAGTACGTCTCGCGCTGCTTTTCCCTGTCTCTTCTTCCATTTATCCAACTTTTGAGTATCAAGTTCTCCAGGCCCTCTTTTCTCATTACGTGTCCCAGGAACCTCATTTGTTTCTTCCTGATATTTATTATCAGTTTTCTTCTCGTTTGCACCCTTCCCAACACCTCATCGTTGCACACGTGCTTTGTCCATGGTATCCTCAGCATCCTTCTGTAAAACCACATTTCTGCTGCCTCACGCCTCTCCTTCATCTTTGATGAGATCGTCCAGCATTCACTTCCATACAGAAAGACAGATATCACGTAGCAATCCAGCACTCTTTTCTTTGTTTCTAATGAAATTTTCTTGTCTTTCAGTATTCGGGCTCGATTCTGAAATGCGTCTTTGGCCATGCCAATGCGTCTTAGAATCTCCGCATCGCATTTTCCATCCACTGTCAAAACTCTTCCAAAGTATTTGAATTTTTTTTTACTTGTTTTATTTTAGATTCTTTAACTTGCAGTTGGCATATTGGTCTCCTCTTTTTACTGATGACCATACATTGTTTTCTTCAGGTATGTGCTCAACCCTTTCTTTTCACTTTATTTTGCTAACTTCTGTAGAAGATCCTGCATTTTCCTTTTCGTGTCTGCTATCAGCACCGTGTCATCTGCGTATCGGATATTGTTGAGATTTTGGCCGCTAATGACGAATCCCAGCAAGGCTTTTATTTCTCACATAATTGCTTCGTTGTACAGGTTGAAAAGATCCGGTGAGAAAACACATCCTTGTCTTACGCTCCTTTTTATTTTTGTATACTGAGTTCACCTCCTATGCGTACACTAGCGGTTTGCTGTCAATATAGATTTTTGATTATCCTAACGTCTTTTTCGAAAATGTCGAGGTTGTCAAGCATTTCTATCAAGAATCTGTGTCTTACTTTGTCAAACGCCTTTGATGAGTCCACGAAGTACAGATGAAATTCTTTCTGCATTTGCTCTGCTAGTTCAGATATCATTCTGAGCATGAATATCGCATTCCTCGTTCCGGTATCAGTATTGTTCCTGTTCTATTTATGGGGCGATTCTGCTGCGCGCTCTGTTATTCAGAATCCGGATGGTGAGTTTTGTTATGTGGCTCATTAAACTGATTGTTCGATGGAGCACACATTCCTTTGTCCCTGGCTTCTTAGATAGTGTTATTGATCTGCTTAGGTCATCCGGTATATTCCCGCTGCTGTAGGTTTCGTTTATTATTTCTGTTAGTCTGTCAACGCCAAAGTCTTCTAGGGACATCAACAACTCTATTGCAATCTCGTCTTTTTCCGCTGCTTTGTTTCGCTTCAGTCTGGTCATTGCCTATTCCACCTCGGTTTTTAATATTTCTGGTCCATTCTTAATTTTGTGCATTGTTGGTTGCTCTCTGTTGTCGTGGAAGAAATCTCTGATGTACTCGTCCAATCTCCGAAGTATTTTTCTTTTATTAGTGTGCTATCTTTTGCTTTTATACATTGTGTTGCTGATAATGACTCGTACCCTGTTAGCTCCTTTATTTTTTGTGCATTTCTCCATTATTTGTTGTGCTCATTCTCTCTACTTTGGCGCATTTGTCGTTGAACCATCTTTCTTTAGCCTGTCTACATTGGCTACGTAGTCTCTTATATTCCGTTCCATATCTTGGCATCGTTTACTGTTTCTTTCGCATCAGACCAAGAATCTCTTCGGTGATCCACTCGTTTTTCTTCTGGCATGCTTTTTCATTAGGGATGATGTCATTCGCCGATGTCACTAGAGCCGCTCTGAGTGTGTCCTATTTTGAGCTTTCATTTCCAATTCGTCCTTTGTACATCGTTTTCACGCACTCCGTTAACATTTCTTGTAGATCCGGGTCATTCATGAGTATTTTACTGCAACTTTAACGCTGTGTTAGGTTTCTTTAACCTTTTTAGTTTTATCCTTAGTTTTATCCTTAGTTTGCATACGACTGGAAGATGTTCACTTCCGCAGTCCGCACTTGGTTAGGCTTTGCAGTGACGGACTGCATTTCTAAATCTCTTGTTGATAGTGATGTAGTCAATTTGCTCTTTAGTTTTTCCTCCTGGACTTCTCCATGTCCATAGTCTTCTTGGGTGCTCTTGGAACCAAGTGTTGGTTATTACCTGGTCATTCACTGTGCACCATTGGACCCATTTCTCTTCACGGCTATTGCGGTGTCCTAGTCCGAAGTTGTCGACCGTTTCACCTTCTTTTCCTTAGTCAACTTTGGCATTCAGATCTTCCATGATAATTCTGATTTCTTGTGATTTGCACTGTGCCTTGGTATAATCTAGCATAGAGTAGAAAGATTCGATTTCTTCTTCTGTACTTTCTGATGTTGGTGCGTATACCACTTTTACCGATATGTTGAAAGGCTTTCCTTTCATTTTAACTAATAAAATTCTCTTAGATATTTGGCAGTATCCCATGACGCATTTTCTTGTGTCTTTATCTTGTATAATGCCGACTCCTTTTTCATATTTACCTCCTGCGTATATAATTGTGTGTTTGTTACTGATAAGTCTCCGTTGTTTGGTCACCTCGTTTCACATATGCCTAGAATGTTAATATTCAATCTTGACATCTCGTGCTTTACGTTTTCTAGCTGTCATAGTTGTTCAAGGTTCTAACATTCCATGATTCAAGATGATAACGGTCCGGTGACACCTGTCGCTCATGTCCTTCCATTCAGGGCGAGGGATAAATTCTATGGAAATTTGTACCCTTTACGCCGTTCATGCTAACTGTCGCAAGATGACGGTCCGATGACACCTGTAGCGCGTGTCGTACCTTATCGGGCGAGGTGTAAGTGTCTTTAGGCTTAACCCCCTTTACGCCGTTAGGGTTTGTCTTATTGGTGTGTAAGTCCATGAATATACGCGGGAATAATAGTGGATTGGTATCCCATTGACTTCTCCACGGCGGTTTATCGAGATGCCAACTCTAGTTAACTGACCGTTGACTCCATAAGAGTTCAATCTGCCCTTTGTATGATAAACTGTGCGCCTTACAGGGTTGTTAACCACCCATAATTAAAAAAAATGTTAGCAAATATTAAGTATCTACTTAGTATGTCTTAGTAGCCAAATTTATTAGGGAAGATATAGGATTCCTCAGAAATAGTACATGTAGTAGGCATAGGGGAGAATGATTATACTCGATGGATAAAGGGAGGCCACAAAGAGATAAAAATAAAATAAAGGGAAAAGAAAGCATTCTGAAATTATAGCCGATGAGGCAAATACACTTTAAATTTAGGATTTTTCTAGTAAATATAATTTAATTTAATCGTGCGAAATGTACCTTGAAAAAACACATTACCTTTTTAATGACAGCACAGACAACCTAAAAAGAAGTGTAGACCGTATGGTCTCGTGACTTTAACTCTCAAATGAGGAGCATTGGTTTGCTTATAGGCCAATTACAAGAGAGATGGAGGTGGTAAGATTGTAAGGGATTAGATACAAGAATTGGACTTTTTTAAAAAGCAAACAAAAAAATAAACAAAGAGAGGAAAAAGAAATTATTCTAAAAATATAGTCGATGAGGCAAATACACTTCAAATATAGTATTTGCCAGTAAATATAATTTAATTTTTATCAAGCAAAATGTACCTCGAATAAACATTATTCAGAGAAAAATAAAAATACAATATTGAAATTACCTTTTTAAAGGCAGCACAGACGACCTAAAAAAAGAAGTGGAGACCGTATGGTCTCATGGTTAGAACTTTAATTGAGAAATGTTCTGGTTCAAACGGGAGAAATATACATTCGGTAACTATATTAAAAAAATATTGTTTATGATTTTGAAAATTCTAGTGAAAGAAAAAATTACTATGCTATTTAGAATCCGAAATTGAAAGAATGCGCAGACAACAGCTATCTGTAAAATTACACTAAAAACTAAAACGAAATAAAGAAGAAACTCTTAACAATTCCAAGTAATATAAGGGGCGGGCTATACAGTTATTTGCTCCTGTTAACATCTTTGCATTAAAGGAGTAACCTTTTGATTACAGATGAAAAACATGTCAACTTTTATGATAAAGAAAAAAAACTTGAAGTTGCTATGTAGACTTCACGTTTATTCTGCTTATTGATATAATTTTATATCCGAATTTAAAGAAAAATGGTATCTTAAGTAAAAGCTAAATATTCTTACCCATTTCTTTAGTATTAGGTAACTAATAACTGACAAGAAGCGTGCTCTACTCAACATAAAAGCATATTTACATAAAAATAAAACGTCTCCTTACACAAAAACACGCACATACGCATTCCCTTTCTTTTTTATCTTTTTATTTATTACTTTTTTCTTTCTCTCCATTTCTTTACTTGTTTTTCTTCATATAATTCTATTCTTATGTTAATTTTTCTCTTTTTTATTCATTGTTATTACTTTTAATTTTCTTTAATTTTTCGATAAATAGTACACTTCTTTCTTTTCAGATATTTTTCTTCTTTATTCTTCTGCTTATATTTCTCTTTTATTTTATTTCTATCTTTTTCTCTTTATTTCTCCTTTTTTTTATTTCCCATAATTTAATTTTTTTCTTTTGTCATTTTTTTTCGTCATTTTTTTTCGTCATTTTACTTTGTATTGCTCTTTGTATTGTTTTGTTTCGCTTCTGCATTCTTCCTACTAGTTTCTTCTCTTCATTTGGAAATATATTACTGATAATGTGAACCTTGAGTTTATATAGCTAACAATATATAAATATGAATACTGGGGTTTTGAGTAAATGTTTTATTGTAGCTATAGGGAGCTGGTTAGTGTTTCTTTAATTCGGTCCTGTTTTAGACCCAATCGAACTACCTACAGCTTACATGTTTTATGCAGAATTATCATAAGGTTTTCATCAGAAGGTTGGTTGTCGGAAGGTTGGAATATGTGGAATTGTGTGGAATAGCGTAAGAAGAATAAAATATACATTTTGCATTTTAAAATAGAAATTTATTAAAAGGAAAAAATAACACAAGTTGTAGAAGTTATGGTTCAATTAGAAACATTATTAAGAAGTTATGAGTAGCGTTCGTGTTCAATGATAAACTTGAGTTAAGGGTATCGATTGTTGATTAAATATTTTCATAGTATTAACTGTTGAAAAAGTAATGAGAAAGAGGACAATGTCCGAGTCAGCTGAAGTTACATTTTAGATGTTTCGTCTCGCGGATCTCATCAGACTCTCTGTTTGATTGACGTTGATGAAGTCCCTTTATTGTAATCTAGATTGTTTGCACTTACTCACGAAGTCCTTTTTGATCTTGCAAGTCGCTCCCATTCGTCAAAAATCATTTTAACACCTACTTGCGAATTTTGGGTTCAACTTTTCTTTAAGCATATGGTCAATTCTTTTTCTATTTGGGGAAAGCTAGGATTTCTCATGTCGTGAATTTATGTAAAAAGGAAGAAGAGTTGATTTAAATTTTTTATCCCTACAATATCACATGATCTCCGTCGAAATGTGTTTTGAGCGATGATGAAAAGAAAAAAAAATATATAGATTTGATGTGTTATTGCATTATTTATTTAATTGCCATATTTATGTGAGTTATACTTTTGATGCTGACTACGAATATTTGAAAATTTATTTATATTCCTTAGAATATTTCTCTTTTTATTTTTCTGTTGTGAGAATTTATTTGAATTGGTTTGACAATGCCGTTTTTCTAATCATATGAAACAACCTTCCCCCCCCTTAAAAAAAAGTTCAGATTACACTTTATTTTTATATCCTGGTGATTGATTTGCAGTAGCTTATAAAATCCTAAATTTTGACACACAATTCTCCTGATGACCTCCAGGAAAGACAATAAAAACTCGTGAGAAGTTAATGACTGTGAGAGAATGAGAAAAAGAATATATTATTTACGAAAAGTAGCCATAAAAACAGGAATTAAGAACATACAAGATAACGATGAATATTAACAGAAAGGAACCGAATATCATTGAAATAACGTCAAATTTGGGACATAGCATATTAGATATATTTTAATAAATAACTTGTTTTAATCATTTGAACCCCGAGCAAGACAATAAAGTTATTTAGACGCAAGGGTGGGTGTTCCTGCGTGTAAGAGACTTTGAGTAAAAAAAAAAAAAAAAAAAACGCTATTAAGGAGAGAAAGAGTGTAAAGGTATTAAAAAAGGAATGCACGAAACACGATATTCTGAAACGAAACCGACGACACAACAAAAGTCTTCAATAATGATTAACAAGAGTAAAAATTACTAGGACACAGAAAAATATATTTTCAAATATCAGTGGAAACTCAAGGTAATAATCAGTCACACTGAAAAATAATTAATAAGAACTTTTATTAGTAATTAAACATACTTGTATAAATGTATAAGTTCCTGCCCTATATATATATATATATATATATATATATGTGTGTGTTTGTACAAATTACACTCTTTAATACGTCACTGTCGTAGCCACCTCTACGGCAACCCTGACACAAATATATAATAAAATGTTGTAATAGAAACTCAGCTCTTCAGTAAATATAAAATTGTTATCCAATTTATTGATTTTAGGGATTTCATTAAGAATTAGTTTTATGTAGAGATTGCAAAATAGAGGGTGGAATCAAAAGACCACACATAGCCTACGATAATTAGGTAAGGTTTGAATCTTCAACAGACGTTGCAAATTAGCCGGCACACGGTTAAAAATTGTTAAAGATTTAACCGTTCTCAAGTTTGTAATAAAGCCCCTAAAAAATTTATATAATTATATGATATATTGTGGAATTTGTTAGACGTGTATATGGCAAAAATTCAATCACTAAATTAAGACGTTTCAAAATATAATCGCCAAGTAATGTAAATGCTAATTTAACCTTCGGCAACGACTTTAGAACTACCAGTGTTAGATGTTTATTCCTGTAATGGATTTTGCTGTTCTGGTGATTTAAAATGAGTCTATATATACTAGCATTAAATGCATTTTTTTATAATGGCATCAGTTGTTTCTTTCTAATGTAGAGGTTTAATTTCAGGGGTTTCATTAAGTATGAAAATTACTGGTGGAACCTGGAAAATACAATGAAGGATTCAATTGTCTGACATAGTCGGGAAGATAATGGTAGATTTTAGTCTTCATCAGGTATGGAAAAAATGCAAAAGTTATATTGAAAATAACAAAGTTTAATTGTCTCTTAATGAAATTTTTTGCACTTTCATCCTTACAAGTGTTGACTCTGAAAGTACTTGAAATAAGATGTTTCCTATTTATTAAGCCTGCGTTAGTCTCCGTTAAAGTTAGATGCGGCGACAATCCTTTAAATTCAGAATAAATATCTGAATACAATCGTCAAGTAATTCTACCGATTTAGTTTTATAACACAAAGTTAAATAATATTTCCTTCTCTTTTCGGGATGTTTTTCTCTTCTTCGTTGATCTATTCACGGGGTTTCGAGTGTTATAAGTTCGAGCCCTTTTCATGTGATTGTAATTTTGTCCACTAGTTCTACGTGCCATGTCTCTTAAGGATGTTAGTTATCTCTGTTTAACTCAAGTCTCCAAATTTTTGGCTCACTTTTGCTGCAGTCACTTACTGAACTCACAGCTCTTTTGGGTCAAGTCACTCGATTTAACCAAAGCTTTTATCCACTGACCTATTTTTGATTCCTTGTTTTTTCCGCTGACAATCATTTATTAACCTGTTTTGTCTTACACTGATGCACGAAAATAATCCGACACGACATATTGGTCATCCTCTGTCACCTTTTCTTTGTTTTTTCAATTTTCCATTTTTTTTACCGTTTCTTGTTCTTTAATTTTTTGACACAATCTTTACGTGTCATTTATCATAATACGTTAATTTAAAAGGAAAGATATTTATCCTTATTTTGTTTTCAAAAATTTTGTTACAAACAATATATATATATATATATATTAAGGAAGCTATCACCGTGTCTACTAATGGTTCTTCAAATTTTTGAATCAACGTAGACAAACCGTCGGCGTGTCCTAGTTTTTTCGTGGGTTAAATTCCATCTTAAAGTTGTATTTCAACAAGAATATTCTCAGGCGGTGTAACCTCCTAGTAGTGTGCGTGGATATACCTATTCTTGATTCTAAAATTGTTAACAACGGTCTACGATTCGTCTGTAGTGCAAATTTCCTTTCATGGATGAACCTGTGAAATTTTTTGACCTCGTAAATTATGGTCAGGCTTTCCTTCTCGATCCGGATATATTTTCTTTGTGCAGGAAGCAGGGTTCTGGAAGCATAGGCTATGGGCTTTGTAGTTCAATCTTCAAATTTATGTAGAATTACCGATCCGATTCCATAGTTGCTAGCGTCAGATGCTACAATTATTTTTTTGAGGGGGTGCTCAAAATGCGTTAACGATAAATCTGATACCAGACAACTTTTTTATTTTCTGGAAAGCATCTTTGCATTCTTTACGACCAAATCAATTTTGCATTCTTTTTCAATAAATCATTTAGTGGGGCTCTAAAATCATACATTTTGGGAATGTAGATATTGTAATTTTTGGCTAAGCCTAAAAACGTCTGAAGATTAGTCACATTGTTTGGAGAGGGCATATTTTTTATAATTTCGGCCCTTTCCGAGTCCGGTCTTGTTCCGTTCTCATTGAATATTTTCCCCGAATATTTGATCTGCTTCATGAAGAACTCACATTTATCTGAACTTATCTTAAAGCCAAATCCATCAGTCTTCTAGAACACTGCCTTGATATATTTTTGTGCTGTTCGTTGTTTTCACTCTTTAGCAGGATGTTGTCAAGGTACGTTATGGCAAATTCTATTTCCGCTAACATGGTGTCTTTTATTTGTTGAAACAAGCTAGTAGCCACCTTTAACCCAAGCAGGAGACGATTTAGCTTGTAGAGTCACTTGTGTGTATTAATTGCTAATAACTTCGAGGACTGTTCATCCACTTTCACTTGTAGATATGCGTCAAACAGATCTATTTTAGAAAAACACTCTGCTACCATTCAGGTTAAAAAAAATATCCTCCAGTGAAGGTAACGGGTATGCGTGGTCTTTCAGACAGTCATTTAATCTGTTTGAAAAATCTGCAAAAACTCAGATCTTTTTGTTCTTTTTACTGACATACTTCGTAGTCAACTGTAGAAATTACACCCGTTTTCTCTAACCGTTTCAGTTCTTGATTTACGGAATGTAAAGCTGAAAATTTCTTTTTTTTTGATTTGAATGTTGGTTTTATGTTGTCTTTAAATTCGAACATGACCTCGGTTTTCGGGCATTGTCCAAGATCTTTAGAAAATACGCGTGGAATTTTGTTTTCCAAATCAGAAATAAATTTTTTAGTTTCTTCAAATTTTTCTTTACTGAAACGTCAACTTTGTTGCTAAATGAATTCACAGGTAATTTCCATGAATCAAAAAGAACGATCCAATCTGTACCAAATAAATTCGTCATATTGGAAGAACATGAATTTTTGATGAAATTATTATCCCTAAATGATACGTTGCAGCTAAACTCGCCACTAAAGTTTAGCTTTTTCCCTAAACTCTCCCCTAATTATTTTTGGTACTTGTCAATGATGGGCAACCTTAGAAAATCTGCTTCTAGTATCAAACAATAACTTCATCGTATGACCATTTTTTGTATTTCCTTTTTTGCCTTTTTTATTTTTGTTCTTGAATAAAAATAACATTTACTTTTGATTTAAATATTTGCTTCTTTCTTTTCTGTTTATAACAACAGTAGGAGATTTTGTGACATAGCCATATTCAAAGCAAACCTTATCCTTAAAAAAACAATTCTTTTTTTTAAATGCGAATTCCCACAGGCATCACACTGGGTTGTTTTCGGCTTATATTTTGCATCTTTCCGTTTTATTGCTTGAACTTGAGAAGTGTTCTTTTCTTTGATCTGAATATTGTCTCTTTTTACACTTATCAACCTCTGGATTCTTCTGTCACCTGTTGTAGTGTAATTTAAGGATTTTGCTTCATAATTGTCAGAATCCTTGATCTGATATCTTTTTTATTTTGCCGCTGTGGGTCCCTGGACAAAAATTAAACATGTCGACTGAAATGTCACTTAATTTAAATAAATGCCTGCATATGACACCATGTCTTCATTTTCTTGTTTTACAATGTTTAAACACTTATGTCGAGTATGAAAGAAAATATCTCTTTCGTCGAACATTCCTGACAAAAAACCGTGCCTCCTCTAAGAAGATTTAATCCGTCTTTTTAGGTAAAATTAGGTTCGTGTATTTAGTGTTCTCTTTCATACCCAATTGTTGGATTAATAACGTAATTTTCTCCTCAGACCATTGTTAGAACCTCTTCGAAAAAATCATCTCGTACCTACAAAAATAAGCAGGAAAGTTACTTCATTGTCTGGATCATACTTGAATTCTGATAACGAATTCGACATTCCTTCAGAGAAAAAAAATCTGTAGTCCTGTTCTTTTGTTGTTTAAAATATTCTACTTGTTGTTTTTGCAATTGCATCAGTTAATGTTAAAAAGCTTTTATTTTTTTCTCTCCAGTTTTTCTTGTTACTGTAACAACTGTTGTTGTAAATTTTGTTGTTGCTGCTGCTGCTGCTGTTGTAACTGCAAACTAGCGTGTAATGCTTTAGTCAATTCAGCCAGTTGTTCTATTTTTGTTGAGTAATTTCGCTAAGTATTTTTAAGGTAAGTTGATTAAAATCCGTAATTACTACTGTTGTACAAACAATAAGTCTGTAAGTTAGAGTCGAATATCTCGTCGCCACTGTTGTATCCTTTAAAGAGTTTACAAACAGACAAGGTTGTACTCGAGTAAAAGAACAGCAACTCGTGCGTAAATGAAAGAAGGGAAGTTTATTGTAAAGAGAATACAATATGGCAAGACAGATAATCTGGTGCAGGCTAGTAATTACCGAAGCAAGTCACAGGTATATCCTGTGCTCGCTATAGAGGGATACTAATATAGTCTGTTCACATAGGCGATAGAGTGTGGGGCATTCTAGTACAACATTAATATTGTTGGTCTTTGCTTTATTTTTACTATCATCATCTCATTATTATTATTATCATGATGATTATTGTTATTCGTTTTATACAGAAAAAATATCTAATGGATACTGCTGGAGTTTAAACAATTGTAAATCTTCCAAAAATAAGTTTTCATTAGGGTTTTCTACTATTTAGCAGTAAAGTCGCATTAGACCTTTCGATTTTCTTTTAAAATCTCATTTGCAATTTTTTCCACTGACTGAAGTTGTTCAGCCAAGCCCCAGAAACATTTTTAAAAATTTATTTCAGAGTTAGTCTGTGATAAACAAATACAAACATCACGAATGTTTTTTTAAAAAAATTCCACATTCATCAACAAAGTTTAAGCAAAGTTTGTAATGATAAAAATTATCTGATCAGATTGCACCCACAAATAAAAGATTAGCTTGTTTTATATTATTTAAGATAATTTAATTTTTCGAGAATATCTTCAGGTATTTTCATATGCATATTTGTACATGATAAACGTTTAAATGCAACATCAATCGCTGTCTTCTCTCTTCCTGAACCCTCTTAGTTTATTGTCTTTTCCCCTCACTAACTTTTTCTCATCATCTTTTCTTCTCAATTTTTGTGCCTCAGTGCCATTATCACCTTGCTTGAGACTAAACAATTAAAATAAATTATGACACAAAAAAGTAAATAACGAATCAAAGAAAATAATTCTGAAATTTTATTAAATATTAATTTTTTTTGTAATTTTACAGATATAGAATTGATCTAACCATGACGAACTCGGATAATCTAAATTATCGTAATGAGTAAGTTAAAAAAAACCTGTCAAATTATCAACATTAAAAATGCCAAGTGACATCTGAGTAAACACAAAGCTAAACCCAATAATAAGACTCAGATCGGGATGTGTTTTTGAAATGAGATTAATCAAAAATTAGTGTTCCAAACATACTGAAGAGTTCCAAGTCTTTGGAAATGTTCTGATGGTGTCATCGGCTCATAATGAAAACTTAAAGAGCTGTGTTCAATTTCCACTTGTGCTCATTACATTCCCTTAGGTGAAAATACGCTTGGGTCAAAAATAAATCTATTAGTTCCTCCGGATATGAGTTAAATAGTAGGGCGTGTATCTACAAAAAAAAAAATCATTGTAATACAAAAATATTAATGCAATATTCAGTCACAAAGAATATTTACTCTTCGAGTTACATTTTTGTCATGATGTGGAGTCTCGCAAGACACATCACTTAACTCGACAGTCAGACGTGATAGTAGTATTCAATACTCAGCTACACAAGTCACTGCAATAGTATTATCTAGGTATTTAACACTGTACTCACCAAGCAATAGATGTAACACAAAGTCAGTTTAAAGTGGGTTTCTTGGTATTACCTTGGAAAAATTGCCAGACCTTCTAGACATTTTCCCATTTGTGAACGCCTCAAGTGCTCGACAATAAACGCAGCCCTTTCTCTCGAAAAGAGTAAAGCCTAGGGAGATGACACCATCTAGGGCCGGTAATACTGCAATAGTATCATATCTCTCTTTTAGACAATTAACCAGGACTATTTGTCACGAATGGATCAGTCTATACATGATAGTAAGGAGGACATCTGGCTCTTACAACAACAGTAATATATCCATTTAAGTGGTTGCTATGGCTGTTGCCGAAACGACTCTAGTGATCTGATTTCTCTTATCTAGTACACTTCTTTGTTTGTGATTCTGTAGCGCTAGCCTACAAGGTTAAACGGATACTCTTCTCTAAGACCGATACTCTTTACTCACTGGAAAACCTTTTTTAACCATTGACTTGAGAAATGGTTTTATAAAACTGAAAATTTCGATACTTCTGAACGGATTTAGCACCAGGTATGATATCTATGTAAATTTCTCGATTTGACAAAGGCTATTTAAATGCAATGATTTTAGTTTTAAAGTTAATATTTTGGATTTTAGAACGATTTACTGTTGCACGAAACCAATCCAAGATTAGCCTGTTTAATTTGATTATCTCCAATACTAATTGTTTATCGTAATTTAGATGTGGCACAAGTCCGAAACTATGGAACACCCAGTGAGGACCAAACCCATTATTCAGTTGTAAGTGATCTAGCAAAACAAGCTTGAAAGCCATTATACCATGTCAAAATGCGAACTAAATTTGTTATAACTGGTTCATGTGCTGAGGTATGGCGACATATTAGTCTTTTAAATGGAATACTTATAATGACAAATTATGTATATTGCTTTTTGTACACTTCAGTTGAATACACTTCCCCAGTAAGAGTATCTAGAAAAAGACAATAATTATTGTCGTCTTTTTTATAGCGAAATGCATCGATCCCAAAAGATTTTCGCCCTGACAGTTGATTAAAAAATAAACGTATTGAAAATCTATCTGAGCCAGAAGAATCTCCGTGCAAGTATAGAAGCTTACTTGAGAAATTGCATACTTATATATATATATATATCAGATCTTCATTGAAAAAGTGTTGGTCTTGTACATTAATACGAGGGTTCATAAAAAGGAAATTGTGTGTGAAAGTTCTTGCCCGGAGTTACAACATTAAAAATAAAAATTTATATTCATATTATCAAATCATAATAGAAAATGGAAAATCACATTGATTTTGAAATTTAAACGAATCGTTAAATTCCCAAAAAGAGGCCAGATCTAGTCAGTATGAATAAAGAAAAAGAACTTAAAATATTGCAACATGTTACCATTAAAGCAGATGACAGAAAAATATACACCAAGAAATTAAAAGCTGAAAAATATTTTAACTTTGCTACAGAGAACTGCAATGATTTGAAAACTGAAAACATTTCTATTATTGTTGGAATGGTTGAAAAAAAAGAATCTGAAATCTCACATTTGGGCAACAAGTATTATACTGAGCTACAACTGAAATCTTGGCGATATTAAATTTTAAAGAGATTCTTCTTTTCATTTTAGCCGAAGTTAACTCGCCATTTTTTAAAACCAAACATTCGCAATAGTAGCGCTGGACTTTTAAAAGAAGCTCAATCTGGCAAACCTAGCAATAATTTGAAATCAGATAAGGAAGCTCACGAGATGATAGCACTAATGTCATCATGCATCATACTTAGAGAACTGCTGTAGTAATAACGACATTTGCATTAATTTGATCTGAAGGTAATGTCACTTGCTGAGTATATTCAGTTAAAAGTTGAGACAGCCAATATTGAGTACGAGAAACTGGCAAATAGAAAAAAAGAACAGAACAGATTTATTTATATATTCACGGATTTAAAATATTCACACGGTTTTTGATTCTCTTTTTTTTTATTGAACATTCCGTGTCAGTCTGTTGTTTACTTTGGCAAAAACAAACTTGGGAAAGACATGCACTAGTCTACTCCAAACAATCTGTGAGATAAATAAAACAGTGTTCTCAAGTCTCTGTTGGTAGCTAGTCAAAAAGGAAAAATGATTAATTAAAACACTTATGCATATTCA
This sequence comes from Ascarosepion bandense, assembly GCA_037127315.1. Classification (NCBI taxonomy): domain Eukaryota; kingdom Metazoa; phylum Mollusca; class Cephalopoda; order Sepiida; family Sepiidae; genus Ascarosepion; species Ascarosepion bandense. The sequence continues at coordinate 454,596 of JBBBDQ010001210.1, forward strand.
ACCACTTATTTTTTTTTCTGCTCAAGATTAAAAAGAAATATAGATGCTGAGAATACTATTAGTAATGCATGACATAAAAAAAGAAATTATAAGGACATCAGAAATAAAAATACGCTTTTAATTTACAATTAGAAAGAGACAGTTGAAATTTCTGTGGCATTATATGAGGAAAGAGGTTTTAGAGAATCTGACATTCACAAGACATAGTGACGGTTAGTGTGACCAAAAAAAAAAAAACGTTGAGTAACCTACCTAACTTACTTAATAATTACAAAGAGGTCAGAGGGCAAACATTGCATTGAGTTTCAGACAATATGAAGTTGTGGGGAGTCAGTCTCCCACATCCTGATGGAACACAACATTTCAAAGAAAACTGTTCTAAAATTTACGTTTCAAAGGAAGACCGTCTAGTATTTTTTATCTGAAATTTGTATTTAGCTTTTAGTATTTACAATGAATAATAGAAAGCCTGTATCTAGCCCGTTTAAAATGTATGAACAACTTGTTCAACATAAAGGAATTCTGAATTTGGATTTAATCTAAAAATGTTTTCTGGGCTTGTTCAGAAATGTTTTAAAGAATTTTGATCAGTTTTATGTTTCTAAGGATAATCGCAATAGCTTATTTTTTGTTATATTGCTGTAAGAATCGACGATTCTCTGTATTTCCCGTTGAGAACGGAACTACGTCACAGCTTTGCAGTAGCTAGTGTTGTGCAGTGCTAGGTCTACTCGTAATATATTGTTAATTTTATTTCTTTTTGTTAACAAAACCATAGTATTTCGCCAGTTTTGGTATAAAGGAATTAGAATCATTGTACGCTTTGACTTGTCTGGAAAAAGTATTCAGAAAAATAGAGAAAAAAAAGAATGCATTGCATTATACCGTTAGAGGAATTGGGAGATATGATTTCACCACAACATAATAATAATAATAATAATAACAACAAATAATAAGAAAAGAATATAAGTTTTGGTTTTACTTTTGCCCTTAAATATATTCTCTGAACGTTTCTAGCATTTAAAAAATAAATGCTATTTTTCGCGTGGAAACGACTCAGTTATCTATTTTTTGCCAGCATGAAAATTGTTTTTGTTTAAAGCTGCGTATTTAAATAAGATTTTGGAAAATGCCACGAGAAAAGAGCATTACTGATTTCGAAAACTAGTAGAAAAAAATGAAAAGGACGGATAAATGCAATCAGAAGATAAGAATTAATATGGGAAATTGAAAGAACATGGATAATGAAAAGAACAAGAGATAGAAGAAATTTCTGAATCGTACACCAGATTATACTGTAAATAATTACAGGCTCTGCTTTAAAAAATAAAACAAAGCAAAAGTAAATGGAAGCGGAAATATGCACAGAATATATTTACACTGAATGAACAAAGATAATACTGTTGAAATGAGGACGATAAATCCTTAAAGAATTTGATTAAAAGGTGGGAGAGATAAAAATACAAATCTTGAATGAGGAAGAAAAATGTTTCAGTCGCTTTCCTGTAAGGTTGCCTGTCTGTGTTTTTACTATAAATACTTTCATGGTAATTGTTCAGATTTGCTCTTCGCTATGGTGCCGGGACTGATATCATTAATTTATAGTTGAGCTGGCTAGATGTAATCATGAATTTTATACTAACAGTTTAATTTATCGCACCTTTCACTTATAGATCTTCCTTCCGGCTACAGGATTTCTAGGCAATTATAATTGCAACATCATTCGCACTATGTTATCCTCCTGATTAATCTTTACTTTTCTCGCTCATTATTAATATTTCAGTTCTTAATTCTCTCAAACCCTGTAACAGCTTGTTTGTTAATGGATTTACTGCCTTGTATGGGATGATACCGATTAATATATATATCACAAGCCGCTGATAATAACTCATATTTATATATTCATTTGGAAATTAGTTTAAATGTTGAAAACCTCAAAAATTGTATCAAAGTGGTTAGACACATGTGGAAAATAAAACTGAAAAACAAACAAAAAAAAACACGTTGGTGATGCAGATTGTGCCAGGAGGAAAAGTTAGGTATTATGTTGTTTCCAGAGCAGAAAAGAAATTACTAAATTAAAGATCAGAAATAATGTCCAGATGTAATCATATCTATAAATACTTAATAGAATAATACAAACACAGATGAAAGTGTTATAAGATTCTTGAATTACTCCTCCCTAATTTTGAAAATTTTCTACTGTTTAAAAATTCCAGTCGCGCGTTCGAAAAACATACCTGTTGGTGCGTGTGAAAAACAGAAAAATCAGTAACTGTAAATCGCCTGAAGATAACGAAATGTTGAAACCTAGGTTGCGGAAATAACACATTTCAAGATGAAGGATATTCATAATCTCTACAATATAAATGTATTGAACACTTTTTATTACAACTGTGTACTGGTTTAATTTATTTTGACCAAAGACTAACTAATTAACTATCAAGCGCCCATAGCTCAGAGGTAGAATCGCCGACTGACGCCAATTCGGTCATGTTTCAATCCTGGGTTAAAAGCAATCGGATGCCTAACCGTACTGATGAGCTGTGATACAGCGAAAAAGATCTGTCTGCGGATGACACACACACACACACACATATATATATATACTCTTATATTCAAAATAATAACTAACCAGACTCTGTAAGTATCTTAATCCTAACTTTATACAAAGATAAACTTCAAGAAAAACGAATAACCGACATAATCTAATTCCGTTAACATCCGTCGCACTAAGGCGTTGGATAAGAGGGGGGAAAAAAAGAAATCCGCGGAATAAAGACAAGACATACGATACTCCGCAGTAAAGAAAAAAACCCCAAACGGAACCAACCACAAAAAAGGAAGAAAAAGTGCTCGATACAAATACAAACAAATGCAAAAGTACAAATGAAAAGCAAAAGTAGAGCGAAGACACATAAAGAATCACAAGATAGCCAAAACCTACCGCGGTTTCACACAACGGCTGACGAGCCGTTGTGTGAAACCGCGGTAGGTTTTGGCTATCTTGTGATTCTTTATATATATATATATATATATATATATATTTAGGCAGAAAATTTTCTTCCAGACATGTCAGATTAAATAAATTGCAAACATTGTATCTGCTTATGTTTAATAAAATCCGTTCACAACTCACGGATAATCTTTCGCGTATTTAATTGAAAGAAGTCAGAAATTTGTTGTAACGTTGACAGATTTTATCATTCATTTCTCAAGGTACCCAAGTACTTTCTATCTTTTTCCGAGATCTTCAGGTGTGTGAGTTATAGTAACAAAACATAACCGCAAAACTGTGTTGCTAAAATTATTGTAATTTTTTTCTGCATCAAATATAACGGTTGACAAATCTTTAGCCTTTATTAGAACGTGAAAATTATCCAACATGCATTTTTTTATATATTGTTATGTCATGGAAATGCACGTGTTTCTGACATCTTTCAATTATAATACGCGAAAGATTATCCGTGAGTATGAACGGATTTTATTAAAAATAAGCAGACACTATGTTTGCAATTTATTTAATTGCGCGCACACACACACACACACACACACACACACACTATTTAATTATTTAGTTTTTTGTCATAATTAAATTACACTAATACACAGCTGTATTAAAACATATCCAATACAATTATACTGTAGAACGTTTGAATATTTTTCATTTCTAAAATAGTTATTACAAAACTCAGGTTTCTACCTTTCGGTGTCTTTAGGCGATTTAGGACAAATATTTTAAAACTGTTCGATAGACACTTTCCAAAAAGCTCATAATTAAACATAAAATTCAACAGGAATACAATCAAATTGAGTTATTACTGTACTAGTAATTTAGAAAATTACAAAAGATACAAAAGGCCAGAAAGTTAAATAGCAACATACGAAACAAAATCATTAACAAGGAATGTAACTGTTGGGACAAAAATGAATGGCCAGTTCAAGGAGTTTGGAATAAAAAAGGTGTTATTTACAAAGCATAAGTACATGACTTAAAAGGTCAAAACAAAACATATCTGGGATCAACAGAAGACACTTTTAAGACTCGATGGAATAACCATAGGTCTACATTTAAACTAGAAAACTTTAAAAATGTACAAAATTGGCTAGCCACGCGTGGAAATTGAAGTTAAAATATGGAAAGACTCAGACATAACGTGAAGTGTATTAAAAAACAACCAAGCCTTACAACATTGGTAAAATATATAGACTGTGCCAAGAAGAAAAGTTAGTTATTATGTTATTCCTAAACAAAAATGAATTATTAAATGAAAGAATAGAAATTACGATAAAATGTAAACATACTAACAATTACCTATTAGGCTTATACAATTGTGGATGGAAATGTTCTAACTTCTCCTAATTTTGAAAATTGCGCTTTTATAACAATCCCTTTTACATGAGCGTTAAAAAAAAACGGTAAAATCAGTTATTGTAAATCGCCTGAAGACATCGAAAGGTAGTAACCTGGGTTATATAATAACTTGTTTACAAATGAAATATATATATATATATATAGCATTAAATGATTAGAATATGACCATACGTATCTGGTCAATGCTAATTTGAACTGAGTGACTTTGGTTTTTATGCACTAACTGTTGCAGTTTCGTATGCTCATAAGAATTGCGCTGTATTTTAACTACTTTTGCAGATCAATAAATGCACACAAGCCGATAAAAATCTGTAAATTCTGTTAACAATCGTTGAAAAATAAACCAAACCGAACTGACAGAGAATATAACTTTCTGTCATTTAAACGATAAAGCTCTTATAGCATTGCAAAGAGCACCTATCTCTGTTTAGGTAGGACGAACTTATGAGGGTCGCTTAAAGTCGGTGATTGTCGTCACCCTGGTAATGACGACAACCCTGGATTGACGAAAAACAGTTGCTGTGTAGATCGCGAGTATGGTAAAGATAAAGGAGAACGAAAGAAAACAATGTAGTCCAAAACAAGAACAAGACATTACTAGGCCTGACCGTTTTCTCTTCGGAAATTTTTTACTATTAAAACCCTCACGACTTTCTTCCGTTCACACCACTTGTTTTATCCATATGAATTTTAGTTTCTCTGTGTGAGACAATAGTGATAGGTATGTGCATATTTGTATCTTCTTTATTGTATGAAATAATTGTACATAAAATGTTTTAGTAAAATGCAATGCATGTTTGGACTTCATTTCACCGACATATTCTGGGATTTTCTTTCGTTGTGTTAAGTTGTTAGCATAATGATGGTATGCTAATTATTATGAACACTGAAAATTAGAATAAACCGAAATAGTCAGGATCTACTTTCAGATGCTCCATTACCCCGTTTTAGAATATGAAGAGATAATGCAGAGTGAAAGTGAAACGCTCGAGAGTGAAAATTTCTGCATGAGATAAATAATGATAGGCAGGTACAGATTTGCATATAATTTTTTGCATGACAGAACTGTATATAAAATCTTTGTGCAAACAATATATATATTAGTTTTATTTCTACCAGTTGTTGGTCCTTCCTTACGTTATGTTAAGGTTTTAGTATATGACGCATATATTAACGTCTGCTATGAGTATTGGAAACTAAAGATAAACAAAATAGATATTCTTTATTTTCAAGTGAAACATTGCCCTGTTTTAGAATTTGAATATCTATGAAAATATGAAACGTAATTAACATGCACATGCCCAACAATTCGCTTAAGGAAAATAATAATTGACGAGATATTAAAATAAGTAAATTAGCATATAAATTTTTTATAATAAATTAATAGATATTATAAAAATGGAATAATGATAGTAGGAAGTAAATTAGAATAAAAAATAAAAATGTTATATAAAAAAATTAAAGGTTTTGAAAAAATTAAAATTAATTACGTACTGATAAAAAGAATAAATTTACTCAAAAGCCCTTTTAAGTTTGAATAAAAATATAAAAAGCTTTCTTTCTTTTTTTCATCGCTTTCCTGGTTTCTATGAGAAGTCAAGATATGGAGAAAGCAGAAAGGACATTTATATATGATGGAATAATATTAGATGGAATAATAAATAAGGAACACATAAACGACCGACCGGTTTCTATTCCGTTCTTCATCAGGGTCAACTGGGATTTTTAATTCAATTTTTCAATATTTAAAATATTAAAAGATGAAAATGAATCATGACAGACAGGGGAAAATGGGGAGGGTACGGGGATGCACTAAATAGTAATAATATAGAGTCCGATAGTACATTCTTTTTGTTTACAGAGAGACGGGGTCCTGGTTTTAATATATATCGACTTCAACGCCTGTAAATGAAATGTAGAGTGTGAACCAGAAAACTCTGGACTGGCCCACACTGAAGCCATCGACACAGTGTCTCCTATCTATCAAGTGTTCAGCAATGGCTGACCCGGAAGTGTTTAAAATTTGAACCGCAGGAACATAAAATTTACAATTGAAAAGAAGTCTGAATGTTCTTTATCATTTCTCGATGTTTTTGTTCATCGGCCTCCAATTAAATTTGAATCTTCCATGTTTTGTAAAGCTACTTTTTCAGGATTATACACGCGGTGGGACCCATTTTGTCCAAAAATAATAAAAATAAATTTAATTAAGACCTTTACACATGGGGTATGAAAAATGTGCACGGAAAAGTATTTGGACGTGAAGTTAGATTTTATCCGTATACTGCGGAAAAATGTCCGGTATACTTAAGGCTACTTTATATTGGTTCACGTAGGGAGCAACTGGCTAAGCAAATTTCTAGAGCAGTTACTTATTTTTTTTTTTTGCTCGGGTTAGGGTCCATCTTGGCACTCATTCTACTTTCCTGTTTATGAAAAAATACTTACTTCCTTCTCACCATATTTCTTCTGTTATTTATAGATTTATCTGTAGTTGTGGTTATGACTACATAGGAAGGACATCACAGAAATTGGATTGCAGAATAAAATAGCATGTGCCACTGAGAATTCTGAAAACGGAAAAAGAAAAATAATTTCCATTTCTTTTCACACTACCTGATTAGACATTGTCCTTTTAATGTCAAAACAAATTGTGCACTTTGAAGAAGATGATAATTTGTACATGTTCTAAACTATAATTTATAAATATTCACAGTTCTATTTTATATCGAGCACTGTTTTAAGTTAATGTTTTGAACTTTGTCAATTTTTTTCTTCGTTCTTTATTAACTTGGAGATATATATATATATATATAATTCTACGTCTATGGCACAACTCGGAGTTTCATGCGTTATGCAGTCATATGTACCTGATGATTACATAACGCATGATACTCTATATCGTGCCTCAGACATAGGATAATATATATATATATATATATAGCTCTGTTAACACATTGACCATTGTTTTATTAACACCTGAATAATAATACTATACAAATATCCACCTTCATATGTATTATTATTAATTTACGTCACTATATATATATATATATATATGAAAAAAACAAAACAAAACTATTACCTTATTAGATAATTAGTGGAGTTAAACTCGATACAAAAATAGAAAGTAAATTCAACGATGGATAGGGAATGAGTTTAAAGTGTGGTGGTGTGTGGGAGAAAATAAGAGGTCAGGAAAAGCTAGTTATATAACGTCAAGTTTGTAACGTTCAGTGTAAGAGTATATGGCTACATTTAATGTCATGTCATTGATTGTACTGGATGTTATGAAGTTTTTAACATTTATTTAGTTTATTATGTGTATAATTATCTTAAAGGGATGTACTCAGTATAATAAGTACTAAAATGTATTGATATATGAAAACAAAATAAATGGTGCAGTATGATACAGTTAACTGAAACAAAGTAATTAATGGCGGATGGTGGCATCTTATATATTAATACAAAGGTGGTAACTTAACTGTGAAATGTTGCTATATTTATAGTAGAAAATGTATTTAATTTTACTCGGAGGTAAACAAAAGAAGGTTGGCAAGATTCTTTTAACTCGTTTCATTTATTTAACAGAATTAATTTAAGAAACTGGATGATTTGAATGTTTTGACTATGAACGCAATAACACTACTCGTGTAAAGAATTACAATTTCTATCTTTTTTTAAAAATATTTTCCATTTTACTATAGGGGTTTTATTGACTTCCTTTAAATGACAATATTTAGAAAGCGATGTGCTATTTCTGTACATCTTATTATTAAAAGATAAAATATGTTGATATTATCGAAATTTGAGGGTGTTCTTGGTTTTTATCATTGTCAAATTTATTTACCTAGGGATTTCAATGGTGAAAATAGTGCATAGGTAAAGAATACTCAGTCAGACATCTCTTTTGCAATGGGTACTCATTCGGATTTCGATAATTTCATGTATTGGTCTTCTTGTCTGTTATTATTTTTGGGTGGTGTTGATTACTTAGGTTGTTATATTTGTTTAATATTTGTTTAATAATTGTTTTTAAATATATATATATATATATATATATATATTTCCTTCAATGATCATAAGGAAGAGTGTTGAAAAATGAAGGTTGGAAGAACGTTATACTATGACGTTTATTTCAAAATCTTTAGACTTGTATATACTACAAACACTACTTACAATTTTTATGTCTGAATCATATATATATTGATGTTAATTTATAACAAGAAAGAATAAGAAAGCAAGGAACACATATACTCATTTTCAAACAATAACAGTCATCCAATTATATTTGGTCCAAAAGAACATTTTTCTACGCCAAAAGCTATTTTCAGAATCATGTCGTTTTATATTTTTACAATTTTTTAATGTCATGTAAAAAAATACATCTGAAATCTTACATATGCTGCTGCAATATTATTTTCGTTGTTATATATAGAGGAATGAGAAAATATTTTTACCGATTTTATATTTAATTATTTACTTTTCTGTGATATGAGGAAGTAAGTTTTCATCTTGTGCATCACCTAAGAGTCTGAGTACAAGAAAGTAGAGAATAGATCAAGAACTGTCTATATAGACGTATAAATAAGAAAATTATTTGTCTCGTAAACAAAAAAAATCACCTGAATACAGTTTCAATAGTTTTTTCAATCATTGCAAACTTTAAAAATGTTGAAGTTTATCGATTACTTGCGGTGGCAAGAGATGTTACGTGTCTGACAAGTGCTCTACAATGACGTATAAAAGTTTATTTATAGAAGGTTGTTGGTCTCAAAATTTGAGATCGAAATATTTTCTCCAGAGTGCATTATAATTACTTATCAGTAAAATTTGATTTATAGAAAGTCGTTGGTTTCAAAATTTGAGATCGAAATATATTCTCTAGAGTGCATTATAACTACTTATCAGTAAAATTTGATTAAAATGTACAATATAAAAAATATTATCGATTTAAGGTGTATCAAAATTAGCGTATCGATTTTTATAAAAAAATTGTCGTGTTAAGCCAAAAAATGATTAAATTTCGTTGAAAACAAAGAAAATGTACTGAATCGGTATGTGTTAACTATTCTCAGATAATGTAATGCATTTTGAACACTTTTCGCAAAGATTAAGAAGAAAATTGAAGCCATATAAATGTGATTCTACAGAGGCATGCTGAGGATACAATGGACTAAACATCAAGGGAACATGAATACATAACAGTTCAGTTTTATTGTTTCTAATAACATTCCACAGTTTCATAACACTTTGCTTAGTTTTTAGAAGACATATTTTGCTTTTCGAATGCGCCATCCGATAACCTTGATCCTTCAATCCCCGCATCTGAGTTCTACGTCTTTGGTTACCTTCCTCTTTTCCGGAAGGACTCCAATGTCCATATGCATAGATTTGGTGTTTGTCAGTGAACATCTCCCACTAGCTAGGATGATCTCTCTTGAATATCTAGATCGTTCTAACATGTGTTTCCGTCTCTCTCTACTAAGCTCGGTTAGCTATCTATTCATTCTCTACCGCTCCTCCTCATCTCTTGACTTGACGTGATCGCATCTCGAATTATATTGATAAAGCCATTTCTTCTCATCCGTTCACTCATATATTTGTGTTTGTAGACTTTTATGCCCACCACGTTGTGGCTGGAAAACTCTGTCATAGATGTTGCTGGTGTCCATACCATGAACTTTTCAATCGCTAAGTCCCTTACGCAAGAGGTGGATTTAACCACGCGTTTCTCTAATAACCGTAATGGACCTGACTCACTGCTAGATCTCTGTTTTACTTCCATCCCTGACTCTTGCAATGACAAGCAGCTCTGCTCTCTTGGAAGCTCTGATCATGCGGTGGTTTACGTTAATTTCTTCTTCCACTCCGACTCCACCCAAGAACCTCAGACCAGCAGCATATCTTTCTGCTACCAAAAAGCTGACCGGGACTCGTTCCACCATTTCTTGTGTGATGTTTCTTTGGAACAATGATTTTAGTCTTCCCGTTGAAGACTGTGCGTCCGAGGTCTCCTCTTGGGTTAAGGCTGGCACTGACGCTTTCATCTCAGCCAGGAAGTTGCAACTCAAACCCTATTCGTCTCTCTGGTTCTTCCTCACTTGTTCAGCGGCTATCGTCCACCAGAATCACTTTTCCGGCTTTATCGAAGTCACGCGTCGGACCTTAATAGGCGCCCTTTTGCCTCTGCTCACAATGAGTGCAAGAAGATACTTAATGAATAAGCTACTGTTTGCTGACAAAACGAAGTTGCGTAAAGCATTCCGTAAGTTCATCTCCAAAGACTACTGGAGGCTCTGTAAAAGTGGACTAAATAACAGTAACATCTCTAATCAATGAATCTTCAGCGGACAAAGTCGAATGCTTTACTCGTAAATTCTCCACCAACTCGACACTTTCATGGCTTCTGCTCCGACGAGCTTAGCGCACTGGTGCTCCCTTCTGCACGAATTTACTCGAACTACTAGACTGGCAACTAGGTCCCACCCTTTAACAGTGAAAATGAAGATATAGCGAGATGGTTAATGTTATTTGATTCGACCTTGTGTCATACATAACCAAACTCCCAAGTTTTATGCAGAATTATCATCATCAGAATTATTAAACTTTTAATCCGAATGGTTGAAGCTGGCTGGAAGTTGGATTTGTGTGGAATAGTGGAAGAACAAAATATACATTTTTCATGTAAAAATTGAAATTTATTAATGAAAAAGATAACATGAATTGTGTTAGAAATTCATGTTCAAGGAAAAAGTTAAGGGTATCAAGAGTTGTAGAAAAGAGTTTATGCGTGCGTACGTACGTATATATGTGTGAGCGTTTGTTTAGTAGGAGTGTCTTTGAATGGAGAAGAAGTGAAATGAAGCAGCACACGAGAAAGGAGAAAGAGGACAATGTGCGGGTCACTTGAAGCTTCTCCCGTTACATTTTAGTTTGTCGTCTCTACTGCTTCCATTTCTCACTGTCGGACTGACGCTGACCGTGGCCTTTTATAGTATTTAGATTTTTTGCACTGGATTGTGAGAACCTTTTTAGTCTTGAAATAGCTCCCATTGGCCAGAAAACCAATTTAACATCTACTTGCGGAATCCAGTTTCGACTTTTTCTTTAAGCACATGTTCAGTCCTCTTTCTATTTGGGGAAAAAACAGGATTTCACACGTCATTGTGAATTTTTGTTAAAGTGAGAAAGAAGGTTGATTTTAATTTTTAACTTCCTATCTGCAAACCAAACAATAAAATGTAACAGCAATTTCTACTCCATCAGCTTCTTTTCTCGCTATTACCGCTTGTGGAATTCCGTTCCGTATACTTGCTTCCCCGACAGCTACAATCTCCAAGAATTTAAATGTAAGGTGGCTTGTCATCTCCTATCTCTGACTCGCATTATTTTCCTCATTTTCTTTTCTCCGTCCACTCTACTCTCATGACACCAATGTTCTCATACTTCTCTTACCTATTCTCTAACACCCCCTATAACTTGTTCCTCTTTCTCATCACTTTCCTCCTATTATCATCACACCAGTGGCAGTAAAACTGTTTTGCTTGGGGTGAAATGATTAAAAAAAAATCAGTCCTCTATTTAAACAATTCTAAGATATTTAATTTTTTCTACTTGCTTGTGTCTCCAATTCGTTGTTCGCATCTTGGAGTATTCCCTTTGTTTCTGACAACCATATTTTTAGTGTTGAGTTTTATTGATACTACCACTTTTTAGTCGCTTTTAGATTAAAATTGTTTTCGCGCACAAGTACTATTCTCAAACAATGTTTCTTTGTAATTTACGCTCTACTTTATTTTTGATAAAAATCTTTTTTTAATCGTGTCATCTCAGGCAAGGCAATAAAGTCATTAGGACGTAAAACTACTTTTATTTCACTTCTATTTTTGCTTTTTTCTCTACAGTTTTGTCTCTTTTCTGATGATGCTGTTCTTTGAGTCATATTAGACAAAATCTTCCCCCAAATTACACCGCGTTTTATTTACTGATTTTTGATTTAGTGTGACTATGAAAACCTAAATAATGCTATTTAACACATAACTCACCTGCTTACCCACAGACACGACAACAAAGCCACAAAGACGAAAAGAGTTACTGATTGTGGGAGAATATAAGAAAAAGATGCACTATTAAGGGGAAATAGAAATAAAAACAGAAATTAAGTAGACAGAAAATAAAGTTTACAAAAACAAAAACAAAAACAACAACTGAACTCATCTTAGCTAAGCTGCTTCCACTTGTCAAAAATGGCCGACTGATGCACTGACCTCATCTGACCCGGCTGGTTAGATTTTATGCAAAACAATCGAACCTGCACGAGAAAAGACCAATCAGCGTTTTGCAAACATTTAAGGACTCTTTGAATGCCATTATCATAAGCATAATGTCCAACATGAAATTTTCAAGGCTGAGCCATTCTGTTTTTATGTTGAACATATGATAAATCTTTTTTGAAACTATCTCAATTTTTTTCTATCGAATATCTTTGTTTCCTTTATATTAAGATTTGACTTCAATTACGCTACCCTTATATATATATATATATATATATAACACTATGTTTAGTGTGTCCGGACGGAATTATAGTAGTCTGTATTATAAATTTTTATCGAAAAGAACCAGCTGGAGGGAATTGTTTTGTTCCAATATGAACAGAGGAAATAAATTCATTCTGTTCTGATATAAGCAGAGAAAAAAAAAGGAAAATTGCAACAAAAAAGCTGAAATATGAACTAATTCATATTTCGTTGCGGGTGTGCAGGTTCGATTGTACAAAATCTAGCCAGCCGGTTCAGACGCGGTCAGTACATCAGTCAGCCATTTTTGATAAGCGGAAGCACCGTAGTTAAGAGGAGTTCAATAATTGTTTTCGCCGACACAGCTGATACAGAGAATTTTATTGACCCAGACGTGGTCCTGGACTGTCGAAAACGATTGTCATAAATAAAGGGATTATTTGACAAGTGCAAAGGTTAGATTGCGTGCTAGGAGAAATGCTTAGAAAAAATTTTCCCGAGAAAGGGAGTTGTAAGCATAAAGGCTGGATTTGTTGACGTCACGAGAAAATAAAGACAGAAAGAAGTGATGTCATAGAAATAGCGCTTCTTCATTGGTTAAATGAAAGAAAAGGAGTAATTCCGCCACAAAAGCTGGGGGCGAGAATGATTTCATTGGTCGCAAGGCTAGAAAGTAGATTTGCATAGACACCCCGTGTCCGTCATGCCCTGCACCAGTAAAGCAGGGACAAGCATAAATACTGAGCCCCGAGGGGGGCCACGAAAAGGGTTCAGTCGGCTCTCGGCCCGGGGATGTAATGACGAAGGTAAGGCGCCAAAACAATGGGCCCCCTACCGTAGGGCCAGCCGCCTCCCATAGAGTTCTTGACTGAAGATGTACTGAGACTAAGATATTTGCCACGTTGTTGAGTGCTAACCGTAGATAAGCTTGCCACTGACTTAGCTGAAGATGTACAGAGGCAGAGATAGTTGTCATGCCGATGGCTGCCAATCGTAGAGAAGCCTGACGCCGACCGACCGAAAAGAATTAGACAGATGAGGAATTATTTGCAAACGAAGTTTGAAACGGCCAAGCAGAATTAAAGACACAGACAATAAGTGATTTTGCAGACGAATTTTGAAATGTGCCAACCAAAATTAAAGACAGACGAGGAGTGATTTTATAGACAAAGTCTCGAAACGGTCAACCAGAGTTAAAGACAGACGAGAAGTGATTTTACAGACTAGTCGTTGCACCGAGCTAAGACAAGGAAGACAATTTACTGCTGCTGCCAGACTTGAAACTTCGATTGGATTGAAGTGATATTGCCAATCAGAGACGCGAATTAATGACAAGAAGAAAAACTCTTCGCAAATTACTACTTAGAGAAATTGGACGAAACTTCCGTTCCATTGTCGGCTTGATAGGAACAGGGTTTGGGAAAAAGGATTGGCGATTGTTTTTATTATTTTTGTATATAAAACATTTTCCGTAACTTATTCAGGCGTCATTCAATTTATTTTGGTGCCGTTTTCACTTACTCAATTGTGCGCGCTCGTCCAGTCTTGTCTGACTTGGCGGAGAGACATCTAGCGAGAATTCAGCGTGACTTTCTTGAGATTGAATTTCACAACGTTGGCGGGGGAGAACACCGTTGCAAAAAGTTAACTCGAAGATCAGCTACTGAATCGAAGCCATCAACGACCAGCGGCCGGTCTGGTGTTATATATATATATATATATATATATATATGTATGTATCTCTCGCACATATAGATGAACATATGATAAATAAGCAAAATAATATCAACATTAGCCAAATTTTAATTGCTAACACCAACATCTGATAAAGACCATAGAAAGATTCCAAATTATGGAAGCTGCTGTAATAATCGAGAATCAACCAACATGAAAATAGTGTCTTTCTTCATAGAGTACCGTATGTTGAACTCTGTTTAAAATTAAACGCGAACGCTCGAGCGCGCGCACATACAAACGCACACGCGCGAGTGCACAATTTCCGCTTGGCTGTTGATATGACTTCCTCATGAATGACTTGAAATTGGTTCCACCAAATATAACACCACCGAAATTAAAAACTAGTTGAGGAACTGCACTCAGAACAGTTCTTGAAATCGAATGTAGCAGCATTGAAAAGTACTCGGAAAAATTATATGAAATAAAAGCTTATATGAATTTTGGCAAATTTATTGATAACGCGAAACAACTTATTCGGGAATTTGAAATATTTAAGATATACTACGCATATACATATATGAAGGCGGGGGATGAAACACTCATAGGTTAACTATGAAGGACTGATGCTTGACTTGCGAAATCTTGCCTGCATTTAAACTTTTCTTATTAATGACTGCATAATTTATTTCTAAGCACACTGACAAGGGGAACTACGTAAAAAAATAAACCTCATTTGGTCACGTTTCATGAGAGTATCTTGATCAGCCTATAAACTTTTCAACCGACCCTAGTTCACCTTTGTTAATTGATAAGTCTGTGATTCGAAGTAACAACTATATGCAGAGACGCTAAAAACACTTATTAGTAAATATGGCGCCCGACTGAAAAATACATCCGGGTCTCTGATAAAGAAGAATCTATGCCACCTGCTATATTTGATTCTGAACTATAGGAATTATTAATATGAAATAATCTGATCACAGAATGAAGATCGCTAGACATGTTTTATATTTTATAAAATCTTTTTACACATACAAACACACGCAGACACACACACACACACATATATATATATATATATATATATATTTTTCATTCTGCAAACTATATTAATCATGATTTTAAGAATACATGGACAAGCTTATTTTCAATAATAAAAAAAAAAAGATTTCACCACCAACACTATACGTTTAAAGAAAAATTATTTCCTAGAATAGCAAAAATTAGTTTTTTAAAATCTTTTAATTATTGATATGACTATTTTTATTGACAATAGTTTTGTCTCTTTGTGAGGCTAAGTACAGCAAAGCAGTAGATATAAACAGAAATACAAATATTCGAACGCCAGTCCGTTATTCCGAAAATTGTATTATCCAAACCCACAGAGTGTTTTGTTTCATCAGATTAACTGATAGGCTAATCTGAAGGACAGGGAAAGATAGGGGTGCATGTTTTCTATTAGTCGGGGGAAACCTTTGGGAAATCATTGCCAATGCTTATTGAAATTGTCGACAGAAGATAAAATCCTCCCGGATATACAGACGACCCTTGAGCCACAATCGAAAGATTGGATCCTGTCAGCTGTCAGCGGTACTTGAGATGATTTCGGTCAGAAACAAGACGCAAAGTACAAATAAATGGAAGTAATATTTGATTTGGTAATGATAAAAAATAAAATTATGGTTTCGCAAAATGTTATATGGCACATACAAGAGTAATAGGTGGGACGGATTTTACATAACAAATATTATGAGGTTGCTATAACATCAAATGTATAAACTGAGAAAGTCTGGTTGATGATTAAACTAGTCTTGCCAAAGAATCGTATAGTAATGAATTTGATTCTTATTACAGGTGTCATACTGGCTTTATAGTACTACGAATTAAAGCTAACGCTGCATTTGGCTAAAATTTATTCTTTTGATGGTGAAATTAAAGTGACGTCTCCAAAGTGCAATACTGAGATGTTATATGAAGGATGTGCTTGTTTAGACCCTACTGACAAGACTTAAAGAGATACAAAGTATTACATTTGGGGCATGCTTTGCTGAAGATGTTGTCGGTTGACTGTTAGTGTTCACAACTATTACTTAATAAATATTGAATAAATCGTGATAGAAAAATAGGTAGCCATTTTGTCCTAATTTTTATATAACCTCATACTTTTGGGTAATAATATTTCAAGGAAAACATCGGAAAAAATAACTAGCGAAATAATAGCGAATGCCATAGTTAGTGCGGCAATGCGTACGGCATACTTTGCCACCTACTTTACGACACCTGATCTTATCAGCTGACGTTCTTTTCATAGTAATTAGAAGCATCTATGTTCAATAATTTAGCGTGGCAAAAGGTGGTCGTCTTTCTACTCAATACACAGATTTCCCATACGTGCGATTTATTTGTTTTTCTGAGCGCAAAAGTATCTAAAATAAGTCAAATAACGTTTGAATATGTGAACAGTTTTCGGGAAGTGACACAAACCGGGGACTTATCAATACCCATTTCTAATTTTGATTATATTTCGTTGGATAATGAGATTGGCGTGGGATACAGTGATATTCAAACAAATACTTCTGCAGATTTTCGGTTTATTTACGAATAAAAGTGTTTGTTTTTGCATAAAAATTGGCTATAACAAAAGTTAATATATTGATAACTATATATATATGTATAGGGTGATTAAAATGTAACTTCCTATTTGGTGTATAAACGTGCAGTCAGGAGTCCTGACTTAAAAATCTGTGGCTTTTTTTCTTTGGAGTTTGTTAAAGAAGCCAGTCTACTATATCAAACCAAGACTATGGAAGAACTGTAAGAGGAAATACAAGAATTTATGCCTTCATACTACAAGAGTTTCTGGAGAAATCAGTTTCGCGATTGTTAGGCGGTTCGAGAAGCTGTTCGCAAAATCTCCTGTGCATAACTAATTTTAAATAAAATCTCAGGCTTAAACCTTCCTCAATTCCTTGTAGAAGTTATAGTTTATAGATTATAAGTGTTTTAAAATGTTGAGTTACCTTTTAATCACCTTGTATATGGAAAATTATACAGTCTATTTCGTACAGGACTATAAATCTATACTCAAATTATACCATATTTTCGCTTGCGTAATAGTACTTTCATTGTATATAATAAGATAGAAATATTAAAAACCGAAGTTAAAATGGCAATGGCCGAATTGAACAAAAATAATGCAGCAGGACCCGATGGGATTGTAATAGAGATGTTGACGCCCGTAGAAGACTTTGGCATAGACAGGCTCAAAGTAATAATAAACGAAATCTACAACAGCGGCAATATACCGGAGGACTTAAGCAGATCAAATTTCATAGCACTACCTAAGAAGCCAGGTGCAAAAAAGTGAACTCCTCCGAACAACTAGTTTAATGAGCCACATAACAAAACTCATCATCCGGATTCTGATGAACAGAGCTCGCAGCAAAATTGGTTCAGAGACAAAACAAGAACAGTGTGGCTTTGTTAAAGATATTGGAACAAGAAATGCGATATTCATGCTCAGAATGTTATATAAAAGAGCAATAGAAATGCAGATGGATCTCTGTCTATGCTTTATAGACTACGCAAATGCATTGATAAAGTACGGCCCAAAAACCTGAGAGAGATGCTCGACAACCTCGACATTTTCAGAGAGGAGGTTAGGTTATCAAGAATATCTATTGGCAGTAAACCGCTTGCGTACAGATAGGAATCTAATTAAGCAGGTATACAAAAATAGAAAAGGGCATAAGACAAGGATGTGTTTCTCACCGGATCTGTTCAACTTATACAGCAAAATAATTATGAGAAAAAAACCCTTGCCAGGATTCGTCATTGGTGGCCACAATATCAACAATGCAAGATACGCAGATGACACGGTGCTGATAGCAGACATGGAAAGGAAAATGCAGGATAAAGTAGAATGAGATGGTGTATAGATGTCTATAAATACTTGTCTCTCTGTCTCTCTACTTCTCTCTCACACATACAGATATATTTATTCGGTCGAGTGAGTTCGGATATTCATAAGTCTGATTGGCCAACCATCCAAACCACGGTATCATATCATACTTGGTCAATGCATGTGGTTGTTAGGCGATCAGACCATCTTGCGCCATGGTTAGGTGCCAAGATCAGTAGATCACTTGCAAGATTTTGCTTTTTCTCGTTTAAAGTGTCCTGTAAATCTCGGTCTGCGTTTATGTAGATGTGTCCATAGAACTGCAATTTAATTGGATGTTGTCTCCAAAAGACTTTAACTAAAGCTCTCAGCACCCAGTTGTAAATTATCAAAGTTAGACTCAAAGGTTTTAGTTTATATCCAAACGGGCGCAATACATTAAAACCGACTCTACAATAGCGTGAGACTGTCTGGCAGACAAGATTTTTAGATTACATCCATTTCATTCCAAGCGGCCCAAACTTTAGCTCTGCGAATTTTTACATTCTTTTCACTTTAATTCATAATCATTAAATCAATAATCTGAAACACACACACACACACACTGAAATATGTAGAATTTTGTTTTTATTTTAGTTTTGTTATTTTTTATATTTTTTTTAAATGAAGCTTTTGGTTATAACTGAAGAAATTGATCCCGAAAGAATCTCATTAATATTTTTTAATAATTTACATGCATGTGTTTTATTATACACACGCACACACACAGATCGATTGATCGATAGATAGATAGATAGATAGAGAATGATCTCTATCTAAAATTAATAAAATAATGTTGTGTATGAATTTTTATTTCCCATCGAAGACTGTATCTCCAATATTACTTATAAAAATCACCATAAAGGAGTTACATTGCTCACACATTTACCACAGTCACTTGTGAATTGACCTGTCACCTGTCGAAAGTCGAAGCAATCCATCCACATTATGACCATCACATCATGAACTATCAAAATGCACCTACAAACATCAGAAAAAATTATTAGTAGTTTAGCTTAAGATACTCTACAGAACCCAAATGCAAGAAAAGACTCAACTCTAGAAATTATTACTCTACAAAATAAGCAGCCCACATTAAATAAACTATCATTTACCACAAGAGATGGCATGTTGAAAAAGCATATTATATAATTAATGTGCACAATGATAATATTGGTGTTATAAATGAAATGAAATTAAGTAAATTAATAAAATAAAAATACTAAATAAATCGCATTTTTGTGCGACTTCCTTTTCAATGGCCGTTGAACATGATGTCACGCGAGACAATTTCAAACGTCCAGCTTCCTAAAGAATAGAAGGATGCAGTCAAAATAATTTTAGCTCTCATAGACACCATATCGATTATTGATAATGACTGCGAAATTTGAAAGATAAAAATAACAACTTGAGAAAATTAATCGACAACTTCGAACGCAATACTCAACACCTTACCTGAAAATAGGAAAAAATATAATGAAAAAGATGTGCTTTGTGATGTAATGGATATCTATATGGAATGAGAAATCGGAGAACCGATTTCGAATTACAGTCAAATTCATTTCATTCACTTACGTATAAATATTATTGGGAAAGGTATTCATCCATCTCTTCTCCCTTCCTTGCAGCTATAGTTTGAAGAGCAGAACGGATTGGATACCATAGCCTTGGATAGCCACCAGTTTACCGGGAAAATAATGGCAGTCTACTGCAGGAAAATCTTCTGTATAGTTAGTCATGTCTCTTAGGGACATGATCGCCCCTAGCGTGAATCAAATATGGCAATTAACTGATTGATAATAAAAAATACAACAAAAATAAATTGTTGGTTCTTTTCAGTCAAACGTATTCTTATATTATATATAGTCATCCGCAGACAGATCTGTTTCGCTTTATTACAGCTCGTCAGTACATATAGACATCCGATTGCTTTTAACTCAGGATTGAAACCCGACCGAATTGGCGTCAGTCGGCGATTCTACCTCTGAGATATGGGCGCTCAGTAGAAGGAGGCAGACTTTTAGCGTATGATGTATCATACGCCAGTAGCCAGAGTGCTCTAATTCATTACACACACACACATATATATATATATATATCTTTTTCCCCCAAATATTCTATTGATTATTTCAAAATATAGCGATTAACATTAAAATAAAAACAAAGACGATTGTAAACTGAATTCTAACTGTTAAATTAAAAATTTGGATACAGCTGATGTTTAACATTAAATTTAACGTTGAGCGCCACTGCATAGTTAAAGTTTCAATATTGACTGTAACCAACGCTCGTTGTGTTTATCCATTCTACCTTTCCATTATATATAAAAAACAGTAGTTAATAGTCTAAAGAAGTTCCTTCTCTGAACGAAACGCGTCATCTAATAGTTTTTCCACTTATCACTCGATTAGTCTTGCTTTCTCTCCCTTTCTCTCTCATAAACACACACATCTATATATATATATATAGGGTACGTATGGATGGAATACTATTCCGTATCCAAAGAAATCCTATTCTTAAAAAGTGCTCAATATAAAGTAAAGAAGCTAATAATATTTATTCAGAACTTATAACATGAATATGTTATATTATTACAAAACAGCTATTTTGTTTCGACACTTCAATGCCTCCCTGATTAAAGGGGTTTTGCTTGTTTTTAACCTTTTAAAACCCTTCAACTTGAAACAAATCTCATCACTTGATAAGACACAAGAAGTGCCGAAACAAAATAGCTAGTTTTGTAGTGACATTATAACGTATTCATGTTATAATTTCTGAATAAGTGCATATATATATATATATATATATATATATATATATATACTTATTCAGAATTTATAACATGAATATGTATAATGTCATATATATATATATATTTATATGTGTGTGTGTGTGTGTTAGTATGCATAAATATATATAAGGCGTTAATATTACTTTGTTACTGTAAGCAGGGAGTTACATGGAATGAAAGTAAAAGAATGAGAATAGCGAGGGTTGAGGAAAAACCATCAAGGAACAAGACTCAAGAATGAAGATGATAGCGATTGACGTTGCATTTAACTTTTAGAAGCTTGTAGCTATCATAGAAGCAATAAAACGTAAGAGAATTTCACTGGTGGATAATTCGAGAAGAGAAACTGTTGAAGTAGAGGTGTCGATTGAGTTTAATTATTTCAGCGTTAAAACGGTAGGGCCTAGTTGCCAATCTAGTAGCACGCTTGAATTTCTGTTGTCAGAGAACCGGGGAAAAAAGCTAGTCAAAGCAGTTGCCATAAAAATATGTTGAAAAGTTAGAGGAAACCCACTTTATGGCAGTGATAAAGTGACTGAAGTCAAAAGTCTGGTCAGTAACGATTACATTACAGTTCCTTCTTTGAATTTTCTGAAGAATCTCGAGATGCATAGCAGGTGCAGTAGACCAAATATGGCAACATTATTTGATTCATAGACTAATGGTAGATTTATACATGTACAAGGTGCATTCTTGTGAGAAAAATATTCTAGCACGATACTGCGAACCAACTATCCTTCAGATAGACGAAGCAATCGATTTGTTGCACGCCTTGTATTTAGTATCAGCGCTACTGCTGACAGTCAAAAAGGTTATCTGTGGTGGTGAAATAAAAGCAATTTTGTTTTTAAGGCGTTAAAATTTATAAGATATTCTTGTCTCAGATAACCACTGATTAGTGTTATTTTCAAGTACGACTGCAAGGCTTACTTTGTCATGTATGTCAAATTTGCTACTGCGACAGGAATAAATGATTGTGTCATCTTTATAAATACTTAGTTTTGAACTAAATTGGTGGGAGGATCACTGAAGAAGATGAGAAACAGCGTACATCTCAGAATAAAACTCTGAAAGACTTTTGCATTTGTATGAATTCATGATTTATAACAAAAGATTAGATTAAATAAAATATTCGTCCTGTTACATCGTAGGACACCATCGTGACAAATCCCGTTGAATGTCTTTGAGATATCTAGAGCCTCAGCCCGAGCTTCGCCATTCTTATCTAGAGCTAGATAGGCAAGTTCGTTAACACATCAGTCGTAAAGCTGGCGAAATAAAAGACCAATATTGCCCGAAAAGAAGTGGTGCGAAGTAAGGCGCTTAACCACTTCAAGATTGATAAGTCACAATTACTTTTCTGGAAAGTGGTAAAAGACACATAGGGCATTAATTTGAGGCGTCAGGGGATTATTCAAAGTTCCTGAAAAGGAAATAAATAGGGGGACATCCAACAAGCTAGGAAGCCTAAAGCAGCGAGATAGTTGTTGAAATGTTTGGAGAGAACTAGAGCCAGCTCAGGGGTACATTTATGCAGGAAGACGACAGAGACGCCGTCACATACGCTTGACTTGTAATTTTTCCTCCCACAGTTCTGGGCTCTCTCGGCCTGACACTGGGGCCCTGGCCCTATTCGGTTGAGACGTTTCTCTACTTCGACTTCTTTTGCCGCCGGTTACTTCATCTGTGTCCCAGCTGTCCCTGGCCCTAACTCTCTCCAAGAAACTCTCCCCCAAACCGCTAGGTCGACTGCCCTTTCCAGTGTGGTTAGGGCTCTCCGTATGACATCTCTTTTGATGTCGTTGTCTCGCAGCGCGTCCGCAAACAGGTCTGTCAGCTAGGTCTGTATCACGGCGACTTTTCTGGCTGTAACGTCGGGGTTGGCCATTGGTGCCAAGTCGGCCATACTATCCCTCAGATCGCTGACCGATTCTTTCTCTCTTTGCCGGATTTGCGACGTACGTATCCGGCGTGGCGTATTGTCTTTTTGAGGCCCTCTTCACCTGCTCCCAGTCTATAGTTAAGTCATTCTAAAAAAGCTTACCTATAAATCGGGACACAATTAACGTCGCTCCCTAATAGGTTAACAAAACCAGCTTCCGGTCCGATAGGCCATATATGGTTCTCTTCTGTTCTAATTCTACCAGTCACTCATTTAATTCCGTGGGGCTCCTTCCATCACCCATGACCTTGATATCGCCTATTATATTTCTAAATCTAAGGTTTGCTTTGGTAATATCTGCCTCCACGGCCCCAGATCTCTCACTTACGGACTCTGTCACTCATTTCTAAAGCTATGGTCAGCACAACAAAACAATTTTTCAATTTATAGTAATCGAATGAGGAAACTGGGTCTTATAAAATGCTCTAGCACAGCGACAATAACACTGGCAAGAACAACAAAGTGACAAAGAACAAAAGTTATCACGATGAGAACTAAAGATCAGTAAAAATTCTCCTTACCTTGCTTCATTTTTCGAACTCTGCTTTATCCGTCTGTTTTTTGTTTTCTTTTTAAGTTACACTCTGTTTCGGGTCTTGTGGTTATTATAACTCAGGTCTGTGGCTCCGGGCTAGCTTTTTCATATTTTTGTGGTGACTGAATCAGGCCGAATCCTCAGTCAAACTGCTCCTAATATGGTACTCGAACGGGTCGAATCTTAGATCACTACGCCAAATGTGGTTCTGAACGGGTCGAATCCTGGTCACAGTAACAAATATGACACCACAGTCTCCACGTATCAAAATTATGTTACGTGCGCTACCTTGTCAAATCACGCAGTAGATCCTCTTTTCTCAGGAGGGGAATCTTGTAGAGATACTCCAGATGAATCGAGAGTGGAGTTGGAAGAGAAGTTCCGAGCAAAGCATTCTATTTTATCTGCAATAGATGTCAATACTTCAAATTGACGGAAAAGAGGTGGGACTGAGGAGTTACTATTATTCAACAAACTTTTGTACAGCCGCCAGTAATCTCTAGAAAAAACCCATGTAAGGCTATACGTTGTTTCATATCAGCCAACAATAACTTTGCTTCTTTGAGGACACGCTACGTTATTCAGTAATGTCCATTACAATGAGACCTGTCGCTCTGGTATAGCCAGAAGGGATTTCTTTGGATTATAGTCGTTGTGCAGGCATGTGTTAGTCAAGAAGATTGTCATTTTCACAGTTCTATGATTTATGAAAGTTTTGTCAAAAGTTTAGCCATGATATATATAGAAGACCATATATGTAAACAGTCCAAATAAAAATGCCGCTTAAACATCTGCAGTTAATTGATAAACCACTGCCTTATTTTAGGAACGCGTACATTCGACTAACTTAGCGAATCCAAAAGCATAATAAAGTGTATCAATATCCACTTGACGATGGCTTACAGTCAAGACACTTACATTTCTGTATATTTTAACCATAAAAAGACACACAAGCATTGAAAGTGACATCTACTGCAACCAACAGATTCTAAACACTGCCTGCTATACATTCTAGACCACCAAAAAGCATACGAAGGCAAATTCGAACCCACTGCAAACCCAACATTGTCAAAAGTGGGGATCCCTTTAATTGCTGTAACGCCATTGATGTTACAATATATAAATTTATATAAAAAAAGACCTTTTAGTTGTAAAAACAGAAACATTCCCGTGTTCATCAACAAATATAATATATACCATTAAATGTAATGGATGTAACGTAGATTATATCGAGCAAACTAAATTCACTCTCAGAAACAGAATGACAATTCATCGCCAACAAATAAGAGACCCTAGAAATAGACAGTCGCACTCATGAGCATTTAGCTTTATGAGCAACGAATAATACGTCAATATGTCAACTACTCCCGCATCATCTTTGTCCTGAGAATACCACTGAGCATACACGAATAAATATATATTATAAATATAAACAGCGTCTAAAGAAGCTCTAACAAAACACACTTTAAAGTTGAAGAGAATACTCTTAGTCAATTACCAATAATTTAGAAGTCTAATAAAAAAAACAAAACAAAACAACAAGTGATTTCCCGTTGTCTAAAGCAAACTAAAAAGAAAAATGTATGGTTTTCATGAAAATATCCACTATTTTAAGTCATTTATTTTTATGGTGTGTATGATATAAAAGTATCAAATATACTCAAGTCTAAACTGATCAAAATCTAAGCTGACACAATATTTTTTGTCTGGGAAATACGAAAACAGATTTTGAAGCTCATATATAAGTCTATGGCGCTAATCAACACATCAACAAATTTCACATTTTTGTAAATCTCTACTTAGTGGAAAATATTTCCATTAAATTTCAATCTTCTGACATCCATATATTTTTTAATGCTCAAATTTCTGAACAAATCAACGCTAACGGCACATCTGAATAAATACAAATAAATTGAAATATTCAAGAAATTACAATTAAAGTACCCTTCACCAACACACTGGGAAAAATGAAAACAAATAAAGACTATGAATATTAAAAGTATTCTGTAAAATGCTTCTAAGATATTAAAGTTACTGTTTCATTTTTAAGATATTTACTCCAGATATATTGTCGCTTTTTTTAGATGCTGAAGTTGGTGAAACTACAAAATATTGGTCTTAGACACCATTTTATTGGCTTTGTTTTGTCACATATTTCTCGGCTTATACACGAGTATATACAGCAATTGAATATCAGAAAATTTTTGAATAAGGAATAAACTTTTATTTCTATTTTCATCACCTTTTAGTCAGTTAGAAAAAAATATTTAAACTTTTTGGCCATCCATCAGAATTTCGAACTGAGCTTATATATTTTAATACGTACACCATTGTGCAAATTAACTGAAACAACTGCTCTTGAGTGATAGTGTGCTTATTTTTTCTCACACTAGGTCATTTGCAGTGGTGTGCAGTAATATGAATCTATTTTCGAGGTGTATGTTGACATTTGTTTGGCCTTGAAAAATGTTTTGTCATCCATGATTGCATCGGATTTTTATCACGTGTAGACCCTATTGTCACAACTGTCGATTAGTTGATCCGCGGCCACTGTTTGCAATGGACATTACTCTAAGGAAGCGTACGAAAATTGTCACGCTGCACGAACTCAGTGGCAAGCCTTACAAAATATCACAGATATTGTTGGTGTAAACCTTTCAACTGTCAGTCGTGTCATCAAGGCGAAGAGAAAACCTGGATCCATCAGTCCAAAACATATAGGAAAAAAACAACATCTAGCAACGATGTATATGTGATCAGGGAAAGTGTGAAAGATCCAAGGCAGACATTCGTCTTGTTTCAATTTATTTGCACGAGTATGTATTTTAAATTTGTCAGAGGAAGCAGTTTTATGTTATATTACATATTTACAAGTGTTTTAAGATTTTATTTTTATTGCTTCTATCAGAACTGTCTGATCTACGTTCAAGGGAAAAAATAAAAAAAGAAGCAAAACAAAAATAATATAAAATTAATGCATGTGAGTAGTTCATGATAATTGAAAAAAGATTCATCTAATACATTTAAATAATATTAAAATACTACCGGTACATGCAAAGATGTACGTGTGATTTAATGGAAAGTGATTCCAAATAAGAAATCGGAGAGACGAGTTCGAAATTTAGTCAGCTCATTGTATTCACATTTGTGCTAATACTTTTTGAAAATTTATGAATTTATTTCTTCTCCCCCATCTATGAGCTAAATAGTAGATCTTGCAGCTGGAAAAAAAGTATTGTATAATCAAGACTTGTTAATGCATTATTTATCAAAAAATGACTTATTGTTACAATCCAAAATATATTTCTGCTTTATATAATTCACAAGAGATTGAAAATCCGTACAAAACACTTAATCAATCAAACATTTGTGCAGGGGAAATCGGCTTTAGGGCTTCATGTTAATAATTGCGCATAACCGATAGTATTTATGGTCAAATCAGTGAGTCAGCTACCCTGGGTATTGATACACTTCGAATCTCGCTGGATGTTTATTCCCTGGTTTACATATTTTATTCATGATGTTATGAGAGAGAGAGAGAGAGAGAGAGTATAGTTTGTCGCAATATAGTGAACAAAACGCTTAGCACAGAGGAAAGTGACGCTGGTTGATATTATAACATGTCATCTCTTGTTTATTTAATATTGAATGTTGTAATTGATGATGAAACAGGACATATTATTTCATTACGTAATTATGAAGTTAAAAAATTCTTGGCTTGGCCAAAAAAGGGTTTCTAATTAATCTGATGTTTACTTTGATTTTAGAAAGTGGGCCGAGCCTGAATTTTTTTTATAATAGAAAGCCTAAGAGCCGCTCAAGGATTATTTCCTGATTTTGTAAGAGCGTAGGAGAAGGCAGTCAAGAAGTGTAGTTTATGAGGTTATATAAGGAGGGATAACGGTTAACATTAGACTTGAAGAGGTTAAGCTTCTAGTATTCGGAGAACTCGAGAAATCGGGGAGCCGAGTTCGAATTCCAGTTGAATTCCTTGCATTCACTTACGCTCAAATAGTCTTGGGAAAGATATTATTCCGTCATTTCCTTCTACTTACGGGTTAAATAACAGAACAGATTGGTTTCTATAGCCTTAGCTGGCAACCAGTCTACCGGAAAATTGCAACCTACTGCGGGATAATCTCTGCCCAGTCAGTCATGTCTCTTTCAAGACATGATCGCCCAAGCGTGTATTACGTATGGCATTTAACTTACTAATCCGGAGAAACATCATATTGTGAGTCTGTTCCACAAAACAGTTGTTCTTCGGAAGAAGATTTCTAAGTAGAACTTCCTCCTTACTAATGGAATACGAAAGGAATGAGGATGTTTCATCCCAGTGTACGTGACATGGCGGGTCACAGCTTCAAACATCGTGAATAGAGGCACCAAAGACAGTTGCTATGGAAATAGCGTTAGAGTAGCGAAAGACTTGTAACGTTTCGTCTGTGGGAAGAGAGGTTCCTAGTATGTAAGGAGAGATATAATTTCATGCTACCAATAACATTAAGCAATTTCAGTATCGCATAACCATCTGTTAAAACACTCCTCAAATATTTAATTGTTCATATTTGTTCAATGTTCACATCTTCAAATTACTATGCTCCTGATCCTCATGAACCTCAAATTCTAATTTCTTCTCTTAAATTCTGTTGCATTCTGTGTCATCTCTGGATCCACACATTAGTAAATAGAACGGTATCAACGAAAAGAACCATTTCTTTTTCTGTTATTTTTTATTAAGAGTGGCAGCCTGGATTCTAAAAGGTAGTAGAAAGAATGACGTCATAGGAATGTATGTCTCATATTGGTTTAGCGTTGCTCCGCGGATGGTCATAGCCGGTCCCTAACTTTGGTGTAAGAGGCATATCTACGTTTCAGAATTTTTGAGACCCTATTTTGAATTTACACTGTTTTGGACTATATTCAAAACTCAGGCAAACCATCATTGTCAAAATACCCCACTCAAAAGATGCTTCGGCCAATCACTGACCATTCTGGCCCTGGCCATCGAATACTTTAACATGATCACCACCTTTTCCTTTTCCAAATACATAGTAATATGTATTTTAAATCATTGCAATTTGTGACTTGTAGTTTATTTGTGTATCTCACACAATGCTTCCAGAGCCGGCGCCATATACATGAGTCAAAAGAAATATCATACTGCATAACAAAACATACATTCAGACATATGATATAACAGCAAATAATCTTTGACAGAAATGCAGAACAATATAAAACATGTCAGTTATCATTCCAGCCAGTCTCGCATCAGTGCATAATGTGTAAAAAGTACCACCAGATTTTACCGGGTGTTTCCATACAGCAGTTTCTCACAAAGTCGATTTCTGGAGTTGAGTCATTTCATACAACTTATTCTAATGGCGTGTCATTCTTTATGACGTCTGTTTTAGAAACACAAAATACAATTATTCAAAACTTCACTTATGGCTGTACATGTTTCTTTTTGGTCCATCTTCACAAAAGTGCATAGATATTTAGAAATGTCTTTCCGTTTACTTTTTGGAAAAGCAACAGAACCGTTCATTAACATTTTTTTAAGAAGAATGTCTTTAGTTGATAGTTCGTGTGTGTCTGTGTGCAATCTGGTTGAAAGAACCCGCTGTAATCTGTGTTCACATAAAACAATTTTATTAAGGTCTAATGCTTTTGTCTATTAAAACTAATTGGCTTAATTATGCTTAAATAGCAGAATGTGGTGTTTTGTTTCAATCATTCCTTTGAGCACTTTTACTGTTCCTTATACTTTTCCTTTGTTCTACTCTTTCCCTCTATGGTATACGTCACCTTCCTTCTGACACTAGTTGCTCAGTTGTCACTATTCCTGCTAGTGTTTTGTATATATTTACCATAAACATCGCGGTGGTTAAAGTCGGTTGAATCACAAAATACAATTATCATACACTCGCATATATGGGGATCATCTGCTCTCCTTTGCCCTCCTTCTGAGCCTATACCTACTATTGTGATTATTTCTACCATGGTCATCGGCAGAACTCTCACCCTGATACCTGTCAAAATTCTTCTCCATTTTAGTCGCACGTACCTCCGTGTTCTCATCACTAGTTGAACGCATGAAGCTATTTCTATTGCGACTGTTACTCTGGACCGTGTCATTTTCTTCTGCTCTCCTTTGACACATCACAATATGACGTTCTATCATTGAAATATCTTACTCATATTCCGAATCGTCTCTTTGGTGACTATTTGTTTTCCAGGTACTTGTTCCTTTGTTACCAGAGTCGTTCTCGGGGTTACCCTTTGTAACGGCCTGTTATCAGAGAGAATTATCCATTCCTTAATATTCGCTGATCTAAGGTGTTCAGCATGTGTCTTGCCTACCGGGATAGTTGATCATTGATTTTATAAAATACTTGAACGGTCTTTCAGACTACTACATAATACGGCCTCTAACTCATGTCTAATTTTCAGCGTTTATTATAGTTTCTATATCGTTTCCTTGCCTTTTTCAAATTATTCCTAACTAAATGCCATATGTAAGTGCGTAGTATCGTTCCTGTCGCTCAATTCTGGGGTGGCCGTCTCTATAATAAAGACGTGTTTTTCAGATATTATCTGGGGGTGGAATGACGTCACTATTTCCCTAATTTTCAGATTAGAGTACTATAAAGTATTTAGTGCATTTTTGCTGTCTTTAGACCCGCACGTTACTACATAGAACGGTATCAACAAAAAGTTTTGTTGTTGTTATTCCTTTATTAAGGTGGCAGCTTGGCTTCTAAGAGGCAGTAGAAGAAACAACGTCACAGGAACGCATGTTGTACGTTGTATCAGCGTCGCATCGTGGCTGGTCTTAGCTGGTCTCTAACCTTCCGACTTTTTGAGACCTTCTGTTGAATTTACGCCGTTTTGGACTTATAATCAAAACCCAGACAAAAGCAATCCAGCTCTCAGAATATTCCGCTCACGAGGCACTGTTGCCAATCGCTGGTCATTTTGTCCTGGATTATCTTTAACAGTTCATATAACGCATTTTATTAAGTAATCATCTGCGCTGAGTTGCTTGTGAACTTGATATTGCGTGAATATTAATTAAAGTTTTATCAAAAGTTTTCAATTGTTTTCAAATCTGTAGCATCATATCAAGATGCATTGAAGTATTAGGATAAACTAACAAATAAAATATATGTACATAAAAATCGATGTTTGCTATGTAGCTTATGCGTAGAAAGTTCTTAAAAGTAATTAAAAACAGATAATATTTATTGTATATTAGTAGATTTTTGACCTAATGGAATTTAATTTTTTTTTTTTAATTTCAATGTTTCTGTAACATGGCATCTGGCTGCGTCCAGCCAACCTTTCTGACCTTTGGTCGATACCGCTCACGTTGTGTTGTTGATCTCGGATTAGCCAAAGCTGGATTGCTTATCATCACTTGACGAAGCTGATCCAGACATGAGAGGGATGGTATATTGTGCTGTTTCTTATTTTATTTTGCACACACACACACACACACACACACAATAAAAATTAATTCACACCACGTGTATCTCAAAAAAATACAATTGCGCTGGAATTTACCCCTTACCATACCCTGTGGGGTCAAAAACAAGGACGGCGCACCCAAAAGCTCGGACGTAGTGGAAAGCACACCACGTGGTCAAAAATGATTTTTTGACCAATCAGGGCTCGACATAAGAAACACATTTCTTGATCTCCCCGGAACCTCACCATCTAGATAAAAGGAAGATAGAAACTCTCAACAGAGCAGAGGGCTGAGCAACCAGCTCACACCAAAGGGGCACGCGACAGCTTGGAGCACACACACACACACACAGAATCCAGCAGTATCGCGGATCAGCGAACATTCTTCCACCCTCTCTTTCTCTCATCTTTCTCGCTACACATAGTCCTACCTTTCCCTCTCACATTCCCATTTCCTTTCTTTCTTCCTTTTTTTTCACAGCTTTACGGACAACTTCATTTTTGTACAAAAAATAATTCTTTAATTTTTTTTTTTTTACGAAAATAAACAAAATGTTGATTTTACTTTATTTCATGAACCAAGTTACGCCGAGTCGACTCGTAAATAAAATTCTCCCCTCTACAAATTGGTGACCGACGTGAGACACTACATTTAAAAAAACAAAACGAAAAGGAAGAAGAATATATTAGAACCGCTACCAGACCAACAAAGAGACAGGGAATTTAACGACCTCAAGTCAACGGTAGAAAGATTGTCTACACAATTATAAGACTATCTACAAACACGACGACGGTACCTCCGCGATAAACAACCAGGCGACAAAAAGCGAAGTTTCAGCAGAGGCCGGACTGACAACCACAATAAAAAAGTTGAACTTTGTTACTATCACAGAAGGTTCCGTACTGAGGCGAGACGCTGTACACGCCCTTGTTCTTTCAACAACGCAAATGCGGAAAACGGAAATTCCAGCCAGTAGAGACCATGGCTGTTGCTGGATTTTTCACAAAAGGTCGTCTGTTTTATATCCTTGATAAAATTCATGGATACAATTTTTTAATAGACACCGGAGCTGAAATAAGCGTGATACCACCAACACAAAACCAGGTGACTATGCCACAGTCTTATCATCTTCAAGCAGCTAACGGTACCAAAATACCAACTTACGGAGAGAAATCACTTAATATCAATCTCGGCATGCGACGGAATTTTTTCTGGAATTTTACCATAGCCAGTGCAACAAAGCCTATATTGGGGGCAGATTTTTTAGCCAGATTCAACCTGTCTGTCGACATGACTAATCGCACATTTGTGGATAATCAAACCAAGATTTTAGTAAGAGGAATCACCTCGAAATACCAATCTACTGGAATCAGCTCTGCCTTACTCGAGGACCAGTACATCCGTCAGCTACTACAAAAATATCCACAACTCTGCCAACCATTTAAAAACACAGACACCATAAAACATAATGCCAAGCACTATATCAAGACAACTGGACAACCTGTCCATGCCACCCCCAGAGGATTGAAACTGACAAATACAAGATTGCAAAAAACAAGTTTCAACATTTGTTACAGCAAGGGATCATTCGAAAAGTGCTTGGTCTTCACCGCTACATATGGTGCAAAAGTCTGACGCTACAACATGGCGCCCTTGTGGCGATTTTAGAAGGTTAAACGTCAAAATTGTCCCGGATAGATACTCTATTCCGCATAATCACGATTTCGCCATCGGTCTGCAAGGCGCCACTATATTTTCCATATTGGATCTCGTAAAGGCGTACTACCAAGTTCCAGTGGCAGAAGGCATTCATAAAACTGCACTGACCACACCATTAGGCCTTTAGGAGTTCGTATGGATGTCTTTTGGGTTTAAGAACGCCTGTCAAACCTTCCAAAGGTTAATAGACGAAATTTTTAGGTCTGCCATTTATATTTACATATGTGGATGACGTTTTAATCGCCAGCAGAAACCTCGACGAGCACAGACAGCACTTAGAGCAAACCTTTGAAAGACTATCACATTACGGTCTGAAAATAAATACAGAGAAATGCATCTTCAGCCAACCAAAGGTTAATTTCCTCGGACACTTAATCGACAAGGACGGAATATCTCCACTACCCGAGAAAGTAAGTGCGATTTCAAATTTCCCACAACCAACATCAGTCAGACAATTACGCAGATTCATAGGCATAATTAACTACTACAGACAATTTTTACCTAACTGTTCTACATTACTTGCACCGTTAACAGATTTGTTAAAAAACAAAAGAAAGAACCAACAGTTAAAGTTAGAAGCATTCAAACAAGCTAAAACTACTTTGGCCAACTTTACAAAACTAAACTACGAAAGGGACAGTGAGGACACAAAACTTACGCTTAAAGAGATGCATCAGAAATAGCTGTAGGAGCAGTCATACACCAACTTGCTAACAACACAATGACTCCTATATCATTTTTTCCACCAAGCTAAGCAAGACGCAGACGAAATACAGCACCTTTTCAAGGGAGCTTCTAGCAATCTACCTGGCAATTTTAAACACTTGCTGGAATGAAGGAATTTTTCATTTATACAGATCAAACCATTAATATATGCACTACATACACATGTAGATAAATATGGTCAGGCATCTCGATTATATCGCCCAGTTCTCTACAGACATCCGATATGTTAAGGGACAAGAGAACATTATAGCAGATGCATTATCTCGATCTACCATAGCCTCTTTGAGTTCCAGTTCTTTAAGTATGGAATTAATTGCACAAGAGCAGAAAACAGATGAAACACTTCCAGTTGTACAAGAAAAAAATCCTTACAACTAAAAGAAATGCCCATATCATTTGGTACAAGAACATTTTATTGTGATGTACCACACACACATCCGCATCCATATATACCACCGAGCATCAGGCAAGTTTTTCAACATTTTCACAACTTATCTCATCCAGGAAAAAGAGCCACTGTAAAAATTAATAGCAGAACGCTTTGTTTGGGCCAATATGAACACGGACATTTGCAATTGGACTAAAACTTGTATACCTTGCCAAAAGAATAAAATCCACAGACACACGAAATCACCACTTGGCACTTTTAGCACACCTGATGCTAGATTCATCAACATTCATGTCGAGTTAGCAGGACCATTACCCACCTCAAAAGGATATACACATATTCTCACTATAGTTGACAAATTTATCAGATGGCCTACAGCCATAGCAGTCAAAGACACTTCAGCCGCAACAATAGCCAGAGTTATACTGCAGGACTGGATAGCAATTTTTGAAGTAACTTCCGTAACCACAACAGACAGAGGTTCACAGTTCCAATCAACACTTTTTGCTGAATGTAACCAACTGTTAGGAACGGATCACATTAAAACAATTGCATACCTTCCTTGTGCAAATGGGATGGCTGAAAGATTCCCCAGATAGTTAAAAGCTTCTCTGGCTATGAATTTAAATAATGCGAACTGGACAGACAATTTACCACTAATCCTTTTAGCGATAAGAAACACGGTGAAAGAAGATTTACAAAGCACACCTGCAGAGGTAGTTTTCGGATTAGCATTATCCCTACCTGGACAATATTTTAATCACACGACAGACATTTCACCTACAACAACTTTTTAAACTGAATTAAAACATAAAATGTCTCTTCTCAACTTTACACCCACCAGGAAAGCAGAGAAACAAATCTACATCCCAAACGATCTTCGCACCTGCAAATATATATTTATCAGGAATGACGCAGTTAGAAACCACTCTGTCCAAATTATTCAGGACCATACCAAGTTCTGGACAGGCATTACAAATATTTTACTATCATGAGGAAATAAAAGAAAGATAATATCGCTATTAATCGCATTAAACCAGCGTACATCGAGCAACAACCTCATACAATACCCCCAGAAAAACATATTCACACAGAAAATGAGGAAGCTGAAAAACAAAATACTGACATCACATCTACAAAAAAAAAAAACCGGCAGAAAGGTCCACTGGCCGAAACATTTTAAAGAATATATCACATATTAAAAACATATGTATCTTTAATATCTTTTCCAATCTGGGAAGAGTATTGTGCTGTTTCTTATTTTATTTTTCACACACACATACACACACACACACACAATAAAAATTAATTAACACCACGTGTATCTCAAAAAATACAATTGCGCGGGAATTCACCCCTTACCATACCCTGTGGGGTTAAAAACAAGGACGGCGCACCCAAAAGCTCGTAGTGGAAAGTACACCACGTGGTCAAAAATATAATTTTTTTGACCAATCAGGGCTCGACATAAGAAACACATTTCTTGATCTCTCCGGAGCCTCACCATCCAGATAAAAGAAAAGTAGAAACTCTCAACAGACAGAGGGCCGAGCAACCAGCTCACACCAAAAGGGCACGCGACAGCTTGGAGCACACACACACAGAATCCAGCAGTTCACACAACAGGCAGTATCACGGATCAGCGAGCATTCTTCCACCCTCTCTTTCTCTCATCTCGCTCGCTACACATCATCCTACCTTTTCCTCTCACATTCCCAGTTCCTTTCTTTCTTCAGTTTTTTTCAGCTTTACGGACAACTTCATTTTTGTACAAAAAAATAATTGTTTTATTTTTTTTTTACGGCTTTATTTCATGAACCAAGTTACGCCGAGTCGACTCTTAAATATAATCCTTCTCTCTACAATATAAAAAAACTAAATTTAAGACCGCGACAACACGGTGTAGATTCATATATATTTATATATATCGAATAATTACAAGTCAAGCAAGTCAAAATAAGTGACGAAAAAGAGATATCACTTGGCTGGTATTTTAAAATTACTTCAGTAACAATGTTTTTGAGTTGAGGTTTACTCAATTGGCTTTTAGCAGCACGTACATTTCAGTCCGATCATATTATTCAAACCACCATTCAAAACACTTCCCCTAACTAATCTCTTCTAACTTTCTCATTTCAAACACAGGGTTCAAACTAATTAATTTTGTCTATCACCCTGGTTTTGTTAAACAGGCACCCAGTCTGGGTGGGGGGAAAGCTATGTATAAGGTTTCTATTTTCCTCACTACCAGCTCAAAATAAAAACAATTACATTTATTTAACATTTCAACTTTTTGGGGAAGGGGAAGAAAACTCACTCCCTGTTATTGTCTGCCTGTTCGTACCAGCTGTCCTGGTAATCAGTACACAAGAAATCTTCAAGGCGGTACTTTGATCTAGGGTTACATATCGTCTAAGCCCATTGATAAATATTTTGACTTGAATTAAGTAACTAACTCTGAAAAATTCCGCTTGCTTCTCTCGTGCATAACTGAGTATAGCCCTCCGCATATTTGGAACTGCTATAACATCTTTGGAAATATGTTGTCGACATTGTCTCTTCATATATCCACAATTTTTTTTCAGAAAATTCATAAGATAGCATCGCTTTTCTCTAATCGCTAATTGCCGTAATTTGTATGAAAACATAGTTTAGACATTATCTCTTCGTTTCTCCACAATTGTGATTTTCAAGAATGGCATATATGAGCATAGCTCTCCACAGATTAAGAATTGCTATAATTCTTATGGAAATAAATAGTAGACGTTATCCGTTCTCTTCTCCACAATTTTTATTTCAGAGATGGCTGAGCTGAGCTTATTTCTCTACTGACTGTTAATTTATATAATTTCTTCGGAAATTAGTGTACAGATTTTACGTTCGCTTTTCCTCAATTTTAATTTTAGAGATGACCTTTTTGAGCATAGCCCAGAACAGACTGTGGACTGCTATAATTTCTTAGAAAATATTGTGTAGACATAGTTCATTCGCTTCTCAGCAATTTTGATTTCATAAATGACATAATTGAGCACAGACTGAAGATTGTTATATGTTTTTAGAATATATAGTGTAGACATTGTCTGTTTTATTTTCCACATTTTTTCAGAGATGGCATAATTGAACACAGCAGCGATTTGGTACTTCTCTTTTGTCTTAGGAAATATAGTGTAAATATTGTCCGTTTGTTTCTCTACAATTTTGATTTCAGCTCAGCACAGATTTGAATCTGCTATAATTTCTTAGGAAATATACTTTAGGTTCTACGTTCACTTTTCCCCAATTTTGATTTCAGAAATGCATAGTTGAGCATAGCTCTCCACAGATTGAGAATTGCCATAATTCTTTAAAACTATTAAGTGGACATTATGTCTTCACTTTTGATTTCAGAAATGGTTAAGTTAATATGCCCTCTATATCATGTAAAAAAAACACGTAAAAAAAAAACTTTTTTTATGTTCCGTATTCCTTCAAGTTGTTGCCAATTAAGTCTTTTCATATGTTCTTGTCGTTTGTTGCTCTAAGTAATCATTAGCCCATTACCATTCTTTTTTATCCCTAATCTGCCAGCCATTCATACAGACTCATCAAGCATATTATTCATGGTTTCTCTTGATTCTTTTTTCTATAGTATTTCCAGTGAGGGTTGAAATCCCCAGGCTCAACTTCTTAATTATGCACCGTAAAAAGTTCACCTGACTATTTTGGATTTTAAATATCGTATTTCTTGTAGTTTCTGTTTCTTGTAACAACTTCTCACTATTTAGCTATTTCGTCCATGGTATTCGTTGGTAGAACTACATCATTTCAATTCTCTTGTTCGTCTGTAAAACGATGCTTTGCACATTCACATGCGATATTAAATAGCAATCTAGAGGTCTTTTCTTTGTTTCTAAGCATACTTTCCTTTTTCTAACTACCTCGCTTTGTTTCCTAATGACATAATCCACTATTCCTAACAATAATTAACTTTGGTGCGAAAGATAAAATAATAAAAATAATAATAAATGTCATGATTGATGAGAACAACGATGAGGTTTTGGAAAGAATGTCAACGAAAAGAAAATTATTAGTGAGCATCAGGAAGAGACAACTGAAATTTCTGGAACATGCAATGAGGAAGGAGGGCTTGGAGAACCTAATACTGACAGGCCAGATAGAAGGAAAAAGATTCAGAGGAAGACAGCGGATAACATATTTGAAAGGCCTGAGTAGGTGGATGACGGAACGGGGGTTGCGTGGTGTAACAGGAGAAAACATACTAAGAGTCACCAGGGATAGAGAAACGTGGACAGTCAGGATCGCCTACATCCTGAAAGGACAAGGCACATAGAAAAAGGAGAATAAATGCCAAGAAGCAATAGCCCATTTAATTTCAGGATGTACTGTACTTGCTCCAAATCAATATAAAATCGTCGCGATAGAATAGGGCAATATATACATTGGACAATGTGCAAACACTTTGGAAAATATGTAAATAAACACTGATATGAACATCACCCAGCACCGGTTACAGAAATAGATGTCACTATTGTATGTGATCACATCTACACAGTCAGGAAAATTGAAGCAAATAAGCCGGACATTATTGTCAAAAATCAAAAAGAAAACTCTTGCCTACTAATTGATATAGCTTTTCTAGCAGATTGTAACATAGCAACCAAGGAATTTGAAAAACTATCAAAATATAAAGACCTGGAAATTGAAATTGAAAAAAGTGTAGAAACTGAAAACAAGAATAGTACCAGTGATAGTAGGTGCATTTGTAATGATAAAAAAATGGAACAAAACAACACGTTGAAAGAATCCCTCGAAACCCCAGCTTAATAGATATATAAAAAAACAGTCTTGTTATTGCAGCACACACACTAAAAAGAACTTTGTCTATATAACGCTAGGAATGTAATGGGAGAGTGAAAAAACATGAAATGTAGCCATAACAATACACAATGAACTGCCTTTCCACAGACTTGGTAGGTAGTGAGACCATAGCAGAAATATAAAATTATGATGAAAATAATAATAATAATAATATGCTGTTGAGATGACGATGATGCCCAAATAGAAAACAAAAGAAAAAGTAAGCATTTAATAAATAAATGTAGTTAAACTAAATATTAACCATTCTCTGATTGAGAAAATATTTCTAATTCTATTAAGATTAATAATTACTATTTTTGATGCGTCAATGTAATTTCTTCACCCATTTGTTTATTGTTCAAAACAGGAAAAATAAAAATATGAAAGAAAACCCTGAAAATGCCATGAATAAAACGAACAAAAAGTTCAAGTAAAAAGAATATAAAAATAAAAAAATCATGAAATACAAAACAAGCAAAAAAAGAAATAAACAAAACATTTTTTGCCTTCGGTTAAATTCGACACAACATACAGTCCGAAATATCAAACAAACATTAACCGTACTCTCTCTTACACTCACAAATATACTTGTGCGTGTGCACACACATACACGCACACACACAGACGCACACATCTGTCATTGGTTTGTTAACACTGTTCTCGTATATAAGAAAATTCTATGTATATAGAGAAAAAATACTTTATTTCTCTATATACATAGCAATTTCTTATATAGCATTTTCTTCTACTTATATAACATATTCTGATCTATATATAAAATGGTTTGATCAAGAAGGAATTTTTCGCTTTAAAATTTGCTATTTTGCAATTTGTGTACTTGGCACAGCTCCGTTTTTATTTACAGTTTATTAAACAAAACAACCATACTATAGTTTAACCTCTTAAGGGGAAAAATCCTGCCCGAGAAGGAAGAAAGAAAGGGAAATTCTTACAAGACCTTCAGGTCATTATTCTTGATACATAACCCAATTAAAATGGTCGGTTAAACGTCGCTAGCATGTTATCGGTCATAGTGCCACATTTTCAGTATGTCGGAATTATGCAAGTGAATGCAGGATATTGTGCTTCTTCCAAAGATCTTGTGAAAGACGCTGAAAAAATAATTTCGGATAATTACAAATCTGGGAAATTGAAGCCCTAAACTACAGTAAAAGAATGAAGTGTTTTTAATAAATTTGACGTTTGTCGTTTCAAGGTTTTTACACGCGTTTTTCTGCCGGTAACTCTCGATTCTTGATTAATGCTTTAATAATTCAGATGTCTGTTCTTTGTATAAAAACTACGAAGATATTAACGAGAATTAATAGTCCTCATTTTATTAACGATTCTGTCATACGCTGAGTAACGTCTTCATGTAACACCTTAAAGCATTTGTCTGGGATGAAATATTAGAATATTCACATATATGAGAAATTTCAGGATAGTTTTAATGAATCTATTCATTTCACCTCTGGATAATCAAGGTCCATAAAATCGAGGTACGGATAACTTGAGAATTAATGTATAATTATACTCTTATAAACGTGTAAATTTCAGTTTATAATGTCAATCTTTATTAGAGTATTAATAGGTTTTATTGATAACATATTTTTATTGTAAAAACAATTTAAAAGATATAGGCTACAGAAACATTAATAATTAACATGGTATCCAATATACCTCAATAATTTATTTTATTATTTTATATATCAATACGAGCTCCTTAGTAATCTATATCTTTTTATTACTGTATATATATATGTATTTTTTAATTTGTAAACGAGTTATTACACGACATTGGTTTCTACCATGTGGTGTCTTTAGGTGATTGCAATAACTGATTTTACCGTTTTTTTAAACGCTCACGTAACGGGAATTTTTATGGACGTGCAATTTTCAAAAAATTACCAGTTATAACGTTTTTATACATTGTTGTATGACCTTAATGAATATTTTATAATATGGTTACACTTAGTCATAATTTCTGTTCTTTCTTTCAGTAATTCATTTTTGTTTGAGAATAACATAATAACTAACTTTTCTTCTTGCCACAGCCTACATATTTTGCCACCATTGTAAGGCTTGGCTGTTTTTACTATACTCCACGTTATGTCTGAATCTTTTCCATATTTCAATTTCAATTTCCACACGTGGCTAGCCAATTTTGTACGTTTTTAAAAATTTTCTAGCTTAAATGTAGATCTGTTACGTGAGTGTTCTTAAAAAAAACCGGTAAAATCACTTATTGCAAATTGGCTGAATATACCACATGATAGCATCTTAAATTGCTTAATAACTCGCTTACAATTGAAAAAATATTTAAATGTTCTACAATATAATTGTATTGGACATTTTTAATACAACTGTTTACTGGTCAAATTTAATTAAGACCCAAAATTTTAAAAAAAATCAGCATATATATATATATACAAAATCCTGGAAAAAATGGAGTCCACCAGGTTAAAACGCTGAAAACATGCCATACGATGTGCACATCAAACATCAATAAATAACCTTATACCGGATCGATCGCAGCCCAGGTTACCAAACTCAACCACAATATATGGATGAGACTGCTGAACAGCTTAGCACACCTGCGCTCAACGATTTCGTCCGGGCTTAAGGGCGAAAACCTTGTGTCAGTATATAATAATGGAATAGACGTCCTAATAACATTGGAGAGCTAAACAGCCATTATATAGTATCGATATGAAGAAATGTTAATTTATGCCGCCATGATAGCTATTTATAGTTCGCTTCTCTAAGTAACGGCTCGATATCGCTGGTGAATAAACATATTCATCATGCGCTATAAGGCCGCTGTTAAATTAATTTTAGATAAACGTTCTAGTTCCAATATTCATCGTAAGTCTCTTGCAAGCTTTACGGACCAAGTTTCAGTAACTTAGGCCAGAAAAACAAGATTAATTTTCCTGTTGAAATAAGCTATCATTGTTTGAGTAAATGAAGTCAATGAATGAGTATAAATAATAGCAAAGTAGGCTAAAGTATGGAGCAAGCAGTGACTGACGTGTTTAGGTGCAAACCCAACCCTGGCCACATGGACGTATCTAAAACCATTATGACACTAGCCTGCTAAGTGTACTTCACAACTTTGGTTCATATCATTCAGATCCCGGGGTTTGTGTTACATCTGAACACTACAATCATCCTGATATAACAGCCAATTCTCACAACGTCACAAGTTGCCAGTCTTCTGAAGCTCAGTTTGATGATAAAATATTTGCGGGAACGTTAATTCCAGAATTAAATGATAAAGACATGATTTCTGTCAGTAAATATACATTAATACACACAGAAATCTTAGTAACCGCGTATGGTTGTCGCATGAAAGTAATGAAGGCATTTAC
Source organism: Ascarosepion bandense (assembly GCA_037127315.1). Classification (NCBI taxonomy): domain Eukaryota; kingdom Metazoa; phylum Mollusca; class Cephalopoda; order Sepiida; family Sepiidae; genus Ascarosepion; species Ascarosepion bandense. The sequence goes on from JBBBDQ010001210.1 coordinate 496,907, forward strand.
TGGTATTACGATCAAATAATCGAATATAGGTTTTCTCCTATCGATTTACTCACATACTTTGCCGACATGTATGAGTCGCATTTGAATCGGTAGCAGCATCCAGCAGTTGATCTGAAACAGTCATAGACAACTGCAAATATCATTAATAAAGATGTTGTCGTCATTGAGTTGGCTGTCCTTTTAGGCTACAGACCACCTGTGCATCAACAAGTGAGATCGCATAATATCAAACAAAACCTGTGTGTAATTTCTAACACACACACACACACACAATTTGTCCTTCATTTTCTAAAGTATGTTCAAGATATATAAGAATTTCTATGGTTTTATATATAGATATATGATTTTTCGACCCCACCTGAAAGATATAATCAAAAATTTCTTGGCTTGATCATGAAGCATTCTCCAACAAATTCTGCTATTTTGTGATTTACGTGTTTGCCATGATCCATTTTTACCTGAAATTTATTAAACAAAATAACCGTGTTGAGTGGCAGTCTTGGAAAATGCAACGTCCTTTTCAGCCCTGAGGAAAAAAAAACCTTACCCAAAGAGGAAGAAAGAAAGAGACATTCTTACAAGCCCTTCATATAATTTTCTTGTGTATAATACATAACCTGATTTTAAAAGGTCGGTTAAATGTCACTTCCAAGTTATCGGACAAAGTGGTACATTTCCAATATGTCGGAATTATGCAAGTGAATGCTATCACGTTTTTAGTAAATTTTCCGGAATGTGATTAATCGATTAATCAAAAGTGCATAAACATTTTTTACGGTATGTAAATATAATGAGCTTAGTAAAATTGACACTAGGACCACGTGACGCAACATGTTTTACTGGTATATGCAACCCAATAATAAAAGGGCTTTTCGGATGAGAAGAAGAAATAGGCAAAAAGTTGGATTAAAAAGAAGGCATGAAAAATTGCAGATGTATCGTCTTTTAGAATCAACAACTATCAATACTATTGCTAACTGAACTTTTAAAGCGACTAGAGTCAATTGGTACTTCGCGGGTTTTAAAACAAGACATAAAAATGGCATATGTATGTTCTTCCAGGATAAACGGCCATCAGTACCATTATTACCTGAGCTGTTCTAGAACGAAGAGTATATAGGCACTCACCTGGATTTAGAGAAGAGATTGAAAAAATAATAGATGTGTCTTCCTTCACGATCAAAGATCTTCGAGCATGCAGAACTCTAGAGTCGATAGACTCCTTAGCCTTCGATACGTTGTTCATGAGGCGCACTAGAAAATGATGGCATCAAATTGTCATTTTCAGTAATTGCATTTGATAATTGGAGTGTGGATTGGATCCAGTTCACAGACACGCATATATACCCTGTTTTCTATTGTTCTTGGTTCTTTTTAATCTTTTTTGTTAAAAAATACATTTATTTTCCAGTTTAATCTATTTTAGGACTGAAAATATTCATGAAAATTTCATCATTTTCGTGTCCATGACATGAACTCATAGATTCTGAACGGGTCTGTTTGTAGAAAGATCATTATTGCCTAAATATTTACACTATTTATATTCTGACTATTGTTCTCGTTTTTGTTGTTGTTATCACAACGTTTAGTCCGATTTACACCCTGTCCTTTCTCATGTGCATATTATTCTGGGTAACGTTATCTCGACCCGGGGATCAAAGTAACAAACACAATGTCCCTAAATTCATAAACTAGCGTTTTTATCCACCGCGGGACAGTTTCCTTTTCTAAACAAGACCTGGCTGCTGATTAGGTTGCAACTGCTGTTACTACCAGTGCTTTTATTGCTGCTGTTGCAGTTGAAGAAAAGTTGTCATTTTCTTTATTTATTTATTAGTGGCTTTCATATTGTATTTGTTTATACTCAAGACCTTTTAAAATGTTCTCATTTTGGCTTGAGAAATGAATAGCACAGAGTATTTCTAACTTAAGAGGATATTTCATTAATTGATGTGTACTTGAATGACATTTAATTTCATGAATTTCAGTCCGTTGGTTTCAAGGAATATAGAAAACTTTAAGAACTTCACGGAAACTAACAAATGTTCATGAAGTAATATGTAACATTTACTAAAATCAGCTTTCTTTCTGGATTGAGAGTTGTTTCTGACTAAAATGAGGTTGGTGGGTTTAAAAATGACATCTGTTTTTGCTTATCACCTTATGTTTTTTGTCCTTTAAGACGCTGACAGAAAAATTTTTTTAATGTGAAATCACAGAATAATTTTTATTTAGTTCTTGTTTTGTTGTTACTAACCTAAGTTCTCTACTAGTCACTCTTAATGCACTGCGACTATGATTGTGTAAATTGTTTTTGATTATCAAATTCAGTTTTGGTATATAGGGTTTCGGTTATATGTAAGAATTCTGAGTAGTTAAAGACCGGCCATGTATTTTTTCTTCGTCAACTGGACACATGGCTTCGAGGTGTTTCTCCCACCCGCTCTCACTTCAAAGTATTCTACCCTCACACTACTCCCTGTTACTGCTTAAGAACAGCTTAAACTAGCCAGAATTATCTGAGTGGGAAAAACAAAATGAAGATAATTTTCGAAATTTTCTTAACTTTTTTTCTGTCAGTCAGCCTGCAACTGGTAAGTTTTAGCTAGTCTGATTGATCTTATTTTGCTGTATTTATTGAATTTTTTTATTATTATTCTTTTTTGGTTCTTATCTTTTTTTTCCCATAATTCTTATTTTGTTCTTTTGTTTTGTTTTGTTACTAACCGAAGTTCTCTACTAGTCACTCTTGTAATGCACTCCGACTATGATTGTGTAAATTGTTTGATTATCAAGTTTAGTTTCAACTTAGTAGAAGTTAAAACTTAGTAAACTTCAGTCACTCTTATTTTTTTTTAATTGGAGTAGATAGTATCTACTATCGCTCGGTCTCACACTCCACCCCCTTCTTTTGGACAGGAGTAAAGGTGATCGCCTTGTTTCTTGTTTAGGAAGGGGTTCCCGGTTCATCTCTATTTTTCGGCCTTGATGTCGGTTCGGCTGGAAGCTTTTTGCAGTTGGTGAGTATGGCGGCAACGTCTCTTCATTCTGAGGGTACCGGGTTGGCAGTTTCCTGGTTGCTGCTTCCGACTGGTAGTTAGAAGCCCGAACTCTTACGTCGCGTCTTGAGAGGCTGCTCTGATCAACAGTTGAATAATATCGGGGTTCCTGTAGTGCCATTTCGCGCAAGGACGGGCGTCCCTGCATGAATTTCCGATGGGCAACCCCGAGGCCACATTATGCTGCTGGCGGCGCCATTCACTATCCTTCACCTGCTGCAATTAATGACCATCTGACCCTACTCTAGACCTCTCTCTATCCACAACTAAACCACCATGAAATTAAACAAACGAAACAGCAAGACTAAACCAGCTAGTCACAAACATATGAGGTATTCGCACTAACTTTTATAGTGTAGAATCATTCCTTCTAACTAACTCACCCGATATATTAGCTGTATGTGAGACTAACCTTGGCCCTTCTATCCCCTCTTCGGAGCTGTTCGTTCCTGGTTACTTTCCCCTCTTCAGGAAGGACTCTAATGTCCATATGCATGGGCTTGGTGTATATGTCAGCGAACAACTCCCTCTAGCCAGGGTCACATCTCTTGAATCCCTGGATCATTCTTTCATGTGCTTCCGTCTCTCACTTCTAAGCTCGGTTAGCTATCTCTTCTTCGTCTACCGCTCCCCCTCCCCCTCTGACTGTACGGTACTTGATAGCATCTCTACTAATATCGACAGGGACATTTCTTCTCACCCATCTGCCCATATATTAACGCCCACCACACCAAGTGGCTTGAAAACTCAGCCATCGACCTTGCTGGGATCCGCACCATGTATTTTTCAATAACCCAAGCTCTAACGCAAGTGGTGGACTTTCCCACGCGTTTCTCTAATAACCCTAACGGAAGGGACTCTTTACTCGACATTTGCTTTATTTCCATTCCAGACTCCTGCACTACCAGGCAGTTCTGCCCCCTCGTAAACTCTGACCACGCCGTAGTTTCCGTCAACATCTCAATCCGCGCTAACTCTACCCAAGAAAACCAGACCTGCAGAATATCATACTGTTACCAGAGAGCAGACTGGAACTCGTTCCGAGACTTCCTCTGCGACGTCCCCTGGAACAACGTCTTCGATCTTCCTATCGAAGACAGTGCGTCCGAGGTCTCCTCTTGGGTTAAGGCTGGCATCGATGCTTTTATCCCGGCCAGGAAATTACAGCTAAAATCAAATTCGTCCCCCTGGTTCTCACCCGCTTGCTCGGCCGCCATTGCCCACCGGAACCATTTCTTCCGGCTCTAGCGAAGCTGCTAGTCGAACCAAAACATTCCGTGCTGAGGCGAAAAAGCGCCTAAGTGTAAAAAGTACTGAACGAAGCTAAGAGGGCGTTTGCTACCAGAATGAGGCAACGCATAGCATCCTCTAAGTTTGGCACCAAAGATTACTGGCGACTCTGAAAAAGCGTGCTCAACAAGAGCAAGACTTCAATACCTCAACTAATCAATGAATTTGAAGTACTCACCTCCCCAGCGGACAAGATTGAATTCTTTGCCCGTAGATTCTCCAATTCGACACTGGACTCGTTAGGAATACCTACACCCGACTTCCCACCCAGAACTAAGGCTCAACTAAATAACGTCCGCATTACACCCTCGCTGGTCGCCAAGATAATTGCACAACTTGATCCACACAAAGCGAACGGCGGTGACGGAATCCCAATCATAGTACTGAAGAAATGTGCCCCAGAACTCTCCTCTGTCCTCTCTAAACTCTATAACCTCTGCCTATCTGCTTCCTGTTTTCCTGCCCGTTGGAAGTTCTCCCGTGTAGTTCCTATATTTAAGAATTCTGGCGAACCCTCAGAACCCGCCAATTACCGTCCTATTAGTCTACTTACGATCATTTGCAAAGTTTTCGAAGCCATTATCAAAGCCGAGGTGATTCAGCATCTCACGGCCCACAGGCTTCTCTCTGACAAACAGTACGGGTTTCGCTTCACCAGGTCTACTGCTGATATGCTAACGACCATGACCGAGTACATATACCGGGCACTTGACAAGAATAGCGAAGCCCGAACCGTTGCCTTGGATATCTCCAAAGCATTCGACAGGGTCTGGTACGCTGGCCTCTTGTGCAAACTGCGGCGCTACGGGATAACTGGACATCTGTTTGACCTCATCCAGTCATTCCTTTCTAACCGCACATTGAAGGTGGTATTAAATGGGCATGCCTCCCAAAACTACCATACGAACGCGGGCGTCCCTCAAGGTTCTATCCGAGGTCCCACGCTCTTTCTGCTGTACATTAATGATCTCCCCGACGCCATTAGATCCCAAGTAGGCATGTATGCCGATGACACAACAATCTACTCTCGCCTCGATCAAAAACCAAGTGTGAGCGACAAAGCGACAATCCGTAGTGGCCTAGGGCAGGAAATGGCTAGTAAATTTCAATGCTTCTAAAACGACGCTGATATCAACTAACCACCATAGACAATCGCATCTACCTCCCATTAGCATGGGACAGGCTTGCCTCCCAGAGAGTAAAACACTACGCCTCCTTGGCCTTACACTTTCGGCGGACCTCAAATGGAATTACTATATCGAATCCATTGCCAAATCTGCTGCTATGAATGTCGGCTCTCTGTGCAGGGCCCGGAAGTTTTTTCCACCTGAATCTATCCTGCACATATACAAATCTACCATCCGCCCGTGTATTGAATATTGCTGCCATAGCTAGTCGGGTGCCCCTGCTGCTCTCCTTGGGCTTCTTGACAAAATACAAAGGAGGATCTGTAACGTGGTTGATACTGACTTGGCAGACCGGCTGCATCCACTCTCTTACCGGCGTGATGTGGCTTCCCTGTACCTCTTGTACATGTACTTTCATGGCTTCTGCTCCGATGAGCTTAGGTCACTGGTGCCGCCTAAGCAGAAATTTACACGAGATACTAGATTAGCAACTAGGTCCCACCCTTTTACAGTTAAACAGATAAGATGTAACCGTAAATTATACTCCAACCGCTTCTTTTCTCGCGCTTCCCGCCTGTGGAACTCCCTTCCACAAGTCTGCTTTCCCGACAGCTACAATCTCCAGGTGTTTAAATGTTGGGTCAATAGACACCTATCACACTAACTCCCAATTATTCTCAGAAAACTCTCATCTACCTAACCCTCATTCTCGGTATCCTTACCCGCCTATCACCCACCCTCTGACATTTCCTATATTTAACCATCCTTTCTCCACTTTATGTAGCCCCCTGCGCAGTAGTGGCAGTGACATGCCTTGCTCGGGGTGAAACGCTTATAAAAAAATTGGAATCTTAAATATCGTCAGTTGTAATGTAAATATCAAAAGCTGTAATATTACATTGACCATAATATATAATCATTGTGTTACACAGTTTATGTAATATCAAAACTTAAGCGTTAATAAGGATCAAGTTAGGGAGTAGATTTACGTTTTTATTTTAAATTTTCACACTGATGTCTTGTAATAACAATAAAATCAGCTGAATTAAATCAACTCGAAGAAAATGTTTGAAGTACCCAGATAACTTTTGTCATATTTGCAGAGAAAGATTGAGCTCATTTAACAAAGAATCTTTACCAGGCAATTTACACTTTGCATAATACAACAGGAATCTACGATCGAGTAATTACTTCATGTGATGATCAAAAGCAGAATGACGTTTTCGAAATCTGTCAGTCAGTTAAGTGCCATACGTGATATACGCTTCGGCGATCATATCTCGAAAGAGATATGAATGACTGGGCAGAAGATTATCCTGCAGTAGGTTGCCGTTGCTTTCTGCGGTAGACTGGTTTCCAACCAAGGATATAGAACCCAATCTGTCCTGTTATTTAACCCATAACTGGAGGGAAGAGACGGATTAATACGTTTCCCAAGGGTATTTGCGCATAAGTGAATTCAAGGAATTCAACTGGAATTCGAACTAGGCTCCCTGATTTCTCGTTCCGAGCCGTTATCCACTGAACCGCAACGCACATCCAAAAATTTCGAAATTAGCTACTCTAAGTTAGCTAAAAACAATTATCAAATCTTAGCAAAGATAATTGCGTTGGACATTGGGATAATAATTCCGTAGAAAACTTTAGGCGATTTTTCTTTTTCTATTTCTAGCAAATTACACCCAGTAAAAATCTCTCGAGGGATTCAAAGTGGGGGATCATAGTCAGCTGAATGATAATGCAAAATGTGTTGCGTGATGCAAAGAGAAGGTGTTGAGACGTGAGGATTATGATGTCAAGGAGTAATAACGACAATTAATGTTTGGCTTGAAGAGGTCAGGATTGAAATGTTCAATGAAGCATCCATTTCCATAAAGTAGCGGTTCTTCAAAAGAAACTGAGTAGAACATTCTTATTATATTAGAAAAACAGGGGAAATTACTATGATTAGCCACTTCTAGGCAAGAAATACTCCATTTTTAAAACTATGTTTTGTTATTCTTTTGATAAAATATCAGGATCGTAGAAACACCACATGTATTGCAGCCGTTGAAGTTGTTATGTTTCCTGGACAAGTTATCCTGACCGAGCGCAACCCTCTTTAGACTGGTTTTGAATTTAAAGATTTTCCTTCTCCAAGACCCGTTGCCACCCAATATGACTTAAACGCTCTTGATATTTACCCATGGCTGGTGGAGGAAAAGATGGATTCATACCTTTTTCAAGGGTATTAGCACGTAAGTGGACGTAATGGATTCAATTAGAACTCTGCTCTCCGTTTTCTCAAACAAGCAGTTATGCATTGTTTCACAGTGCCTTCAAGTTTTTATTGGAAATATTATAGATTGTTATTTTAAAAGATTTATATGTTCTTTTTTTTCCAACAATAAACACAAAATACATTTTTAGAAATGGAATAATGAATATTTTTCTAATTCATTAATAGCGTTTATCATGTTTTCCTAATAATCTTCTACGTATATTCATATATCAATTGTATTACAAACTTTTAGTCAAGACAAATGACTAAGTCGGAACTTAGATAAACCAGAAACATTCCATTTGTTAAATAATTATTTAATAAGAGTCTCAACTCGTAAAAATTTCTGTTTGTTTTTATTTGAAATTTCTGATTTACTTGAATTCTTTAATTAATGATTGAATAAACGCATGCGAGTTTTATGATTATAAAATATTCCCAGAAATTCCTCTATCACATCGTTAAATATTTGAACGTAATATCTTTAACAAAATATTGCAATGACATCCATGAATATGATTATTATTTTAAGAAAGTGGGTAGAAATGTAAAGATTTATAATTGACAGTATTATTTAATTTCACTGAAACAGATGTTATGTCATTTTTCTTTCTTTCTTTCTTTCACTGCACCCATGTAGTGTTTTTTCTTTTTTTTATATATCCAAAACGAAAATTATTTTTGAGGTATTGGCAGTAAATGTTCGGTTAAACACTTCTGTTTCCCTGCTTTCATTCCTTCTTTATTTCCCTCTTTCCTCGGTTTTATGATTAAAATCAAATAATGTATTTCCCCTCTTTCCACAGGATAAAAACGGAATAGTCCATTATTTATGAGATATAGCGATGTTGTAACGGTGGGGAGGACTATCGAAGGGAAGGACAAGCACAATTATAATAGGGTAATTCAGTTAGCCACAGACAAAGCGTATACCATTCCCGAAAAAGGAGTTACACAATATTTTCTGAAACATGTAATCATCTAATAAACGATGACCTACACAATTAGTTTTATATAGTAGGTATGCATAGTTCAACTCTCATGGGGGTTCTATGATTTGAATGCTCAAATGCTAATAGCAGAACTCAAATATAATATATATTGCTAATGATCTTGTACCTGACTCTTTTTACCATTTTTTAAAGTTACAAGTCTCAGATGAAGTATTTCTATTCATTTGGCTTGGAGATCATCAATACTTAAATTACAGCTTTTATAGAGTTCAAAACTTTTTATGTGGTCCCGTTGAGGATGGCTTATTCTGCACGGTGTAATCTTTCGCCCAAAGACGCTGCGTTGTAAGCTTCTCGCTACTCTGTCGCTATTTCCACGACAAATGTTCAGCTCCATTATTTAATTCCGCCTGGCAAGACCTTTATAACTACGTCTACAGAGTCGAATAAGTCTCATTTTCCCCGTATTTCACTCAGACAGCTATTTCCCTAAAGCCAGATAGTTTGTGGAATAGCCATCCTATGACGTTCATCACAGCTGCTCTGTATTTAAACTCATTCCCCCCCCCACCCCCGGCTGATCGTGGAGTTGATCACCTCGGCCCAAGTCTTGTCTCGCCCCACGTTGTGTTAACTGATCGCAAGCATGGCTTGGTCTGGATGGTCAACTTGAATCAATGACTTGGTTTGGTTTTATTAGAGTAAAGACACACGAAAAAAAAATGGATAAATAAAAAGATACAATTGCTAGATACAAAGTTGTCAGTACAGTTAATAATTGACTAAACCAGACCTATATTCTCCATGCAATAACTATCCTCACAGAGTGTTATATTGTCATGGCTTTGAGCGAGAAATCTGGGAAAAGAATTTAAGTCAGAGAGTTTTCTTCATGGCGACGAATCAGATCAGATCAAGCGAAGCGGTGGTTCTCGTCTCTCCGTTCAGTCTTCTCCGCAAGATATTTGTTTTCTCTAATCGGTGTTCTATTTTTATTGATCCCTGTGGAAGGGCTGAGGTGAAGAATAATGTCCTATGGTAATGCCAGCGTTTTCTAACCAAACAATCAAGGCACTCCCTGCAAATGTCTAAATATGGGAGATTTCTTTCTCTCTCCTTGTAATTCTACCTAGGCCTTCTACTTCTTTTGGTCGCCTGATGAAATCCGTCTTCTTCCTGCTTTACGTAAGTGCCTCTCACCATCAGTGCTCGATGGGCGTGGAACAACCTCTACACTTTTTAAAATTCCACCCGGGTCCTTTCTTCTTTAACCACCTGATCAACACTCGTCCCCTCAAAAACTAGGCCTGATCTAACCCAAGCGGACAACTTTTAATTATCCCTCAAAATTGTTTCTTACAGTGCTTTTTGTGGGTGGTCGTTTTTGCACCTAGGATTTATGATTGTTTTAAGGAAATGTTTGGTGTTTTAAGAGACCTGTCTGCTTTTGACAAGTTAATACTTATCAGTTAACTGGATTCGCGGAAAAGGGGTCGGTCTTTCTCTCCTTTACTGAATAGTTGTAAAATACCGATTTCTTTCCGGAAGCTCCTTGAATTTACACGAATATACCACCCCTTAATCTCAATTCTGATCAAAACATTTTGTTTTATCTTTCCGGTCGACGGAGATGTTTAATTACGATTCTCTTTCCATTTTCCCTTGTCTGGTGATCAGTATATCTTCAGTCTATCGAAAATTAGTGTTTTTCTTACTTGTAGTTTGTTTTTAATTAACTCGCGTCATTTTAATAGTCACGATTCCACTAGGTGTTTCAATGAACATGCCCTCCATAAATATGACTATCTTAATTTCTTTAATTCATAATCATCTGTATCTAACACATCATGAATTCATTGATATCAATACGACTCATTTATCAGTCATTTCGACAGTGATTTTCTAACTTGAGTGGCATTCGAAGCTTGTACGGGGGTGAACTTTAGTATCAAAATGGATTTTAGATGACTGCTTATTGAATAACGTATATAAGGTTAATAATTTCTATTTAAATGTAATGTATGGAAGTATTTAAAGGAAAACTAAATAGAAAGTGTTGACAGGGAATATAAACGAAAGATATTCCAGCATTAATCAGCTAGCAGGTTAGGATTAAGGCCCCAAGTTCTCTACAAGACAATGACCTGCTGGACTGATGCACTGGTTCATAAATTTTTCAAATAGATGTTGTGAGTTAAGTTTCTGGATCGAGCAGTGTGTATTCGGATTCAATGGAAGCGGGCGTGCAATAACTGAGCAATAATAAAAATACTAAGTAGGTTATATCCAAGGCCATGGGAAGAGGAACCCTCGTAGACTGAATAAAGAGTTTAGTTTAAAATTCCTTGTAGGTTACTCAGATGAACATACATCTGAGTAATGCCGGCAGGCACAGTGACTGAAATTGTGTAATAATAAAAAACAAAGATGAGGACAATATTCCAAATATAAATAGTAACTCCTCATCCCAGAAATTCAGATAGAAAATTTTTAATCAATCTTCGATTTGTTGGCCATATTTTACTAGTATCTGAATCATAAAATGAATTACAAGAACTGGAAAATGACATAAACTAATGAAATAAACAGTAATAGATCCAAAAATAAATTAAGTCACCTTTTGAGAAATATAAACACAGATGAAAAACTTAAAAAATTCAACAATACAATAAGAAATCGTGATAAAATTAACGCAGCACCACAGCAATGGAATGAAACACATTCCTCGATTGGGTAGAAAAGGTTTATTGAAAATAAAGATACAATGAAACGTATCTTGCAATGCGCTCAAAACGTAGAGTCTATAAAGAATGTATTCTATCAACTACGGTGTGCAGGTGCAAAATATGGAAATTAATTTTATTGAAAACCCATTTAACAATAGTTTTGTCTTTCAATACAAGCGGTTGCTATATATTTCTGTCGATTACATTTTAGTCCTCTTTTTCACTCTTTTTTCCTATATCTTCTATAACTCACTCATTTTTCTTTTCTTCTACTTCATTTTTTATCAATTAGTTTAAATCTGCGTTTTCTGTTTCTTCTCTGGTTATATTTATGAGCATACGTTTCACTCTTCGCCTTGAATGAAAATATTTCTCTTTGTTATTGCGTTTTCTGTTTATTCTCTCTCCTAACTCCTTAATTAAACGTAACCATTTGCAATTCGTATTTTCTCCATGAATTTCATTATTTCAGAATGCCTGAAATCTCTATTTGATTTCTATCTGAAATGTGATCAGATTTTCTCTTACCTTAATACGATTATGTTTTTCAACACGAAGATCATTTTTGTTATAATTTCTTCAAGTAAATTTCATTCTGAAAGCCAACTTCTATAACTGCTTTCCATATTAATTTAGGTTTCATATGGCTATATCTTAAATGGTACTGGCTTTATGCACAATTATGACATTAATTACCTTTTGGTCTCTCCATTTTCTGATAGTAACGTAATATTAGTTGTTTCTTTTGAAAAGAATCAGCATTCATTGACAGTCACTTTGCCGTCGGCTGAGGTTTACAAAATTTATTCTTCTGTAAAATAGGTATCGCAGGTCCAGATATATTAACTGCTCTTTCCATTATTATTGAGCCTTTTCTTTATAACTTTTTATCTAAAGTAGTATGGATTGATTTCTTTTTTGCTGCTTATTGTTATGTAGGTTATTTAAAGTCAGAAATATTTTTTGATTGTAGGAACTTTTTTTTAGAGATAATGATTTACTGACATAATCTAACTAATTAACACAAAACTGGAAGAAAGATGTGGATACCTACAGTTCCCAACTTTTTTTATTCGCAAGTGTATATAAACAACCCGACTGGAATTGGAACTTGGCATTCCAATTTTTAATTTTTAAAGCTCATTCATTACACCACCTTCATATCCAGTCTTATAGTAACTGCTTTTCTGAAGCGGTTATACATCTAGGTACTGGCAAGGCTCAATATTGCTTAACTTCGGTGATTGTATAAGAACCGATGTTTCAACATAATATTAACGTAAGATCAAATTAGTGTGCAACCTTATGATCTTGATTATGTCATCGTCAAATTTTCAAGTGATGTAGATTTTGTTATTTGGTAAATTTCTTTGTTTGTGATTCTGCGGCGCCAGTCAGCATCGTATGAAGAATGATTGTTTACAGTAAGATCTACAGACTTCATTCGCACGTAGCCATTTTTAGCCATCGATCTGGTAAAGAGGTTGTATAGAGCTGAGCGTTTACATATTTCTGAACCAGATTGGTGCCATTCATGACACCCATGTGAAAGCCTTGAATTGAGGAGGATATTTAAGAAAATGACTTAAGGTTTTAGGGAAATGTTTTGTAGCAGCGTGTAGTGTTGATATTTCGTTCATCTAATGCCTTTATGCATTTAAAAAATTTATTCAGAATTAATTTGGGGTAAGATAAATTGTGAAGAAAGCAAAAAGAAGCATGTTAAAAATATGTTTATATCCTTACGTGTCGTTTATAGCACAGTCAACGCTTATTAAATCGTGTCGGTGACAGATGAAAAATATGAAACGCTAAAACAATATTACAAATATAAAACTTATAAAACATTATAAAAGTATGAAATAAAAATAAACTTTCCTGGAAGAAATATGTCGTTCGTCATCTTATATATTCTTGGACGTAATTTCTCTGGTGAGCTTTCCTCTTTGAAACTTCGACTTCATGAATTTAAGCGCAGTACTTGATAGGCAGCTAGGTCTCATCATTTTACTGCTGAACTTACTAAAGGTAGCTGTAAGTCCTATGCAAATACTTTCCTCCCGCATTTTTCAGTTGTGGAGCTCTCTTGCGGCTTCTTACTTTCATATCAATTACGATCTTCAAAAAACTTAAATGCAATCTTCATATGTCTTAAAAACTTTCCGTAAACGCTTGCGTCTTAGCAACTTTATCGCTATAATATATAGTATTAAGTTGTGATGATGCTTAGTGACAAGAGTGTTAGTTTTTCAGTGGTTTACCGATAAAACGATATTTGGTCAAGCAGATTTTTTTGTCGTTTGAAAAAAGCGCTAAGGAGTGATGACATCATAATGGAGCCTTCACGAAGTCGCCATGACACTGCACAAACTTCTCCATACACACACACACACATATATATATATATGAATTTGAATCAAATTAAATCCAATAGAATGATAGAATAATAAACATGCAGAAAACGTTTAGAAAATAAACATGTTTCGCTTTTATGTAAGATTCATCAAAATGGGAGAGTTTGGTGATATTTGTTTTCTATTAGGTAAACATCGCGTATGTATTTCTTGTGGTGTTAATGTGAGTGTGCTTGTGTGTATGTCTGGATTCTTTTGAGATTTTTTGTGTCTGCTACTAGTTTCATTCTGTTTAATTCCCGAAGGTGTTAGTGTGAATAAAATGCAAATGATGTGTATTCATGTGTATGTATAAAATTTCTTGTTGATCTTGTTAGAGTTGGGGTGTTGATACACAACATCACAGGTTGCTACAAAACCAAAACATTAACTCAAAATTAAGCCAAGTTCTTAAATATTCTTGTCAGTTTGAGGCTTTCACATGGATGCCATGATGACTGTTGTAATATTGGGCTATGTCCTGCCACCGTAGAACTTTGAAGGTGCGCGTGTATTTGGGCTTATTTTGATTATTGTTATTATTTTTCCTTTTTCGAGATTGTTGTGAAATTTTGTAGATGAGGGAGTGCGATGTTTTATTTATATATAATATTATTGTTATTATATTTCACTTTTGTGTAACGAAATATTTGATGTGTGGGAGTGGAAGACTTAGGTTACATCGTCCGCAGGTCTCTGAATCTTTGCGAATTATGATTGTTAGTGAAAAAATGAAATATTCCATGAAGGATATTAATTAATATTTCCTCTCAAAATTTTCTTTGTAATGAAATTCTTTATTTTACTAGGATGATATTTTTTAAATCAAAATTGTGATCTGTTTTATTTATGTGTGTGAGAAGAAAGTCTACTGAACAGTCTCATTATTTGCAGAAATACAACCGACCATATCTTTGATTAAAGAAATAACACCCTAATAAATATATTAGCTCTGTTTATCGTTTTTTTTTCTAGAAAAAATTAAAAAATACATTTTCATTTTAAAGTCTCTTCCCTAAAAAATGTAGGGAAGGCAATAATCCGATTGCTAGACAAAGCCTGCCAACTTCATTTTATATATACTAAATTTGTATTACTTTCAGGGACAAGGATTAGGACTTCCTTCTTTTTATGCTTTTCGGTATTTTTATTTTCAAGGGCTTTCTGCCATCGAAAAATAAGTGTCATTTTTTTCTTTTTTTTGTCCTTTTTATATAATGCTCATGAGATTTACAAATATTTTTATCAGATAAACCCGACACTTTTTCTCCTATGAAGAAGTTAAAACAAACAACGGATATTACGGAGCTCTTGCTTTTCAGTCGGCTTTTATCTTCAAAAGTTCATGTGCAATATGTAACGTCATCTTCTGTCTTCTTAATTGTTGTTCTTTTATTCTTTCACAATCAGTAATCATTTTGTGGCTTAGTGGCTTTATTACTTTTCTTAGAGTGAAATCGTTGAAAAGGTCATTAGATACTAAGGTAAACTTCATTCTGTCTTGTTTATTAAAATTAATATTTAAGTAGGGGATTCGGCTGATGTATGGATATACCCTGATTGCAATCGAGCCATTGACAATATCAGTCCTCCTGCGACATACTTAAGATATCTTACCAAACACGACAAAACTAGATCTGTCTACACTAAAAAACAATATCATTTTACCCTTTGGCAAAAGCTACTGGTGTCACGAGGTGTGACAGTACCACCTTTGCCATTGAAACTGTTACCTACCCTGTTGATAGCTAGTAAGTGCATGGTATCGCATGTACTTTAACATGTTGTATGTAGAAAACTGAACTAGACTTTCTAGAATTTAAATTACTCTGCCCCCACCAAAAAATGGGTGTGGAATCCTTAAAATACAGGAATAAATTTTATTTATGGAATTTAAAATTTCATTTTAGTCCGTAGAAAAATATTAGAATTTGAAGTTGGATAATCTGCGTTTCTGGTAAGCCTTACTTTTATTATTAAAGTTTATCTTTATGATATGAAGGTTTAACAGTATTGTAATTGAAATAGATTTGTTGAAGTCGTATTTATTTTTTATTCGCTCAGTCTGAAAAATATATTGTGGACATTTTGACACCACAATGGCCCCAAACTTTTTCATTGAAATTCTATAGAAGAATTCCTACTTTGAGTAAGCTCTGCAGATATCTCCCTTTTCTCTCTGCATCACTTTCTCATAATCTCTCAGTATATATATATATATATATATATATATATATATATATATATATATATATATTCATTTGTAAACTAGTAATTACGCAACCATGGATGAAAACCTTACAACTACTTCTAATTTTGCTTATTTTATTTTTTGAATTCTAAATTTCATTTTACTCAGTAGATAATTATTCAAATTAGAAGCTGGATTCTTTTGATCTCTGTTAAGCCTTTTTTTTTAATTGAACCCGTGTCTTCATGGAATAAATGTTTATTTTTGGAAAGATTTAACAGAACCGGAAAAGTGGCTATTCGGACTAATATAGTCGTAACTTAATAATCACATTCTCTCATTTCCAACTATTTTACTAATACGGAAACATACATCTATCAACCCCATATAACTAACCTTTCCCCCTCCCGAACGGCACATGTGTAATTTTTTATGATGTATATGTTCTGTTACAAAAAACTTACTGTCGGCGATCAAACCGGATATTCCACTCCATGTTTTTATGAGTGAAGCGGGTAGGATGAAAAATGAGACTTACAAAATGGAGGAAGAACTTTCGAGGAGTCAACGACCAGTTAACTAAAGGCAGGTCTATTCCATACGAGACCATGGCAAGGCTCAGTTTAAAGCACAAGAAATTATAATTATAATGAGAGGCCTGAAAGCCAAAGTAGGTAATGAGAGGGATGGTGTAACATTTGGAAACTTCGAACTAAATACCGCAAATACCGGGGAGAAAGATGGGTCTAATTGTGCACAGCAAATGACCAGATAATAAACAACACCTGATTTTAAGGACAGCCAAGACGGTTGTGGACATTGAGAAGCCAAAGAGGTGACACGAAAAACTAAACCGACTACATTACTGGAGATTCATTAAGGCAGTTTTTCATTGCAAAACGTATCCAAGTGCTAACCGTGAAAGCTACCATTTTCTGATTATATGCAAACTAAGGGTGAAACATCAGAGATTGAAGAAGTCTAATGCAGCATTTAGACTGCAATACAACAGACTCGTGAACTACCTTAACCTGAATATATAGAAGGATATATAAAAAATCTGTTTAACGAAATGAGAGCAACCGACAATAGAAAGAGATTTTGACCAGAAATATTAAAATCTGAAGTGGAAGCTGTATTGGCCAAACAAAATAGAAACAGCGGCAGAACCAGACGGCATTGTAATACAGCTGTTGACAGACTTAAACGATTTCGGCGTAGACAGAATTACAGAAATAATATTTGATATCTATAAGACCTGAGCAGGTCGATTTTCATATCACTACTTAAGAAACAAGAGACAATAAAATTTGATCTCCACCAAACAATCAGCTTAATGTTTCACATAAGAAAACCCATCCTGCCGTATTCAAGATCTGATTGCTGAACGTCAGCACTTCGGAAAAATTCTAATCAAGCCAATAATCCAGCGGATCAAATTAATCAGAAAACTACTTGGTCGAATCTCGAGCATAAACTGTTATTTATACTTATCAATCGTCTTAAGAGATCCATTAGCCAACAGATGAGATCTTTCTGCGAAGTTGTGCACGAGGTTTCTTTTAAGTGATTTAACATGTCAGCTGTGAGAGTGGGTAGGAAAGAAGAAAAGCGATAAATAGACGGCAGATTGAAAAGGGTAAACTAAGAGCAAAGTTCAAAAATTTTGAAACGCTGACTCAAAGAAACTCTAATTCATGAGCGGGCAAGCCTTAAAGATCTGCTTAATGATATTAAAAAGAAGATCTGGATCTCTACATCTGAGAAACAAAGAAAACGTCCGAAGAAAAAGCGACATTCTCGGAGATCATTTCCCAATAACCTTTACACTTTTGCAAAAAAGCCGTTACTGACACTAAGAACGGCAAACTCGACACATCACGGGAGGAACTCGGGAACTACCTGAGAATAACGTATTCTGATGCATGAAAATTCCTCCTATAAATGACAGGAAGTAATGTTTAACGACAGCGGACTAAGCTGAATAAAGTTAGGAAATTCGTCCGCAAATCCAGCATCGGTACGCTTAGAATAAATGGAACATCCTACAAAGAATATAAGAACTGTTCTAATATCCCCAAATAACTCCCCATACTCATCCAGCGGGTATGGAAACAAGGTATTATACGACAACAATGGTACCTGGTGGATTGCATTTGGATACCTAAGGAAAAATGCATAAGTATGTGGTGGGGAAATAGTTCTTGGTTATCTTGTACGACGGACTTACTGCTTGGTAACTATTTTTTTATCCCCCCAAGCAAGGCGGTCTACTGCCACTGGTGCGCAGGGGGTTACATAGGAGGAAAGTTATAAGAAAGAGTGACAGGTTACAGGGGGTCTCAAGAAGTGGGTAAGAGAAGGATGAGAATACTGATGAGAGTGGAGTGGTCGGAGAAAAGAGCATGAGAGAGAGAGAGAGAGAGAGAGAGGGTGCAAGTTAGGAAGATAGATGACTTTTGACTTTACATTTAAACTCCTGGAAATTGTAGTTGTTGGGGAAGCAAGTAAATGGAAGGAAATTCCACAGGTGGTAAGTGCTAGCAAAGAAGCTGCTGGAGTTGAATTTGCGTTTACATTTTATTGATTTCGCAGTAAAAGGGTGGGTCCTAGTTGCTAATCTTGTGGCTGGAGTAAATTCATTCATAAGGGCGCACCAGAGAGCCAAGTTCATCGGAGCAGAAGTCATGAAAGTATTTGTAGAAGAGACACAGGGAAGCCACACTGTCCCGGTGAGAAACTGACTGTATCCGAGAGCCTAAGTCTGGATCGATCACATTACAGATTCTCCGTTAGATTTTATCAAGAACCCCTAGGTGGATAGCAGGATATTCGACCAGATATGGTAGCAGTATTCACTGCACGGGTGGATGGTAGATTTATATATAGGCAGGATGATTTCAGACGGGAAAACCTTCCTGGTCCTACATAGAGAACCGACCTTCATAGCAGCGGATTCAGCTATGGATTCGATATAGTCATTCCACTTGATGTCTGTTGTGAGAGTTAACATGAGGAAGCGCAAAGTTTTGCTTTGAGGGAGACTAGCCTGATCCATGCTAATGATGGGTAGGAGCAATTGTCTGTGATGGTTAATAGATAGCAGCTTCGTTCTGGATGCATTACAATTCACGAGCCATTTCTTACCCCAATCCACCACGCATTGGAGGTCATTTTCAAGCTCCGCAGTGAGGTTTGCTTTGTCATCCTCGGCAGATTTTTGATCGAGGCGAGAATAAACTGTACTGTCGTCAGCGTATATGCTTACTTGGGATCTTGTTACATCGGGGAGATTGTTAATGAAGGTCACGAAAAGCGTAGGACCTAGAATAGAGACTTAAGGGACACCCGCGTTCGTATAATAGTATTAGGAGGCACGTCAGTGGTCTAGAAATCTGGGATACCTGCTTCTCTCTCTCTCAAGCATTTACACATTACTTAGAACTCAATACTAAAAGCCAAACAAAATAGAATTGAGCTTAATGTAATTTGACTTGATCTCACGAATGCGCATAGATCAGTTTCTCACGAGCTAATTCGAATGTCTCTTGAATTTTTAAATTTCTATAGTAAGGTTGGAAAAATCAGAACAAAATATTTCAGGTCAGCGTTTATGCTATCCCCTATTAGTAACTACACCACCAAGTGACGGGCCCTTGTGGTCGGCATCAAGATGGTATGTGTGATTTCAGCGCTTGTTTTTAATGATATACATGGAACTCATATTGCGGGATAAAATGTAGACAGCGAAATGAGTGATGACTAAGGCACAAATGGTCCTTCTTTCTATCAGAACTTTCATGGATGACAAAAAACATTCTGATCCATTCTAAAGTCGGGGCCGTGGAATTGTTGCAGCGATAACAAACTCTACATGTGAATGAGAATGGAGGCTAAACTAAAAAAAGCCAGAAATTATCATTACTCTGAGTCTATGTTAGGGAGATTCACTTCTGCATTGGAGGTGACGTAATTCTGACAGTCAAAGAGAAGCCAGTGAAGAGCCTCAAACTTGTATATGAAACTCTACTGACTGAACGGCACTGATGTAAAGAGGTGTAGAAAAGCCTGTCTCGTGCAAGAAACTTAAAACCATCGACAGAATCCATGTCCTCGGCAAACTGAAGGCTTGGTGCTACATGGTTCGCTGCCCAAGCTTCTGTGGCTGTTATAGATGCATGAGATTACTCTGTCTCGCACAAAGCAAACGCAACAGCATGTGACTTAGAATTTCCTAGTGCTTCTCCTCAGTAAGATTCTATACCATTGCCAGAAACCTGAAAATTCCCCACTCCTCACTAGTGGAGAAATACGGTTTCGTAGAATGGAAACAGGGAGGTGTCACACGAGCGAATGAAAAACCGCTACAAGTCACTGCAATCCGACTGCGTAGAAAATGATATATATATGCCATGTACTACCTATTGAGGTCAGTGCCGCGGATTACTTGGACATTCACTCGTTTCCTTTCTTTTGAAGATGTGTACCACTGATCAGTGTCTGTGGAGAGCTTCTCTGCGTTTCTAGACTACAGCTCAGCGGACTACGAGCTGGATTAGCAATAAACAAATTCAGTTAAAACCATGGTTGCAATACAATGTTTCTTTCTTCCTGAAACACTTGTTAACCCCCATGACTTATACGTCATTAATAATGGCCATTACAAGCACCTTGTATAATGTTTGATAATTAAAAGCAAATGGTTTTATTGATCGTTGGAAAATTTAACTTGCAGTTTAAAAAAATAGCAGAGACTGACACTTCAACAATGAAAAACAATACTCGTGCGGGTGGCAAAAGCAGCTGGTAGAGCAAGCGGTGGCAGTTATACCTTAGACACTAAGAGTGAGTTACCTCCCCTGATCAGAGGTTGATGAAGACAGGTTATTGCACAGGATTTCATACGTTATATATATATATATATATATATATATATATATATGCCGTAATATTTCAGGATATGACTCACCCAAAATACTTATGTCTTGTGGCCATAAGTAAATTTTCTATCTTTCAAAATTCTCGCGCCTTCTGTTCTGCATTTCATTCACACATGCCCATCAAGTAAGTTGCTTGCTGCCTTCTCATAAACCTCTGGTCCTCAATATGCCATGTGAGTGTATGTTATCTAAGCCTTTCTTCATTATGTCTTCAAGAAATTCTAGCTCTCTCTTCCTCATTCTGAGCATGATTGATTTTTCTGTTCTTTTTTAAAAACTTCCCCTATGCTTACTCACTTTGGTCACGGAATTCTCAGTATTCGGTATACTGTAGTGAATGCATTTTCCCCTCCATTTGTGGGGAGATTTTCCAGCATTCACTGCCATATAAATTCACGAATATTACATTGCAATCTATTTTATTTTGAATGAAATGTATTACATTAGATACGCGAAAAATTTTTTGGTGATCTTTTGAAATATACAGGTGAAAAGCGGTTATACACCGTGTAACCTCCTCTCTCCGTCTTTGTTTCTTTCGACCACCGCAGTTACTATCTGTCTCTTCTCGCGTTAACGCGTTGCTGTTTTGTCGCTAGTGTCATGATGATGAGCACAGTTCCACTCGATCTAGCCGGCATTTATTATCGGTTGAATGTCGCATCAACTTAAACTCCTCTAGTAAAGAAATATTTAAAAAAAAACTATTTACGATAAAGTTCTTAGGGATAGTGTGTTTAGATCTTTTGAGATTAGTTTTGTGGAAAAATATAAATTTTCTAGAAAAAATATTTCGCAGGAAAATCATATGATATAAGCCTCCATTTAATCAATTAGTTAATATTAAATTTTTTTAATCATTTCACCCCGGGCAAGGCATAAATGTGCGGGGGGCTACATAACTGAGAGAAAATTAATTAGAGGAGGGAGAAGAGGATTACAAACCAATTAGAAAGAAGCAATAGAAAGATGAAAATGCAGGTGTAATGACAGTTGCAAGGGGGGAGAGAAAGGGAAGGATATACGGGGTGGGGGAAGGGCTAGAGTCAAGTGGTTAGTAGATGAGTATTGACATTGCATTTAAATTTCTGGAGGTTGTAGCCGTCCGGAAAGCAAGAATATGGGTGCGAGTTCCACAGGTGTGAAGTGCGATAGAAGAAGCTGCAGGAGTAGAATTGTCGTCTGTATTTGGCTAACCTGACTGTGAATGGGTGGGACCCAGTTGCACGAGTAAACACCTGTTGAGTAGGCACCAGTGACTTAAGTTCGTCTGAGCAGAAGCCATGAAAGTATTTATAGAACAGACAAAGGGAGGCCACATTTCGATGGTGGGGAAGTGGCTGTAGTCGAGCCGCCAAGTCAGCACCTATCACGTTACTAACTCTCCTTTGGAGCCTGTCGAGAACACTGAGGTGAGCGGCAGGGGCGCCTGACCATAAATGGCAGCAGTACTCCATGCAGGGTCGAATGGTAGACTTGTATATATGTAGGATGGGTTCAGGCGGAAAGAACAGCCTGAATCGACACAGTGACCCAACCTTCTTAAATAAATTTCTTAAACTAATTGATAAACAACTTACTAAAATTAATCATTTAAGTAAAGATTTCAATTGAAACGCTGTAAACTTTGTTACAGTCGTACTAATAATTTAGAAAAAATAATAAAATTACAATAAATAGAATACTGAAATTATGTAACAATAACAATACTAATTCTACTACTGATCTTAATTTGCCGCATAGTAAATGTTGACCACGTTCACTGTATTCTATGAATATAGAATAGAGCGTCAAAGGTTAACACTCACGAGTCCGACACTCTACTGAATCGGACTATATCGCCAATCCTCGGGAAAATATGGTCGCCTTTATATATGCACGTCGCATTGAATATTTTGAGCCCTCTGATTGGTTAACCCTTCTATTGGTGAACTATAAAATGAGTCAGCTCATGGCTCACTATTATACAAAGCCACCCAAAAAAACTCCAACAGTAAAAACCTATGCAATTGAGACCAATACGCTTTATCTTATAAGTGATTAGCTAAATCCCTTCTCTCTATGTGCTCTGTCTCATCAGTACAAAATCCAAAGGTTGCTGATGACATCAGCTTCCAAGTATGCATCTATTCAGATGACGCCGCCATGTACACACGTTTCAATAAGAAATCTGGCAAGGCTCAAAGTTAAGCTGGCTGCTCATGAAACGGACCTCCATTCAGTAGTTAACTGGGACAAGAAATGGCTTGTAAATTTAAATGCCACCAAAACAAAACTACTATAATTAACCACAATAAAGAAATTTCCTGACAGCAATTAGTTTTTGATCTCAGAGGGTAAGAAGATCGCTGATGAAGTAAACTAAAGTGACGAACATTTCTTTGGTATAAAGAATTAACTCGGGTTAAAAAAATGTGACAATGATTTTGTTTTTTTGCATAATTTGTTTTAATTCTTCCCACTTACTGTTATAATCAACTGATACTGGAATTACTTTTAAAGTTTACAGCCAGTTTCAATATAATTCAAATTAAAGTTCTAGTTGTCAGGGCCGGAACAAGGTCTTGTTCATGAGGTTTCAGTGAACGGTTTGGCAGTAATTTGGTACTCTTCATTTTTTACCCAAATCTCCAGCTTATATTAATTTCTGCGTCTGACAGGTGTTGGGTTGACCAGGGTCTGGAATTTGATTATTTCTCACACTCAGCCTCAACCTTTTTATAAAATCCCTTATTTTCAAAATATGTTTATTCGAGTATTTTTTTAAATCTCACACCATACTCCATAGGCGTATTTGAGGTCCCAATGTCACAAATAGCAACTTTTATAAAGTTCCTATACAAAGTAGACTGATCGCACTCCCTATAGGGCTTGCCAGATTTGTTCATTGCATAAATGCATGCTTAAAGATACTGAGATAAAGTCGTTAGGCTTATGCAAGACAAATCAATTTATCTCTTTACGAAGATTGATAAACACATTTGTCATGGGTATTCCTATTTTATACGCTTAAGTGATTTAGTTTGATAATCTAAGAGAAAACACCTGTTGTAATATAGAAGTGAAAAAGAGATACTTTTGCAAATAAGAAAATAATAAAGATGCATAAAATATCGTCTGCAAAGTTTTCCTTATTGTTCCCCCCCTTAAATAAACTAAAGCTACAAAGGATCCACATGTTTTTAACTAAAGAATTATATATAATAAAAAAAAATCAAGAACCGTTTACAAGTCTGTTTACCTTCCACAATAACCGGTGTAGCCTTAATTCTTTCACTTTCACAAAAAATCTTTCAATAAACTTACGAAATCAACTAGACATAAAAATGCCACTAGGCATTCAAACATACAGACGCAGATATATAATGCAAAAAATTTCGACCGACTAGAATTGGGATACACAAACACAACAATTATGCACATGATCGCTGATTGACAGGATGAATACACGGGAAGTCTGCTTACTCAATGACATAATAAATAAATAAAAAATAAAGAATAACAAGGTTTTCCTATATATTTCATTTTCTGATGAAGCTTGAATAGAAAGGTATGCTGAATTTACTAAGATTTTCTACTGTGCTGCTTGTTCTATAATACTGTCGCATTCTAATCCATATTTGGTACTAATTCATATATAGATAAGGGTACATAGGGTGCGGTGGGTAAATTGTTGCCATTTTTAATTTTGCTCATGCGCATTTTTTGTTTTTGTCAACAATGCACGTTAGTTGGATCAGTTGAACGCCGTCTATCAGAAAAAAAAGCGCCATGGTGCAATTCAGTTCGTCAGAAACTTGGAAATGGCATGCTGTACAGCTTAATATTTGCACTGAAAACTCCAATGCAACATTTCAGAGTGTTTGAGTGATAATCTGTAGAAAGTACAGATGATTTGAAAAGTGTTGGATGAATTTAAAGATGATTACGAACGTACGGCAGTTCTCTGATCGTTCTAATAAAGAAAGAACTTCCGAATTTGTTGATGATAGCCTCAGTCTCAATACGGAAGACTACATCAAGTGCTTTCAAGAGATACTGCTGCACTGAGTGAAGAGGGTGACTGCTGGAAGACTATGTCTAGCCACAAAACTTTGCATCATGCAACACAAGCAAGAGAACTCAATCCTCGCTGTCAGAGAATTTCTGAAACCACATCACCCATTATATCTGGCCACCTAATTCCCCAGACTGCATCCGCCTTGATTGTTATGAGTTTGGGGTGCAAGTGAATGAGAAGCCAACGAAAATCATTGTAATAACAAAGATGAATTGAATGCATGCATTATAGCAGCATTCACCAATTTAAACAAAGATAGCGTCCAGAAAAAATGCTGGATGTTTTCTAGAGAACGTGGTTGAAGCAATGGCGATTTTATTGAAAAGTTTTTCTGTTATTTCAAGATATTTTTAGTAATTTTGGTAATATATTTGTTAATATGAGATGTCAGTGTTATTTTCCTTTTTGCATAATTTAAATAATTCATTAATAGAACAGTATATATATATATATATATGTGTGTGTGCATATATATATGTGTGTGTGTGTGTGTGTGTGCATATATATATGTGTGTGTGTGTGTGTGCATATGTATATGCGTGTGAGTGTCTGTGTGCATATATGTATGTGTGTGAGAATGTATGTGTTCATATATATATATATATATATATATATGTGTGTGTTTGTGTGAAGAGGGTACGTGCAAATACATGTATATAAATATATATCGTATCTTACTACAGGCACACACACTATATATATATATATATATATATACAAAACACCTTAAATTGTGCATATACAAAATTTATGCTGTTTTGTATAGAAATACTGAGTGGCTCTAAACTTATTTCTTTAGTGTATTTATGATGACAGATAAATAAAGAGAAAAGGAGAAAGAAAGAAAGTAATAGAGACCGAGTGATTGTTATATCGTTATTAGTATGCTGTAGTCTCATGTTATTACGTTCGAAGTGAGTAGAAACTTCAAGCTTCACTGCGGGCGAGAAGCGTGTTATTGCAAAGTAATTGAATACAAACTTTAACTTCATTTATAATTCTTTTTACAAAATTATATTTAATAAATTTTAAACAACATTTTAATTTTACATTTAATATGATTTTGCTGTTCCAAAACATATTTATAAATCATACCGGTTTTTAGTTGACATCTTCCTATGCCTGCGTAAGTGAGAATTGCATAATATTTTTGGGTTTATTGAAACAGTGATAAATGCATCGTTCTTTCCTGTTTGCATTAAACCGGGAAAGAAGGATTGTTTAAGAAACGGAATTATTGCACGAGATTTTGTATTGACGCTATTTATACGTGTTAATCTAACGATTTTTACAATAACGCTCAAACATATAGAAACACTACATATAACACCTAGACACGTGTAACTATTCACACAAAGATACACACTCTCTTTATTTCTTTTTTTTTTTCTTTTTTTTTCACATTAAACATGAGCAAATTTGGCGATTGATATTACAACCAAGATGTGATGATTTTATAGCCATATTATATTTTTGTATATTCTTATGGATAAAATGTGTGTCTCAGGAATAACGAAAGTGACTCTAGACAAGTCAAACCACACCATGGAAAATGAATGCCCCACATTAAGAAACGACAATCAGTATAATTGCATGGAAATATTTTCATCGACAAAAAGTCTTTTTCGCATGAAAGATTGAACTACCAAAGCGTTTATCATCCTCCTGACCCTATGAAAATTATTTTACTATTAGAACACGCGTTCTCTTGCCGTACATTTTTTCCGATTAAAACACAGTTTGAATTCGAAAATATTTGTTTTGTTCAATTTTACCATAATTTTGAAATTAATGAACTAATCGATTGCAAAATGAGCACATTAAAACTTTTAATGGTTGTTTATTATTTGACACTGTTCACAGTACGCAACACTGTGGTGCTTATATACAATCTCGTTATCTATTTATCTATCCATCTTCAAACCGTAAAAACAAACCCGCAACTTTACGCATAGTAAAAATAAGAAAATAATTGATCTGAAAATATCTGGAGTGGATTTACAATATACGTTCCGGACAAGGCTTCTCTTTTATAGTACGAGTGTTCATCAAGACGAAAGCTAAAATAGTCTACTTGGTGATATTGAAAAGTTATTAGCTTGGTTTCAAATCAGTTCCTACAGCGATGTACTAAGGGTGCCAGGACAGAGGAGAAATCAGTTGCCAGGATCTGAATAACATGCTAACCACTACGCAACGAGAAGATGGCTAAAAGGTAGACACTAGTAAATATATGATTCGCAAATTTATTTGGCATTGTTATTTCTCATCCTTTTCATAACAGAAAGCTGCATGTAATTTGTTTCTTTCAGAAATTTACCCGAAATGTTTGAGCTCAAATTAAAAAAAAAAGGTAAAATCAATAAAATAGGAAGAAAAAAGAAAGAAATTAACAAATATTAAACGTCAGAGACAAACTTCTTGAATGATTAAGTACGTAAAGTTACTTTTCTCTATCAGATAATAACATGACATTTCATCGAATATTTGCAACTCCCTATCATATCTGTGTCAACAGAAAGCATTAATCATTTTTACTCAGGATTCATTTTTCGAATGTTTTATTGCACTTAGGAATGGTTTCTGTTCGCCTTCTAAATTTTTCTTTTTTTCTACAGAATTCTAAAGAATTTGTTAGTGAACGTTAAAAAATTAAATTAACTCATCACATTGTTAATCAAACGTTGATTATTTAGAACAGGTTTTTTTAATTACTTTCATACTTTTAGAAGATTAAAAGACGAAAGAATTCACTTGAGTAAATTAATAAGTAAACACTAACTTACAACTATATATACACACACACATATATAAAATATCACTTCACAGAGTAGAAAATCTTACACTCTCTCTCTCACTTGCGCGCACACACACACATTTTATTTTTGTTGAATTATAATTAAACATTTTTATTTAAACTGTTTAAATTAGTGTAATTTTCAACATCTATCTCTATATGTAAATCATGAAAAGTATTAACCACATTCAAAACGTGTCATAATTTTCTTGTCGCAATCCAGACCTATTTTATTCCCTGTTATTGACAGCAACTTCTTATGATTAAGCAGATGTAAAAGACACAACTGAACTCAACTAAACTGTACTCATTTAATTGAAAAAATATATTTGTTGAAATTCAATTTAAAATTAAAAGCGTATACACCTCAACTTACACCAAACATCAAACCCGATGAATGCTGTACAAAATAACAAGGAATAGAAAACCAAAAAAGAAGAAAAAGAAAAAAAAGAAGAAAAGTTAGACAAAACGCAAGATAAAATTCACATGTGTATTAATGCTGGTGTTGTTAAGAGATTCTGACAACGTTCAGCATCTTATATCACCGATCATAAACTTATTCAGAGGGACGAGTTTACGCTTTTACCAGTTAAATTTCTCAAAAAGGAAAAACAAGTGATTGAATATATAATTAAAAAAAAACTATTGGTAAGTCTATGTATGAACCCACGCAATTCAATAAAGTCTCAGTTATAAGATTAAAAATTCGAAAAAGGTAACCAAGAAGATTGGTAATTATAATAACAACCGTAGAAAATAAAGCAAACAAAAGCGACAATTTCCTAAATAAGATACGATAAAGTAAACATGTAGATATATCAGACGTCAAAAATTTACAATTTAAAGCTTAGCATGTATGTATTTTTGTTTTTAATCGTTTCACCCCGAGCAAGGCAGAAATGCCACTGATGAGCGGGGGACTACATAACTGTGAAAAGATGAATTAGAAAAGAGTGAGGAGTACAAACTAGTTAGAAAGGAGCAATAGAAAGCTGAGAATGCAGGTACAATGACAGATGAATAGGTGGAGAGAAAGGGAAGGATATACGGGGGTGGGGAGAGAGCTAAACTCCAGTGGTTAATAGATGAGTATTGACTTTGCATTTAAATTTCTGGAGGTTGTAGCCGTCAGGAAAGCAAGAATATGGGTGAGAGTTCCACAGGCGGGAAGTGCGAGAGAAGAAGCTGAAGGAGTAGAATTGTCGTCTGCATTTGGCTAACCTGATTGTGAATGGGTGGGACACAGTTGCTAGTCTGGTTGCACGAGTAAACACCTGTTGAGTAGGCACAAGTTCGTCTGAGCAGAAGCCATGAAAGTATTTATAGAACAGACAAAGGGAGGCCACATTTCAACGGTGGGGAAGTGGCTGCAGTCGAGCCGTCAGATCAGTACCTATCATATTACAGACTCTCCTTTGGAGCCTGTCGAGAACACTGAGGAGAATGGCAGGGGCGCCTGACCATAAATGGCAGCAGTACTCCATGCACGGACGGATGGTTGACTTGTATATATGCAGGATGGATTCAGGCGGAAAAAAACATCCTGGATCGACATAGTGACCCAAACTTCTTAGCAGTAGATTTAGCTATGGATTCAATATAGTGGTTCCATTTGAGGTCTGAGGAGAGGGTAAGGTCGAGGAGGCGTAGTGTATTATTGCTCTCAGGGAAAATCTCTTGGTCCATGCTTATGGGAGGCAGGAGAGGTTGCCTGTAATGGTTGACAGACAACAGCTTGGTCTTAGACGAATTGAAGTTGACAAGCCACTTCTTGCCCCAGTTCACCACAGAGTGTAGATCCCGTTCAAGGTCAGCAGCGAGATTATGTCTGGCCGCCACGACAGGTTTCTTGCTGGTGCGGGAGTATATTGTAGTGTTATCTGCGTAGATGCCTACTTTGGATTTGCTCTCATCTGGGAGGTCGTTGATGAAGATAAGGAAGAGCATCGAGCCCAGGATTCGTGCTGTAGGATGAAGAATCATGCCCATTCAAAACGACCTTCATTTTGCGGTTATTTAAAAAAGATTGGATTAGGTCAAGCAGGCGACCGGTAATACCGTAACCCCGTATCTTGCATAGGAGGCCAGAGTGCCAAACCCTGTCAAAAGCCTTGGAGATGTCCAGAGCAACCGCGCGAGCGTCGTCAGACTCTTCAAGGGCCTGGAGCATGTAGTTCGTTACGTTTGTTAGCAAGTCGGCCGTGGACCTGGCAAAGCGGAAGCCATATTGCCTGTCAGAGAAGAGTTTGTGGGCAGTAAGTTGTTGAACTATTTCAGCATTGATTATGGCCTCGAATACTTTCCTGAATATTGGTAGAAGACTGATAGGACGATAGTTGGATGGGTCCGAGGGTTCACCACAATTCTTACATACAGGAACGACTGAAGAGAACTTCCAGCATGCAGGAAAGCAGGAAGCAGAAAGGCAGTAGTTAAACAGTTTAGAGAGGACAGGGGAAAGTTCAGGAGCACACCTCTTAAGGACTATCAGCGGGATTCCATCGTCTCTACTCGCCTTATGGGAGTCGAGTTTTGAAATTACTCGGGATACTACTGTCGGGGTAATATATACGTCGTGCAGTCTGGCCTCAGTTCTAATAGGGAATTCGGGTGGGTGTACTCCAGATGAGTCAAATCTGGAGTTGGATGAGAATCTGCGGGCAAAGCACTCAGCTTTGTCCGCAGATGACGTGAGAACCTCCAATTCATGGATTAAAGGAGGTATTGAGGATTTGCTATTGTTCAGCACTCGTTTGCAAATCCTCCAATAGTCCTTGGAGCCGAACTTGCGGTCAGCTATGCGCTGTCACATTCTCTCAGCAAACAACCGTTTGGCGTCATTTAGGGTTCTCTTGCACTCATTGCGAGCAGGCGTGAACAGGCGCCTATTGTGATCAGTTGGCTGTCTCCGGAATAGGCGGAAGTAATGTTTCCTGTGGGCAATGGCGACTGAGCAGGCAGGAGAGAACCACGGAGAGGAATGAGGTTTTAGGCAATACTTCCTGGTGGGTATGAAGGCATCAATGCCAGCTTTCACCCATGACGAGACCTCAGAGGCACAGTCATCAGCTGATATATCGAACACTTTTCCCCAAGAGGAAATCGCAAAAGGCATCCCAGTCAGCTTTTTGGTATAGGTAGGAAGTCCTATAGGTAGGGGTTTCCTGGAGGGAGTGAGAGTGGAAAGAAATCCTGAGAAAGACTACAGCGTGGTCGGAGTTGCCGAAAGGGCAAAGCTGCGAGACTTGACAGGCGTCAGGCGCAGAGGTATAATGAACGTTTTGATGTAAAAGTAGCCGGCATTATTTGTATTCTTCCTCCACTACACACACCTACAAACAAATGAATACAATGCCTTGACAATGAAGGAGATCATGTGTTAAGTAATATTCGTTATGTAAAATAAATGCTTGTTTTATTAAGATGCAAATATATCCGTGACAAAATAACACCTCATTTCAACGATGAAACGGAATGGCTGAAAGAAAAAAGAATAGGAAATATGTTTTGTTCTCAGGGATACTTGCATATCACTAAGACATATTCATGATAACTATATATGTATATATATATATATATATACACACGTCTCACGTGGAAAATAACATATCGCATATATCTACACAGAAAAGCAAAGTGTAAGAAGAAACAAAAAGAAAGTGTCTTATAATATGCAGATACTTTTGTGTCAGCAGAATCCATGTTTAGAACTCCAGATTAATCTGTGTCCCAGGCGAGGACATATTCCACGAACGGGAAACAGTGAACTGGTGTTTTCGGAGAGCCTGGACTAAAAAAGCAATCTTTCAGCTTCTCTGCTGTAAAACGAATTAAATTCGACTGAAAATTTCGTCACTGAAAGGAGTCACGTCACTAAGCGGCTGTCAAATGTTACCGATCTCCTTTAAAAGACGATAAGCGCCTTCTGTATCTCTACCTCGTTATTCTATAACCGTTAATTTAACTTCAATTGAAAACTAAGTATAATTATTTGGCGATATTTGAAACTATATTCATTAAGCTCTTGCGCATGCCTTTACAAATAAAATAAAGACTAGATAAAAATCAACAATAAAATAATTGTTCATTAAAGATTTCATCGACAACTACATGTAAAAGGACTAATAATGAGATTGTTGAGTTAACATTCTTTCCCTTGGATTTTTTCACGTGACCACTAACCAATGAATGAAAGCCTTTTTTGACAAAGACAACTGTCATTTAGTTTATCCTGCCCCCGTTAAGTTCACGTCGGCCATAACCATCTTTTATCAAACAACGTTACCCGATATATTATAAAAGTATACTAGAGCTAAGTATGAAAACTGATATCACTGTACAAGCAAGTAAGCGCGCACACACACATATATATATAATTTTAAGTTTTTGTTTGCTTTATGGTGTTTCTTCTTTCTGTCTCCACTCCAGAAAATGGAATTCATGGTCTATTGGATTAAGATCCGATGATAGATTTGGTTAGCCTAAAACTGTCTACTTTTCTCCCTGAAGAAGTTCTTAGTTAAGTTGACAGTATATGTTGAGTCATTAACATGCTGCATGATAAACTTCATCCCGATTAATTTGGATGCATTTTTTACATTTACCGACAAAATGTTTCTGCAGATTTCTGTATTCATTTTTCTGCTTGAATCATCAATAAACATAAATTTGCTTGTTCCAGAAGTAGCCATGCAATACCAAGCCAAGGTACTGTTTCCACAATGCTTCACAGATGAACTTATATGCTTTGGATCATAGGCAGATACTTTCTTTTGCCACACTTTGCCCTTTCCATAACTTTGGTAGAGATTAATCTTGGTCTCATCAGTCCATAAAACTTTCTTCCAGATATTTTGTCGCTCATCCCTGTACTTCCTATAAATACCAATCTGGCCTTTTGCGCTTGCATCTTGCTCTCGAGTTTTTTATCGAACGGTGGATCATGAAACCATTACTTCTGCAGTGTGGAGGTTGTTGATGTCACTGTTGTTTTGAGATATTTCCTCACAATTCTCTTAATGTTTCTGTCATCAACTGCAATTTTTCCTTGGCCAACGCGTTCTGTTTATTGCTTAGTACATCAATAGTTTCTTTTTCAGGACATTCTAAATTGTCGTGTTGGTTATGCTCAATCTTTGTTCAATTGCTCTGATTGACATTTCTTCTTTTCTCGGTTTTAAAATGGATAGTTTTTCTCTCATTGACAGCTCACTCTGCTTCTTGCTGGCTTCTTGTTTTTAACTCTTTGCCTGTCCAGAATGTTTTCTTATGTGCTATCCACATATCATGTGCATCACATATGATGCACTGGATAAGCAAAGCTTTAACAAAAATGCAGTTATTACAGATGAAACCCAATGCCGTAACTAAGAGTAGTGATTCGGGACTATTTAATATTTAAACAGACTAATAGGCATACCTGAGCAACAAAAATATCTGTCAGTCATGTGTTTCAATAATTCTATTCACGTAAAAAAATGGATGGGTTCAAACAAATGGTGCTATGTCCTAAAATGCTTAACATATCTAGATGTAAATACTGTGAAATAAAAACTGAAATTTTGAACTTTTATTTCATCTTCAATTTTTTATCTTAAATCCACATGTCTTTAGTGAAAAACAAAAAGTAGTTTGCCTTGCCTTTCATTAGTTTTGGAGGAAACTGTATATGGAGAGGACAAAATGGCCACTGAACAGATATAGATCATACTGATTTTGTATACATTTATACACTGTTCTCTATTCTTAATATTCATGAAAATAAACGTAATCTGTTTTTAGGCAACTATACTCAAAACAGGTCTTTTGACCACTGCATTCTTTCTGTTCTTGAACATTAAAAATCTCCACGGTCCACACATATCTGTATCACTTTCTCGATGTGTACATAAGTACTTATTGAAATTCTTACATACATACATACATACATACATACATACATAAACGTCTTTAACTTCACCCAATGTAAAACCTAAAATAATTTAAGCATAAAGACAAGATAGAATCAACAAAACAAGATTAATTTTCTCGGAACAATTATCTTTCTGACTAGCATTTAAAACAGTTTGAAACGACTGTTCAAAATGTTTGGCATATAGCGTTCTGATTTAAAGTTTTTACTTTCACCTATACTTCAGGAAAGAGATTTTAGAAACGCTCATCGCCAGAAGAAACCTGGCTGACACCTTCCATAACAGTAGATTTATTTATCGAGGTACCTAGCAAATCATTGATTTTCAATATCTATCTGTCTATCTATTTTAATTCTCCTTAATGTTTACTATCTTTTCATATTGCTCTATATCGCTATCACATTTAATCTTTTTACCACACAAGAGTCTATTTTTGTCAACTGATCAGTTGTGTATCGACTTATCTATCTCACATAAAATGATTCATGTTTTTTAATGTACAAGTGAACAAAGAAAAAACAATTTAATGTCGAGAATGGATATGATTCAGTTTAGTATAAATTATATTGAACAATACTAAAATATATTTAAAAAAAAAATGTAAATCTGTCGATTTGCTAAACTCATTTCTTCCGTTTGGTTTAAAGAATGGGCTATTGTTAAAACTAAGATCGATCTATTTGTAATATCTCCATTTTCTCTATCTATCTATCTATCTATGAGGTATCATGAAATGTTCTAAGTTCATTGTACTATCCAAAATAAGACCAACTATTTTCTTTTTGAAAAGGCTTGTACGAACCGAGAACCTTTCAATATTTCTTTTTATCTATCTTAGATAATTCCTTTTCGTCTGTTTAGCATTGTTTATTGATGATATAGAATTGTTTTGTTTGTAAAAATTTAAATCTATCTATTTATTCATCTCTGGGAAAATATGATGTAGGAATTATACGAGGGTCTGGCCTACATGTTGTATTCGGGTAGACTTACAGGTTTTTAAGTCTACCAACTTGTGTGTTTGCTTAGGTTTATATCTCGGGTAGCCTATGAAATTGTCAACCGACCTTCGTATATATCAGATTAAAAGGTAGATAATAGAATAAGAAAATTACAAACCCTATGTAATGTGTTTAATCTTTCAAAATAATTTCTTCATATAAAATAATCAAATTATTTGATCTGAAGAAGTCCGTTTGAAAGACGAAATGCTTTATATATCCTTTGTGACACTGAAGAGAAATAAGAATCAGTGTTGAATATTTTGAACAAAGATTTTATGAAAAGAAAGCGCGTACTTACTATCTATCTATGTGTGTGTCTCTTTGTATGGTTAGAATCGTTCTATTTTTGTTGCTATCTTCATGTACACATATGCCCTGATTATTCTGAAAAGGTTTGTTTACAACTGCAACTGATTAATGGAATTTGTTTGAAAATGACGTAAAGTCTGATTGTATATCTACGTTGCTATGACTATTTATATTTCCTGTATTTTGCTGTTCACACCAAAAGTATTGGTGTGACAGCTGGAGTGGCAGCATAAAACACCAAATTTTCATTGTCTTTTTCACTGTTCCCACAGACCGAAAGATCTAGAAAGAAACTTGAATCTACTTTGAATTTGTTATTTGTATAAGCTCACCTATCAGACTTTCCGTGCGATTCTAAAGGTAAAACTACTGCAGGAAATTTTGGATTATTGTCCTCATAATGTTTTTGTTCTGGGACCTCCCTTTTTCTATGTTAATGGACTCGACTTGAGTATACATATACTCCTCCCATAGTGATATACAGGAGATCCGTTGGAGACATTGTACCAGTAACGTAACTCAAATATCTGTTTTGTTGTTCATTATTTTATGTGGTTCCTCACCCGTAATTTACAATAGTTTTCACGTTTTTCATTCATGCCTACAAGTCAGGGCGGTTGATTTAGCTCTCAGAAAATGTCCAGGCATACTCCAATTTTCTTTTGTAGCTTACTTTTATTTTTGCTCTCTGCTTCCCTGGATTAACCACGAACATGGCAGACCGCCTTTTCCTCAGCTCACGTCAAATAAAGACTTTTTCCCATTTGTCATCCAAAGTCTCTTAAATGTTTACAAGTGTCAAGTCTACTTGCGTGCAAGGTAAAGTCAATCTAAGAAATCAAATCTCTGATTATTTGAATTCTAGTTATTGTTTTTCGTCAAAAATCTCAGGTTTGTTCCGATCTTAGATGTCTGTTCTTATTCATGCCAGTTTGCTACCTTTAGTTACAATGTCATTTGCCAAATATTTCATTCACAAAAATTGCATTTACTATATTTATGTATGTTTTCTTTGTGACAGTGAAGAGAAATAAGTATCACTGTTGAATATTTTGTACAAAGATTTTATGACAAGAAATCACGTACTTGCTATATTTTATTTTGTGCGTGCGTGCCACGGCAAGTGTTTATGAGTATTTTAACTCATAGACACTTGCCGTGTTAGTGCGTATGCCTGCTCGTGCGTACGTGTGATCATGTCAAGTACATTTTGAAAATTTTCTCATTTTGCTTGGGAAGCCATTGTAAAGTTGATATCAGTAACATTTTAATTTCTTGTCTATGAATGCCGGGCAATCGGAAGTCTGGATGCTATCGCCTGGATTAAAGATGACAGAAGATTGTAGAAGATATTTTCCGTTACGAAGATATTTTTCGCTGGTTGCTAAAAATTAACACTGAAAACAACAAAGAAATCAACCTCTTTTACCCTCCCCCTCTCTCTATATACATAAAATAAAATTCCCAATACAACATTCGTTGTATAGCTATTTTGGCGAGAAAAAAATCTCTCTTCCTTAGCAACGATGAAAAACGAAATTTTATTTCAAATATAGTGCAAAAATTCCCATTACCGGAAGGTTACTCAAAAACATTACCATACACAGTAAGTTTACATTAAAAAAAATAGGGGAACAATATAAGAATTATTATTTTTATTCTACTAGTATATTATTATTCTTGAGCCTTTCAGGTATTTTTGGTTAGATTTTCTTACTTCTAGTTTATTTATTATGTGGATGTTATTTTCGAATGCAATTCAGGTGATCGCTTCATTGTTATTTTGTGTAGTGTTTTTGTCGCCGGTACTGTCCTTGTTGAAGAAGTTAAATGACTTCCATTTTAAGAGTTTTATTAAGTGTATTATTTTTTTTAGATAGTTTGATGTTTGATTTTGTAGTCATGTATATCTTAAAATTATATTTTATTATATATATATATATATAAATTTTAGCATATATATTAGAACCGTGAAGAAATTATCGCTGTTTTTTCATCAAAGTAATGTTTTATTTACAAAAATTAGTAAGACGTATATCGCTGGAATGTTGTCCAGCGCTAGCCACTACTTGTCTCATTTTTCTGGCAGCATTTGAATTCCACATCGGAAAAAAAACACGTCTCTTGAAGCTAATCACGAGTCGACACATTTTTGGCATCTTCATAAGAATGAATGTGCTGTTCAGCCAGGTGATATGCCATTGATCGGAACATATAAAAAGAATTAATATAAATTTATTTTTTTTATTATAAAAGGAAATTTACATAAGCAGAAATATAAATTTCTACTTAATGTTTTCAGCAGAATAAGAGAAATTAAATTAATTATAAAAATTTAAGTAGAATAAAAGAAAAAATAGATTAATTATAAAAAATTCTCTGTGGTTTTAGGAATTACTGTTACAGTTATCGAAGGAAGAATTATAAATTCGGAGAGTCCAATCCAAAAAGCAATCTTTGTTAATGTTAAAATTACAAGAATAATACAAATAGATCCTTTAAGCCACTACGATAAACGTTGTAACAGATTTTTACAAAATGTTAATGAAAAATAAATATTACAATTAGTTTAGAAGAAAGACTTACTGAAATGGTGTAAGTTACTTCCCTTTAACTGGTTGAAAAACAGTTGATAAAAATCTTCCGTAAAATTACTCATAACGGAAAATTAAATACATTGTCTTTTACTTATAAAAAAAGACAGTATTATTAAAATCTCAATATTTAAATTTGAGCTATAATATATTAAAGATTTTACACATAGAAAAAACATCGGTAAAGATTTTCTAAAATAGTATATACGTAAATTAAATACGCATAATGTAAACAATGGGTTAAATTCACCCTATTATATTAGATATTTAAGTAACTTTTATATTATAGGCGGAAAGCCTAAAGAGCCATTTACATTCAAATTATGAAAACAATAATTTTAACTTGACTTAAATTACATATTAACACAGTTAATATATATATATAAATATTAATATAGAAAAAAAACCCCAAAAAAACACGCTCATATTCCAAGTAAGGAACTCTTAGAATAAATCCTCGAACCGTCAGGATTAAGCGTTTATATAATTTAAATTCAAAAATTCCACTTTAATAATAGCGACGAAAACTTATAATTGAAAAAATTCAACCGTGAATAAAATAAAATATTAAAAAATAATTACCATTCATTTGAAATACAGAAAAAATAATTCTTACAAATATGATAACCTGACAGGGCACTGTTTGCTAAATACGGTGAGTAGGGTAGTATTCCCAATTGAAAGTTCCCAAGTACGTTTTCAACCGTTTTGCAATATGCGGCCTAGCGTTGTTATGTTGCAAAATTATTTTTGTCGTGTCTCTGCTCGTTTAGCGGACGTTTTCCTTCAATGCACTGGGCAAAAGCATCAACAGAAGCTTTTAATCATGGATGTTCGGCTTTTCTGACAATGTTGATGCATGGTCTGGCTTATCTTACGATCTCCTATGCTTAGGGTTATCGTAATGTGTCTACTTTTTACCGCCGGTCATGATGCAATGCAAAAAAAAACCCTTCTCTTCGCCATTTGACGTCTCTCGGCTTCAACTTGTACGGCATTCAATGTCCTTGCTTTTGAATAATTTCTAATGCTTTCGAACATTTTCAAACTGTTGTGTGGTAAACTTCTAATTATTCTGCAAGTTCTGCTTGCGCCTAACATAAGTCTTCATAAAATAATGCATCTAGTTCTTCGACTTCAAACTTTTTTGGTGCGCCAGATCGTTTTTTTTACCTTCAGTTAAATATATACTTTTGAGGCATTGAAACAAATCTCTGAATGTTGTGACCTACAGAGCATGGTCGCCTTAAGTGTCAACAAAGATTCTTTGTTCATCAGCTGCAAATTTCTTTTGAATAAGTAGTGCAATTAAATTCACCACAAATACTCTTTTTGGCACGAAATCCGTGTTTAACGGCATGAAAAATTTGTTTTGCACTTCGGCGAAAAGACATACACTGAAAAGAGTGAGAATATATGAGTGTGTGTGTGTGTGTGTGCGCGTGTAAATGTGAGTTGATGATCAAATGTAGATGAAATATGGATCAGAATACAAAACCATGATACAATAAAGGACAAATAACGATCAAACTCTCACGTTGTACGTCTAAACGATGTATGACATAAATTTGATTTCAATAATCAATAATAATACCACTAAATAAAAGGAACATTATTCTTTAAAGAAAATATACTTT
This sequence comes from Ascarosepion bandense, assembly GCA_037127315.1. Lineage (NCBI taxonomy): Eukaryota > Metazoa > Mollusca > Cephalopoda > Sepiida > Sepiidae > Ascarosepion > Ascarosepion bandense. The sequence continues at coordinate 536,162 of JBBBDQ010001210.1, forward strand.
GTAAACATAATAGCGTTACTATGAACTATAATCGCACAATGAAAATATTTCATTACATCGCCATAGTTCTATAAATCTAATCTTGAATAATCTAACTCATTTAATCTAACACAAAGAATATGTAAAAAATGCTCAAATAGAAGATTCAAACAAAGCAATACTATTGCGACATATTGCTGTGTTCACCAACCCACATATTCATTCTTATTTGTACACGTTTACATAGTTACGAAGACACACTACAGTCCGACGCAAGCACAAATAAAATTACAGACAAAAATTAACGTTCGACACCGCCTTAGAAAGACAAAGCACAGGCGTACACAATTACGAACGCTCATTACCATCCGACATACACCTAGACTGACAAGTATTCCTTCAAATCTTACATACATAGAAAGTTATCTATTGTTTAAATAGACATGTCACGTATCTGTCCAATGAGAAATAACACAAGCAAACATAAAAAATACTAGTATTTGTCTCTTTAGTCTTTTCTCTCAAACGCTGGCGAAGCTTTAATAAAAGTGAAACATCTTAGATTGATATGTGTTCTCTAATTCCTTTATTTTATCATATATATATATATATATATATATATATATATCATTTAGAAGTATTGAAACAGCAGGAGCAATTCCTTTTGAGTTTAAGATCACTGATGTATATTAGGCAAGAGTTGAATATTTAAACTTTTATTTCCTTTATGTACACTTAAATGTATTAAACAACTTAGGTAATACAACTATTTGTATAAGATCACCCAATGTTTAGGTAAGCAAAAGTAAAAGAGAAGGTAGTCTTCAAGTAAATAACATTTACTATTTGGTTGTATAACATATTAGAAGATAACTGTCTCATAACACATATTAGAAGATAGCGACCCATTGACACTACCAAATTGTTGCATTTTTCAATTGTTACGTTTTCCATATATTTGATGCAGTCTCTTTCAATTCTTAATTGTTTTGGGGGTGTCTTCCTTCAGTCTCTTTATCAAGAAATGAAATGCAAGTTCTGTTGGGTTAAGGTTCGGTGATGACAGTCAGCCTAAAACTTTCCACTTTTTCCCCTAATGAAAACCTTAGTAGTGTTGACAGTATGCTTTCGGTTATTGTTCTCTTGTATGATTAAATTCCTTCCAATTTATTTTGATGTATTTCTCTGCAAATTGACAGGCAAAATTGTTCTGTAGACATCTGAATTCATTCTGCTAATAACATCAAGTGTTACCTAATCAATAAATATAAATAAGCCATTTCCGGACGCGGCCATATAAGCCAAAACAAAGACACCGCCTCCATCATGCTCCACAGATGAGCTTGTTTGATTTGGATCATAAGCAGATCCTTTCTTTCTCCACGTTGGCCTTTCCATGAGATTGTTAGAAATTAATCTTGGTTTCATCAGTGCATAAAACTTTCTTCCTGAACATTTATCATCTCTGAACTTCCTTCCAAATTCCAATCTTGCCTACCCTTTCTTATTGATGATGTGTGGTTTGCAAATTGTGGTATAGTCTCTATATTTTAGTCTTCTTCGAACGTTGGGTTGTAAAACTTCACCATTGCACGTTGTCAGTTTTTGGTGGTATCACTGGTTGTTGCTTTGGGTTTTTTCTCACAGTTCTAACAAGGTTTCTGTTATCAACTGTTGTTGTTTTTATATTCGCCGACATATTCTATGTCAGTTTCTCAGTATACTAATAGTTTCTTACTGTTTCAGGATATTTGAAGTTGTTGTGTTGGCTATATTCAATGTTTATTTAAAGGCTCTGATAGATTTCTTTTCATTTCTCACCTTCAAATTTGCTTAAATTCTCTCACAGACAGTTCTCTTGTCTTCATGATGGTTTATTCTTCTTTAACAAAAATACTGTCATTTCATGTGAAACCCAAGACTAAAACCAAGAGTAGTAATTTAGAGCTATTTAAACCCTCTATATAAAAGGTAAAACCTCGGCAGCAATATACACTTGTCAGTCTCGTCTTCCAATAGTTTTCTTTTTCTTCTTAGCCTATTGCTTTCAGTGGAGCATATACCATCGACGACCCGTCGATTTCGCACTCTGTTCTGGGCCGGTTCTGCCGTCGATACTTCTGTAGCTTGCTTTTTTTACAGGTAGAGGTGTTAAACCTACGCAAAACCCTTTATCCTTTGGGAAAGGTGGTCCACATTCGCCTGATATCTACTCTTCAACCTGTCGTGCTTCGGTAGCTATACCAAGGGCTTACGCTTCGCTGGCATAGCTCTGAGCCACAGAGGTAATCAAGCTATCACACCACGAAAAGTGATTAGTGTGACAGTCTAATAGTTTTGCTCACTTAAAAAATAGATGGGTTCAAACAAATGGTGGCATGTCCCTCTAAATTTAAATGCTATGAATAAAAGCTGAAATTCTGAACTATGTCTTTATAAATATATTGCTAGTAATTTATTTTGCAAAAATTTTACAAATCCGCTTTTCAGACCATAATTTTTAAACAAAATGAATAATATATATTAAAACGAAAGAGATCGTGGGGAAACAGGGGAAGAAGCAATACATTTTATTGATGGGCAAGTGGGTTAGATACACCGTGTTAATTATTATCCCAGGCGATAAGATGACCTTGGATTGAACTTTAAGTTTTTAAGTATTTTCAAATACACGAAAGTAAATTTAGGGGCCATATTTTCAATAGAAAAATTGAATTTTTAGATTTTTGTATTAATTCTGATGGCAATAATATCTTTATCTGGTAAATACTAATCTTTTTGATTTTAAAACAATATTATTATAAAGTAGGATAACAATGTTAATGATGATGATAGAATAACTAGAAGGGATGAAAGTAAATTGTTATGATCATTATTATTGACGACAACGACAACGACAATTGTACTTTCTGAAGATCATTAATAATAACAATAAAGGGAGCATTATGTTATATATTTATTTGCACACCTAATTGTATATTTTTACGTAAATACCTACATGCATTCGCACCCACATGTAGATAAAATCAATTATATATATATATATATATATATATGTGTGTGTGTGTGTACATACACATACATATATTTATAAATATAATAATGTTAGTACGACTTCATCTCAAGTTAAATTATCCGAAATAGCAATGACCCTCTCTCATCTAAAATACAGAAAAAATAAAAGCTTTCCAACCATAAATTCATAAAAGAAATCAGTCTACTGTTTACATTAATGTCAATTCCAATCAGCCTAAGTCAATAATCAATTAAATTCTTGAATCAGAAAATACGAGAATTAATAGATGATCATCCAGCAAAAATATTTAATGAGATCAAATTAATATACAGGATGACCCTTAAAAAACGGGAATTTTTGAAGATCGCCAAATTTGTCCGTTTGTGATATTTTCCCGAGGGGCTATCTAAAGGGTAAAGTGTACACGACTTGACCAAGAACTTTGGATGAGTCAGGATGAAATTCACAGTATCCCAGCTGAGATGTTGCAGTGGAGAATGAGGAATCTCAACAGAAGATTTTATAAATGAATTCGTTCAGGAGGATGCCATCTGCAGGACGTTATTTTTAAAAAATGAAAATTTCATCATTGTTTCTTAAATAGCATGTTTTAAGGTTTCAATTACTTTGAATAAAATATTTTCTTCTCTCACTCTTGATTTTATTGGATTGTTAAAAGTTCCGGTTTTTGAAAGTCAGCCTGTATAATGAAGCCCCCAAAAAAGTAATTTAAAAAAAGAAATAGTTTACCAAAAATATTTGAATGACAAAACAACTATTGTAAACAAAAAAAGAAAAATAATAATAACCCACCATTTTGGAAGTTGTCCAATATAAATATCGGCCAATACTTTCTTAACCCAATAAAAAAAAGTCTTTAATCAAAATAACTCCCTAAAAAGAATTTTCAACAGAAAATCTCTGAAAATAAGTTATTCCTGCACGAGAAATATCCAAAACATCATTAACTCACACAACAATCAGTTAAGAAAAATATTTACAACAAAGCCCAGAAATATACACCTCCTTTAGTTGCAATAAAAGAACCAACTGCTCCGTTGAAGGGAAATTTAGTTACAATAAAGCAATATATGAAGCTACCATTTTTCAGGAGAAGAGCCAAACAAGAAAAGGACATATATAAGCATATCCGCAGGAAGTTGGAAACAAAGATTCTACAATCACCGACACTCATTTGCCAACGCTTCTTTAAAACACCAAACCGCCCTATCAAAACTTCAAGGACAGATACAATCTATGCTTGGTGAAACAAAAATTGTAAAAACCAAATACAAAAATCCCAGTGAACTATTAAACCAGAGGAATGCACACATATTCAAATGCAAATATATAAATAGATTTAATATTTCATAACAGAATGGAAGTTCACTTAAACGTTTTATTGAGACAAAAACTTTACTAAATTCATAATTTTCAAAAACACCCACTCAATAATTTAACTTAAGATGAAGTCATACTAACATTATGATATTCAGTTATATGTCTGTGCATGTACACATATGTGCATATATATGAGGGTGTGTATATGTATGTGGATATATATATATATATATATATATATATAAGGGTGTGGATATGTATGTGGATATATATATATATATATGAGGGTGTGGATATGTAGGTATATATGTGTATGTATATATATATATATATATATATGAGGGTGTGGATATATAGGTATATATGTATGCCTATATATATATATATATATATATACACATATATATGAGGGTGTGGATATGTAGATATATGTATATATATATATATAAGGGTGTGAATATGTAAGTATATATATATGTATATGAGGGTGTGAATATGTAGGTATATATATATATATATATATATATATATATATATAATTGATTTAATTTCTTGTATTACATGTGGGTGTGTATGCATGTATTTACGTAATTATATACAAGTAGGTGTGCAAGTAAAGATTTATGTGCAAATAAGTATATAAAATAAACCCCTTAAACAACCCTGTAATGTGTGCATATAATATCCCGTTAGAGAATTTATATTTATTAATTTATTTTATTATTATTAATAATTTTTAGAAAATATTAATATAGTTATCGTTAATAATAATAATAATAATAATTAACGCTTATCTATCCCGGTTTGTTAACATCATTCTTAACACTTATCATATTTGATTATACTATTATTGTCTTAAAACCAAAAAGATTAGTATATACAAGATGAAGATATGACTACCCTCAGAATTAATACAAAAATCTAACAATTCAATTCTTCTTGTGAATATACGGCCCTAAAATTTACTTTTGTGTATTTGAGAATGGCCTACTAAAAAGTTCAATCAGTCATCATATCGCCTGGAGGACAGCCACGCTTAATGATTGAGACTGTATATCTAACCCCGTCTCTCATCGATAAAATGTTTTCCTTCCTCACGATTCTATTTGTTTGGATAAATCTAACCCATTCATCTTTGGGAATAATTTTGGTCTGAGAAGCAGATTTGTAAACTTTCTGCGAAATAAACTATTACCAATAGATTTATAAAGGCATCCACTTTTTTTTTCATTATAATACTGTTAACTTTTAACATTGAGTTAACAAAGTAGCACTGAGGAAATACTTTTCTCAAAGACTCCTTAAGCGACCCCTACCAGCAGCAACAACTTTGCGAAAACCATCTGCTTCTTACACCAGATCCTCCTTCAATTGATCTCGACATAGGACTACCTAGCTTGGTTGAATTGCAATTAGTGCTTAAAAAAGCTCGGTCAAGCTCCGCTCCAGGCCCGAATGGAGTACCGTACTTAGTGTACAAAAAATGCCCAAAATTACAGCGTATCCTACGGAAGTTAGTGAAGGTCATTTGGAAGAGAGGGAAGATAGCAGACCAGTGGAAGTATTCCGAGGGGATATGGATCCCCAAAGAGGAAAACGCCCAGAAAATCAACCAATTCAGATGCATTTCGCTGCTGAATGTTGAAAGAAAATTTTCTTCAGGTTATTAAACAGTAGGCTGTCAAAATATCTAATAATAAATAACTACATTGACACCTCTGTTCAAAAAGGAGGAGTCCAAGGCATGCCAGGATGCATGGAACATACAGGGGTCATTACCCAACTACTAAAAGATGCCAAGGAAAATAAGGGAGATATTGCAGTCCTCTGGTTAGACCTTAAGAATGCTTATGGGTCAATTCCCCATCGTCTGGTAAAAGAAGCTCTAATCCGGTACCATATACCCACTGCTTTCACCAAGCTCATTTTAAACTACGAAAAGGATTTTAGAATGAGGGCAGTAACAAAGACCTCAACTTCAGCATGGCACAATCTTGAAAGAGGGATAATAACAGGCTGCATCATTTCAGCGACTCTCTTCGCATTATCAATGAATATGCTGATAAAGGCGGCTGAAGTGGAATGTCAAGGACCAGTCTCCAGATCCGGTGTAAGGCAACCACCAATTCGCGCGTATATGAATGACATGACCATAACCAGCACATCCGCCATTGAGGCAAGGCGGTTGCTGAAGAACATCGAAGAACTTATCAACTGGGCAAGAATGAGTTTTAACGCTTCCAAATCACGTTCCCTAGTAATGAAGAAAGGTAAGCTTTTGAAAAACGAAAGATTTAAGCTCTTTGGAGATGACATACCTACAATACATCAAAAGCCAGTAAAGAGCTTGGGGAAGCAGTTCGATGAAACACTAAAAGATTCAAGATCCGTAATATTAACAAAGGAGAATCTAGAAGGATGGTTAATCAGGGTTGATAACTGGCTTACCTGGCTTGGATTTATCAACACGTCATTCTTCCAAAATACTCTGGCCTGTAACGATCTATGATTTCACTTCCTCCACGGTAGAACTAATTGAAAGAAGCATAACATCACGACTACGTAGGTGGTTAGGTTTGCCAAGATCTCTATGCAGCGCAGCGTTATACGGGAAAGCAAACGCACTGAAACCCCCGTTTAAAAGCCTACACGAAGAATTTAAAGTAGCTAAAGTGAGAGCTACAATCCAGTACGAGTGCTCGAAAGATCCCAAAGTAGCCGGTGCAGGAATATCAGTATATACAGGTAGAAAATGGAACGCCTCGAAAGAACTGAGTACAGCAAAAGAAAGAATCAGAGAAAAGGCAATACTAGGGACCATAGCTACTGGACGCGCGGGTCTCGGGTTTTTTCCCTCAGAAAAATATAACAAACTGCAAGGAAGTCATCTTTTGCAGGAAGAAATCAGAAACGGCGAAGAAGAGAAACGAACAGCAATCCAAGTCGGGATGAGACAGCAAGGGGCATGGACCAAATAGAGCTCTATGTTGAAACGCCAAATCAAATGGTCCGAAATATGGCACGGTGACACCAGATTAAAATTTCTGATTCGGGCAGTATACGACACCCTGTCAAGCCCCACAAACTTACAATTATGGTATAAAACCCAGTCGCCAAATTGTCATCTTTGTGGGCGCAGTGGTACCTTAAAACATATCCTGAGTAGCTGTAAATCTGAACTAGCTGATGGGCGTTACAGGTGGCGCCATGACAAAATTCTGAAAGAGATCGTGAAAATAGTTCAAAATGCTATCAAAGAGAATGTTTACAACCCAGACCCAAGGCAGATAAAATTTATTAAAGCGGGTGCGAAAATCCCACGAAATAGAAAGGTAAATCTAAACCTGCTATCTCCTGCAACAGACTGGGAACTAAGGGCCAATATAGGCTCAAGATTGAAATTCCCAGAGCAAATTGCCATCACAAAACTTCGCCCAGATATAGTTTTCTTCTCACATAAATTGAAGAAGATAGTCTTGTGGGAACTGACGGTCCCCTGGGAAGAAAACGCAGAGGAAGCTCATGAAAGGAAGAAGTTAAAATATGACGAACTGCTGGAGAGTTGCAGGGTTAAAGGCTGGAGGACTAGCTGCACTCCTATAGAAGTGGCGACGAGAGGATTTGCAGCAAGGTCCTTATGCAAAGCCTTAACAGATATTCGGATAGTGAGAGTAAAAAAAAGAAAAGCACTCAAGTTTATAACCGAAACAGCGGAAAGAGCAGCTAATTGGTTATGGATCAAAAGAGAGAGTGCCTGGATTCCAAATTGTTAGCTAAAATTCATCGAAATTCTGCGTCTAAATTAATGTTTCGGACGAGCTCATGTGCGCTTCGCCTCTAAATGGAAAGTGGCTCTGACTGTCGCCAATCGGAAGCATTTGCAAGGTTTTGTACCGGGCCTAAACGTAATTTTCCAGTGTCTGAAAGCGCTTATCGAGGGTGGGCCGGAGGCTGATCATCTCTGGTCGGGTCGGCGCGTTGAGTGGGGTATGATGTTGAAAGACCCGAAACCCCCTAGTGATCCTCGCGATGACATAATTGACGACACCCTCTAGCGCCCCCATTAAGGTGCGTATGTTTGAAATGAAATGTTAACTTTTAACATTGAGTTATTGTGCTTAATCGTTTCACCACAAGCAAGGCGGTAACGCCACTGATGCGCAGAAAGTTACATAAGAGTAAAAGATTAGAACAGAGGAAAGTAAAGAGAAAGACGAACCAGTTACAGGGGTGTCAGAGAAAGGGCAAGAGAAGGATTGGAGTACAGATGTGATGACAGTTGTAAAGGTAGAGAGAAAAGAAAAGATATACAAGGTGATGTAGAAAGAACTGGTATCAAGTGGATAAGAGAAGGGTATTGAAATTGCATTTAAATTCCAGGAATTTGTAGCCGTCAAGAAAGCAAGAATATGAAAGGGAGTTTCACAGGCGGGAAAAGAAGATAATGGAGTAGAATTGTCGGCTGCATTTGGTTTATCTAACTGTGAATGGGTGGAACCCTGTTGCCAGTCTAGTTGCACGAGTAAACTCCTGTGGCAGGGGCACCAGTGACTTAAGTTCGCGGGAGCAGAAACCATGAAAATATTTATAGAACAGAGGGAAGCTACACCCCGCCGGTGAGAAAGAAGCTGGAGTCAAGCCGCTAAGTCAGTACCAATCATATTACGGATTCTCCTTTGAAGCCTGTCGAGAACACTGAGCTGAATAGCGGGGTCGTCTGACCATACATGACAGCAGTATTCTGTGCACGGACGGATAGTTGATTTGTACATGTGCAAGATGGATTTAGGCGGAAAAAACCTCCTGGCCTGACACAGTGACTCAACATTCCTAGAAGCGGATTTAGCCATTGACTCAATGTAATGATTCCACTTGAGATCGAAAGAAAGGATAAGGCCGAGGAGGCACAATATATTGCTCTCGGGGAAACTCGCTTGGTCCATGCGTATGTGGGGCAGGAGCAGTTGTCTGTGATGATTGACAGATAGCAGTTTTGTTTTAGAAGCATTGGAATTGACAAGCCACTTCTTTTCCTGAGTATAGATCTCTCTCAAGATCAGAAGCGAGGTTATGTTTGTCCGCATCACCGGATTTCTTACTGATGCGGGAGTAAATTGTGGTGTCATCTGCGTAGATGCCTACTAGGAACTTGATCACGTCTTGGAGATCATTTATGAGAATCAGGAAGAGCGTCGGGACTAAGATAGAGCTCTGGGAGACACTAGCGTTTGAACAGTAGGATGCGGAGGCATGCCCATTCAAAGCGATCTTCATTATGATAGGTAGGAAAGACTGAATCAGATTAAGCAAGAGTCCGGGGATACCATAACCCCGTAGCTTATGTAGAAGGTCAGCATGCCAAACCGTATCAAAAGCCTTGGAGATGTCCAGGGCAACAGCACGAGCCTCGCCAGACTTTTCGTGGGCCTGATATATGTATTTCGTGATGTTCGTTAGCATATCGGCCGTGAACTTGGAGAAGTGAAAGCCGTACTGCCTGTCTGAGAATAGTTTATATAGTTAGATTTGAACGATTTCAGCATTGATAATGGCCTCGAACACTTTTGTAAAAATTGATATCACGCTTATAGAGCGATAGACGGGGTAATGAAAAACATCTTTTAGCCTCAGTTCTAAGAGGGAAGTCTGGTACTCCAGACGAGTCAAATGTGAAGTTGGACGAGAATCTGCGAGCAAAGCACTCGGCCTTGTCCGCGAGGTCCTCAAATCTATTGATTAAGGGAGGGATGGAGGATATCGGATTACGATCTCTCGTGAAATTAACTTTACAAGTAACCAAGGATACGTTTTCATTTCGCAATGTTCCCGAATACTTTCAATCTCCTTCCGAGTTCATCTTCAAGGTTGTAAGTTGTAATAACAAAAATAACCGAAAACCCGTGTTGCTGAAATTATTCTAACTTTTTTTTCTTTTTGCTTCAAATGTAAATTAATAAGAATAATCTTGAAAAAAAGTATAGAAAATCATAATATTAGTATTTAAAAAATTAAACCTTATTGAAAATAAAAATTATTCAATAACTGAAATCAATAATTTAAACAATAATAAATGTAATTGTAGAAACTCTAGAGTGTTCTTTAAAAAATAGGTGCTTTACAGAATCAATTGTTTATCAATGTACTAACTTTTTTATGGAAAACCATAGTAATGTAAAGATTTATGTCGGTATAGTACTAAGAAAGACGATTTTATCAACACACGTCTTGATTTAATAATAATAAAATGAGAAAAGAACATTCCTAAGGAAATACTAGTGGTACCTATGAGAAACACATAAAACTTCTACAGAGAAAATGAAATATTTTAGAAACGCTAGAATATGTACGTCTTTAAACGCCCCATGTCTCTTGTGTGTATATGAAAACTTAAATTATTAAATTTCTAAAGAATAAAAATCTATTAAATAAACGTGATGAAATAAATGTCATATGTGAACATAGTAAAAGGTTTACCTCAGAATATGATTAAGAAGGTTCTTCATAAGAAAAAATATCCATTAATTTACATATATCTAATAATTTGTTTTATCTTATAATATAATAATTAAACAGATATTTAAACAATTAAATATTTAAATTTTTAATAATTAAATAGATATTAATATTTTGTATTATGATATTAAAAATTTTATTCAGATTTTAAATTATTAAATGGATATTAAATTTTTTAATAAACGAATAGATATTAAATTTTTTTACAAATTAAGATTTTATGAAAATTAGAATAAAATGCATTCTGAATTGAAATAAAAATAGTATAATTATACTGAAAGGTCCCTTTAAGTCAAATCAAAAGTATAAAATGTTTTCTTTATTTCTTTTTTGATTTAGAAAACGCTGGGATACAGAGAAACTAAAAAACGTTATCTTATGACAAAAAGGGAATCATCAAAGGAAATGCAATCTAGACATGGGTTTTGATCGACTGATACTCTTGCCGTTAAGAGTGAAAAAAGAAATGTATATATAATTTTATATCTATACATTTATATGTATTAAAAAATCAAGTATATATAATTTTATATAAAATATATTTATAAAAATACAATTTTTTCAAAATTCAAATTGGATTTCTATTCTAATTTGTTAAATTAAACACACACATAAATTTGTCTATCTTTCCACATCCATAAATAACGAACGTATTGTTACATATATTCAAATGAAAATCACTTTCACAACAATGAGCTAACATTGCCTGATGATGAAGTAAAATCTCGAAACAGAAACTTCCGTGTCGCAATGTAAACTATATTAATTACAAATAAGCAAGAAAATCTTTATATATATATATATATATATATATATATATAATTTCAACCCAAACAAAGCAGACCTGTCACTAGTACGCATGGGGGATTACAGTAAGAATAAAAAGGTACAGGGACTGTCGAAGAAAGGATAAGGGGTGATGGGAATCAAGGATATAGAAAATGGCAGTTGATGTTGCATTTAAAATGTTGGAGATTGTAGCTATTAGGGAAGTAAGCAAACGGAAGGGAATTCTACAAACAGGAAGTGCGTAAAGTAGACATATTGAAGTAGAAAAGTAGGTTACATTCGACGGTAATGGGTAGAACCTAGATGCACGTGTAAATGCATGTGAGCGGTGACCCAGGGAAAATGCTCTTCAGAGCACTTGCCATAAAATACTTGTATAAAAGAGCAAAACTCCCACGTTGGTGAAGCCCCCTCGAGTTGGTTGATTTATAAACGTGCAAAATCTATTCTGACGAGAAAAATATCCTGGCTTGACACAGTAACCTAGCCTTTCTAGCTGTAGATGAAGCTTCGATTTTGTGGCATTGAAATTTACGAACCATTTTCTACCAGATTGGAGTTTCTTTTAGATATTGAGACGGAAATAAATGGTGGTATCATTTGCATAGATGTTAACTGGAGAACTGATTAAATCAAGGTCATTGATAAAGACCAGAAAAAGCCTAGGACCTAGGATAGAGCCTTTAGTTACGCTCGCGTTTGTATGAAAGAATCTAGAATCTTATCCGTTTAAAACAACCTTCATTTCACGATTTGATGAAAACGATTAAATTAAAACAAACAATCGTCCAGAAATACCGTAGCTTTGAATTTTGTACAGAAGGCCTGCATGATAAAACCTATCAAAGCCTTTCGAGATATTAGGAGCAACAGCTCGAGCTTCGCCGTTCTTATCAAGAGCCTGGTATATATATATATATATATATATATATATTTATTCGTTAGAACATAAGCGGTAATCCTGGTGAAGCAGAAGCCATATTGTTTTAGAGAGGTCAGATGGCTCCTGAGAATTTCTAAAAAACAGAAACTACAGAGTACTTCTAACGAGCATTAAAGCAGGAATCAGTGAGGCGTTAATTATAGATTTTGAAAAGGACTAGATCCAGCTCAGGGTGACATTTCTGTAGGGGCGAAGAGTAGAATTCCACCACCTTTACTGGCCTTATTAGAGTCAAGCGTAGAAATTATGATAGATTATAGATGGAATCATGTATGTATATTACTCAGTTAAACTTCAGTTCTTGGTGGAAAGTGTTAAATACTCTAGAAGAATTTGCGAGCAAAACACTCGATCTTTTTCTGCTGTGAATGTGGGAACTCCAAATTGATTGAATAGAGGAGGGATCTAGGGTTTTTCGGTTGTTCAACACACTCTTGCAGAGCCGCCAATAATCGTTTGAACAATACCTACAAGATGTCATACGCTGGTTCATTCTGTCAGGAAACTAAAAAATAGCATCATTTATGACACATTTACATTTACTACGAACAAAGACAAAGAGGCAGCTATTTTGATCAGACGTGTCGATCCGGAAGAAGTGACTCCTGTGGGCGATGGCAGCCGTCCAAGCAGAAGAGAAGCAAGGAGATGAGCGAAGTTTAAGTCGGAATTTACGCGCTGAAATGAAAGAATCAATGTACATACATATAGTTGTTTATTTGGGCAGTAATCTAATACGATTGATACATATTGCGTTGAAGAAGTCTGATAAGGCGTTTTTTGTACAGTTTTTCATAATATTTTGTCCAGCATGCGTTCAACTCTTTACTTTTCTAAACTTAAATGAAAAATCCGTTTCCTTTTAACAACTTATCGTTTGTTCACAATAGAACTTAGCTGCTTTCGTCACATTTCTCGCTTCCCTATCACTGACAATCTTCTAAATTTTAGATATAATGCCAACATCTTCTGTCTTCTTGAAAACTTATTTATTGCTTTTTCTCCTCTCTTATCCTCGTGAAATTCTTCTCACTCTGTGTCACTCTCAGTAACCTCCTGCGTATTCCTGATATTGTCGACTTGCTTGGTGTGAAATTATTAAAATGTGTGTGTAGCAATAATCATATGACGTCATTGCAATATATAAATATTGCAACAGCAACACCTTATCTAAGTATCTTTGGAAAATGAAAGGGGATAAATTATATAAACATGGCATTTACGTTGTATTTGTCATTTTATTTTTTGTTCGTGTGCTTTTCCCATTCTAGGTAAATAACAAGAGATAAAAGTTGTCAATATCAAAGATGGCTGTCGAGCTTTTGATAATGCCCAAACAGTCTAAAGTGTACAAAGAAAATCAAGAAAAATATGATCAAGAGACAGTTTATCTAGAATTTTGATCTGCAGATTCAGGGGTTTTACGAAAGTATAACAACAAAATGAATCAGTATTTGTCAGTTTTTAGAAAAAGGCAAAAAACAAATGGTTTCGAACGTCTAGGTCATTATAAAAAGCTAATCGTCTAAGAAACTGACAGTATTTTACTTTGAATGTGTGTCATGGTGCAAAGGATATCAAATCAGAACGAGAAATCGCAATCAGATACGCACAAATACACTTTGAAAAGGAAATGATCCGTCTCTCCTTTTTTCAGCTATGGGTTAAATGGCAGGAGAGATTGGGTTCTATAGTCTTGGTTGGCAACCATTCTACCGCAAAAAGTAATGACAACTTACTGCAGGAAAATCTGTCCAGACAGTCATGTCTAGAAAAAGATCAGATCGCCCAAGCGTGTATCACGTATGGCACTAAACTGATTGAATGACCAAAGAGGTTCAAAGTCCATGAAAAAAATGTATTGATGCATCTTCGTTTTGATGAGTAATTATTTAAAAATTAAAAAGAAAATGCTTATGGTGTTGAAACGCCCGTTCTCATACAACCACCGAAGCTGAACAACGAAAAGGCTGAATAGTAGATAGATGGCTGACCATTTGGGAAGAACAGACGATTTAATTTTGGATTTGTATATAGTGTAATTGTAAACGGCTCCAGATTGAAAAATTAGGGGCTGAGTTCTAATTTCAGCCCGGTTCGTTATTTTCACTTACGCGCAGATAGCCTTGAGAAATGTACCTGTAGCAGTTGGTTCAGTAAATCATTTATTTATTTCTAAAATCATCTGATAATATTGAATATTTTCTGGCTTTAAATAATCTGCAACAAGTAATAAAAAACAGAGTGATGTTGTCATTTGATATTAATGAAACTTGCTTAAATACAGACACTGACGCAAACCTTTGTACAAATTATTTAAGACAAGTTAATTGATTCCTAGGATCTTTCACATTTTCCCTGACCCTGCATATGTCGTCTTTTGATATTGTTTTGTTTGTGTTTTTTTTTCTTCCAATCGCATTGTCTTTTACGCTTTGGACTGATGGATCTAGTTGTTTTTTGTTTTGCCTTGATGATACAACTGACAATTAAAAAGCTGACATCAAAGGCTCTCTCTGTAAGGCTTGCCAGTGTGTCCTTGGAGCGTTACAATTTTTGTAAGCCCTCTTGGAGTAACTTCCATCGCAGACAATGCCCGTAGAACAACTGATCGATAATCGAGACAATAGTGTCTGGGCGTGATAAAAATCTGATGTAATCACGGATGATGCAATATTTTTCGAAGCCAAACAAATTCCATCATACACCCCAAAAATAGATTCATATTACTGCACACCACTAATAAAATCTATATATCTTTATACAGAATAAAATAAAATGAAAACTTGTAGCTATGAATACAATTTATAAGTAAAATGGTAAATTTAACATAAATAAAATTAAACAGATTGTCTGCTAATAAAGTGTTTAACATTCCTTGAGTAATAATTGTTATAAATTAGAGGTACACACGTTTTATTCTTATCGTATGTCAACCCAAAATTTCGTAATTTTTAGATGTAAAATAATTCTTTTAATATTTTTAATATATATTTTGGATATATAATTTCGATGATTTCATTTTGATTCTTCTTCTTCTTCTTGTTTATGTTTTCATCACTTAATAACTAAACCCATATTGTGATAGAAGATCTACCATAGAAAGTAAAACTTTATAGAAACCTTGACGTAAATGTATTGTAGATGATCGAATGATTTAGGCGCTTTCTAAATACTTCAATCTTGGTAAATTGTTTTAAAAGATCTTATTTCAAATTTAGAATTCTCAGCGGCAGATGTTATATGAAAGATTTCATTATTTCTTTTTACATATAATTTATCTTTAGTATTTACGGTTTTCAGCTGAGCTCAAGTTTTAAATTAATAGACATAATTTTCCCTACCTGATTCTATATGTCAATTATTTTTGTGTGTTACTGTAAATAATCTCTTGCGTCTTAGTGACTTTATTGTCTTGTTTGGGATGAAGTGGTTAAAAAATTAAGGATATATCTTATAATTTCTTCAGAAGAATTTCTGTCTATATTTCTGGAGGAAGTATTGTAATTATTTACACTATTTTCATTGCTTGGACTATTTTCCTTTCTTGTCATATTCTCGATGTTTTGAACGTTGTACGCGCCAACCTGCTTCAGGTGATTAAGATTTCAAACAAACTCTTTATTTCGCCGCAGTTTCAAGTGTCATGCCTCTTTCGGGTATCGCTTTTTCAGTTATTCCCCATTACTAACTCCAAGTTATTATTCATCTATCTATGTTTTTATATCTTCCTGTGCATACTTTATAATCTGATCTGCCTTATCAAGCAACGAAATTATATGGATTAAGATATGATTATCTTTTAACGAATTTATCATAATATCTTGGCGATACTATTAGCGTAATGGTTATCCGCCTGAAAGAAGATTCGGAGAGTCGAGTTCAAATACCACCTGATCGGCTGCATTAGATTTCACACTAATGTATTTGTGATAAATTACCTTCCTCTCCTTGGTATTAGCAGTGAAAATTGGTCTCTGAACTTCATTTTTAAAGAAAAATACTCTAAATTCAAAATAATAAGGAAGGCAACAAGAAACAGTTCTATTATCTTTGGCAAAATCGTGACAATTCACAAATAATCAAAATAAAGGAGGTCTGTGTAGAGACACGATCAACAATATCCTGAAGCGACATGACATCAAAAGGTCATAATGGTTACAACAGTGTCTATGATACACACACACACACATATATATATATATGTGTGTGTGTGTGTGTGTGTGTATATGATTATATACAGTGTCTATAGAATACTACAATATCTATTATATTTATGTCTATTAGGTTATGAATTTATTTTCCCATTTTCTTGCAATAAGAATTATCTTATTTCAAATGAAACATTTTCATGATTGTTGTCCCATTACTAACTTTAGAGGCCCTTATTATTGCTGTTTATTAAGAGAATATCGTGTGTTAAAGTAAGTAGTTACAACACATTTATAAAATCAACAGATTTATAAACATGTATTAGAGTATATGTTTAATTGTACGTAAACGCGGAATATTATTTTATATAAATAGGGCGAGAAAAGCGCGTGAAACAGCGGGTAATCTATATAATGTGTTTGAATGGATGATAGAAAATGACGAATATGAGGGATAAACAGACAAACGTTACTAATAGCAAGAAAAGACAGAAATTTGAGGAAAGACATGATCAACTTCGTCCCAATATGACATAACACATAAAAGAAAGAGTTAACGATCTCAGGCAAAATAAATCTATTTAAGTATCTATCTGTTCTATATACACTTTCTAAAACGAACAAAGATTATACTTTGCGAAAAAATAGATATATATAAATTAAATTTAGAATGGAACATCTCGTGTAGATATTATTTCTGCAAAACGCTTGGTCGGGAAGATAAGTTTTCTTATGTCCACATTGGTTTATTTTATTTTTTCTATAAATATTTGTTTGTTACAAAAAAATAAAATAAACCAATGTGAACATAAGAATGAAAACTGCTTGGTGACTGTCAGTTTCACGCCTTAAAGTATCTTCATTTTTATTTTCTCACTATATATATATATATATATATATAGGGGAAGTAGTACAAACAAATAGGTTAACTCTACCCTGCTTGTAATAATTTACTTCTCTGAAGAGTGCTCGATACTTAGTTGAGCAATATTTATAGTATTATTTTTATTATAATTGGTTATAATAAAACTTAGTTGACTGCTGCTCAAGAGCTGCTGTGTTTTGGTACTGCTTATTAGCACCTCATCAAGCAGCGAAATATGTTTTTGCTACAAATCGTTGTATATAGAAATTGTAAAACAACACAGTTGTTACCATATCCAGTAAATTAAGAGGGAGTTGTGAAATTCTAGGGGTTGGTCTACGTTAACCAATAGAAAGTAAAGCAATGAAAGGTAGGGGAATGAGTAAATAAAGTATGGTGGGGTAGAAATGAGATGTCGTGGAAAGCTAGATATTTTGCTGTCAGTTATGAAACATTTGAATGCATACAATTGTATTATGACATGTCGGCAATAGTGTCGTATGTATTTCTGGAACAGTTTTAGATTTATCACTTTAAGGGGTGGAATTGTTACAAGATCGGAAAAGTGTTAAATTCAATGTACGTCAAACATATCACTTAATTGAAACAAAGTAATGATGAGAAGATGGAAGAATCAATGTGTTAAAACGATGAGGTAGGCTATAGATTATGGAATCTAGTTATAGTAGAACATAAATTAACTATACCTTAGAACAGGGGTAGGTAACCTTTTCAAAGTGAGGGCCATGTGAGACTTCAGAAGCAGGCTGTTGGCTGAAGTGACGAACTAAAACCCCAAAATGCATACTGTATTATAGAAAGCATATACATAGCAGATATATGTTTTTACTGTAGGATTTTCTACGGTAGAAATAGTCCATCGGTAAACTATGAAGTTAGTAAAACATTTCTTTTGTAATGGACTCTCAATTGGTTTTTCGACAATTTACCAATAATTGAGAGTCGCTTATAAAAGAAATGTCTAACTAGCCCTATAATCTATCTATGAACTATTTTTATAGTAGAAAATCCAGTAGTATTTCTTTTATACCGGTTGTACAAAGAACCCATTTAAAACTCGCTGATATTAGCACATCTTATCTTAAGGTGTATCGCTATAGCACATCACTTTCCACATACTAATGGCAATTAAAAGAAGTCAATAAAATCCTTACAATATCTAAAATAAAAAATATTAAAAAAAACAAGAACTTGGAAATCTTAACATGAGCCATGTTTTCTATGTTTACATGAAAATTTTCAAATTATTAAATTCCCTAAATTAAACCTGTTAAATAAACGCAACGAAGTAACTACCATCTGTAATCATCGTTTTATATATACCCTAAGGTATAGTTAATTTGTTTTCTACTATAATATAACTAGATTCCATAATCTATGGCTTACCTTATCGTTTTAGTATATTGATTCTTTCATCATCTGATTGTTAATTTTTTTTACAATTAACTGTTATAACACCTACTAGGTCGTCTACATATGTTTGACGTACATGATATTTTAACACATGTCTGTTCTTATGATAATTCCACCCACTTAAGTGATAAATCTGTTACGGTTCCACGAACACATTCGACACCATTACTGACATGTCATAATACAATTGTATACATTCAAATGTTTTATATCTGATACCAAAAGATAGCTTTACACGACATTTTAATTCTCTACCCCAATCCAACCTACCGTCTTAACTCATTCCTCTACCCTTAATTGTCTTATATTCTGTTGGTTAACATAGTCCAACTATTTGAATCCCCCCCCCCCGCTTAATTGACTGGATATGGTAATAACAGTGTTGTTTTTAAATTTCTACATATAAAGATTATTAACAGAAATAAAATATTTCACTGCCTGATGAAGTACTAACAATTAGTACCAAAAACACAACAGCTCATGTGTTGCAGTTAACTATATTGTATTATAAACACTTATAATAAAGAATATCTATCTATCTATCTATCGTAACGAGACAGTTATTGTCTCGTCAAACATGTCCAATAAAGATGACTTTTGTGTCACCTGAGTTTGTTCATATGTTCATTCGCAATTTAATGAGGCAGGTAGACAAACTTTGTAGTCGAAAAATAATTATAGTCTCTCACTGTAACCTCCTTCCTCTTTTTCTCCTTATATATATTAGATTCTCAAGCTTGTTTTACTCTTTCGAGAACTTTCATTCTCACGACATTTTGTTTGATTCAAAAATAGACACACACACATATATACATACGTGTGAGTATGTATATATATATATATATGTGTGTGTAGAGAGAATAATAGAGAAAAGAGAATGTGATATATATATATATATATATATATATATATATATGTATGTATGATTGTTCGGATAACCCATAAGACCAGGAAAAGGACAGTGAACAATCAAAAAATAAGTTTAAAACAGTTTTGAAAATTATTGATAAATGAATGTAAAGGGGATATTGTTGAAACCTTTCGTGTAATTTTATTTCACAAATTTAAAAGATCAGTTAGATGATGACCAGCCATTCTTGATTTTTTTCATTTTAATTTGTTGAAAGTATCTGACTGCTATCAAGCCACCAAACAACATTCTTTTGACAGCCATGCATACAACAGTAAAATTAATCACTAGTAACAGATATGCTCTGGTAACAAAGTTACAAATTTAAACAATAACGGGTGTCTGAACTTTTGTTCTGATAATCCGAAGTTCGGTCAATAGGTGATCTTGTAACATATTTCATATTATTGGATAGAGATATACTCCGTGATTTGAGCGCATTGCCAAGTTATAGCAGTTCGCTTTCCATCCGTGAAGCATGTGTTCGAATCTCATCATGATAGGTGATTTCTTGTTAACGGCCAGGGAGGCGATCCTAGCGTGCGGCATCTTTGGAAAGTGCCTGAAAACTATACCATGGGTTGACCCAACTCTTGAAAATGATATTGGTTAGACGGAACCATTTGGGAGCAGTCAATATATTATTTCAAACAAAAACAAAATATGTGAAAAAAAGGGGGTAGATTTTCGCTTTAGAACTTCAAACTTTTCAAAAATAGTTTTATTTTCGTGCAAATGTATATGCTGAAATCAAATCAGCAATTAGATTTTGAAGAAACCAACCTTTTTTATGTTAGCGACCAGAAAAAATCGAACTACTACTCGCTCTTTTTGTCAGCCATTACCGACGTAGGAAGAAAATTTGGGCCTATTTACTTCCTTTACAGAAAAGTCATTGCAGAAATTAGTACGCAATTTTCTTTCGGTACTTAATTTCAGAAGAAAGTTATTGACATTAAAACAAGGGAAAATTATTATAGTTATTTGCGTATATAAAAAGTTATTTGCGTGTGTTTGCGTATACAAGGGATATTAGACTTCGGGCCCGAAAACGAAAATTTACCATTTCTACATTTTTAAATATACTTCGAAAATTTCTGAAATTCATTTAGTCAATAAAAAATGTAAATATTTTATTCCGTAATTTTGAAACAAAAACAAACGTAATGTTGTTTACAATGTCACACAAAACATCAACTTACGTTTACGCAAAGCAAAAGAAAATAGTTATTTTTAATGGAATTTTTTAACAATTTTTAAACAATTTTTTATATAATTATTTTCTATATAACTGAGTTTTTAAGTGAGGCGGCGATAACAAGCGCTTGGAAATCGCAACACGCTGCATTAATCATCTTATTAAAAGTGTTCTGAGTTGCACGGGCAACACCGGGCTATGATGCTAGTTGTGTATATGTGTTTTTAATATATATTAGTGCATCTTTTGGGGATAGATTAGTTGGTTATATTTTTTGCACTTCTTCGTGTTTAACATTATTTTCCATTTTTCTTCTTTTAATATTTTATTAATATTGGCATTATTATATATAATAATATATGTATATGTGTGATCGTATTATTATTCCCAGAGAGTAAATCACTGCGCCTGCTTGGCCTGACATTTTCAGCGGACCTCAAGTGGAATGACTACGTCGAATCCATTGCTAAATCCGCAGCTATGAAAGTCGGCTCTCTGTGCAGGGCCCGGAAATACTTTCCGCCTGAATCTATCCAGCAATTATATAAATCCACCATCCGCCTGTGTATTGAGTACTGCTGCCACATATGGTCGGGTGCCCCTTCTATTCTCCTCGGGGTTCTTGACAAAATACAGCGAAGAATCTGTAATGTGATTGATACCGACTTGGCTGACCGCCTGCAGCATCTCTCTCACCGGCGTGACGTGGCTTCCCTGTGCCTTTTCTATAAATACTTTCATGGCTTCTGCTCTGACGAACTTAAATCACTGGTGTCCCCCAGATGTGAATTTCCACGAGATACTAGATTGGCAACTAGGTCCCACCCTTTTACAGTGAAACCGATGAAATATAACCGCAATTTCTACTCCAACAGCTTCTTTCCTCGCACTTCTTGCCTGTGGAATTCCCTACCGCATGTTTGCTTCCCCGACGGCTACAACCTCCAGGAGTTTAAATGTAAGGTCAATAGACACCTCCTAACACACTAACTCACACCCACTCTCTCCCTATGTACATCCTAAGTCGTCTATCACCCTCCTTCTGACATTTCCCATACCCAATCCCTCTATGTAACGCCCTGCGCTATAGTAGCAGTGGAATGCCTTGCTTGGGGTGACACGATTAAAATATATGACTGAACCCAAGATGCCATATCAGGGACGATAATATTGTCGACTGTTCTTTGAATTTTATCAAGGAGCTCAATGTAAATAGCAGAGGCATCGGACCATATGTGCCAGCAATATTCTAAGCAGAGACGAATGGTAAATTATCTATCTATCTATCTTCACACGACATCTTTCTTACTGATGTGTCTCGCTATGTTTAAATATTCTCCTTTTACAAAACTTAAACCAATCAATCTGTTTACATCTATCTCCGTACGTGTGAAATTCCATGCATCTTGTTTATTTATCTCTCTCGATGTGATTTTTCCGCTTCTTAATTCTTTCTGTTACTATAATTTACTTTGAAAAACAGGTTCCAACTTAGCAACATGAATCAATTTACAATTCCTGATTGCTTTTGCACACGAAACCTGGACCAATCGACCGGGGAAATAATCTCCGTTCTACAGTACAGGACCTGTTACAGGATGAAATGAATAGGAAACTTAGAAAGGGTTTCTTCTAATCATTTAAACGGACTTAAACAACATCTCGATTTAAGAAGATACGAAAAGATGACCGGAAGTCACCATGCTTAATATGTCCGGCCAAACCTGCTTTCTCAATTCGATACATGCATTCAATCAATCGACTAACCTCGAGCTGTGTCCAAATCGTTGAATACGGTCTTGTTCGATATTTGTATTGACAATACCACGTTTTCAGAAGTGGATCGTTACAAAATGTTATTATGTTTTACTTATTATTTCTGTGGTGTGTGTAATGTGCAAAATGTTTATGAAGTTTAGCCTGGTGCAAGGTCAAATCAATAAGGTTCATTTAGAAGAGATGACGCTTAGCATATCAGCTATAACCTGTGAAAGAAATGTGTTTAATACTTACAGTTGTAAGTAATGTAGAAGGTCATATATATATATATATATATATATATATATATATATATATAAAATAAAATTCTGATGTTCAAACTCGTTGAATAGCCATTTCTACGAGAAAAAACTCTAGCGTCCTCTGCAACGAACTTTATCCCCCCAAAAAACAAAACAAATGACAAAATGAACAAAGATATTATACTGGCAGAATTTTATTTTTATAATTGGCTCTGTAATTTGAATATAACTTGCTTTGAGCCCTCCACCTCGATCAATTTTAATATTAATGTAATTAATATTAATTAGGATCGGGTTTTTGGAATTTACCTACCTGCTTTTCTTTTTGGATTAAAGTCATATATATATATATATATATTATTTTACGTCTATAGACGTAGGATAATATGTATATTTATTAATATATTCTTCAAAGCACTTCATGCTCTATTACATCAGACACTTTTTTTTATTAACACCAGAAAAAATATTCATGCATGTGTGCAAAATATTGTGTATATATGTATGCGGGCAGTGATGGCAAAACCCAGAGTTGACACACTGTTTTATTATTCAGGCCTGTAAATTCCGTTTAGTGTGAAACAGACAGTTGCTTCTGGGATTTGACTGCAATGTTCAATTTCATATTCATATACGCTCTACCTTTGATAATGAGAACGTTTACCCATAACTATAGCATATCTTAAAACTGTATTTTATATATATGTATATATACGGGTTGCGATATGGAAGTTATCGTCATTCTATATTTTTAATTCCGCGCAGTCACGTTGTTTGTTTTTGATTTTGTCGACTGCACATTATAGTAAGGTCAGTTGGGGACCGTTTGTGATAAAAAAGAGCTCCATGATGCTATTCACTTCGCCAGACATTTGGAAACGGCATGCTGTACTGCTCAGCATTTGCGAGGTAAACTCCAATACATTTTAGAGTGCTTGGTGTCAATCTGAGGACAGTGTAGAGGATTCGGAAAGTGTTGGATGACATTCAGTCAACATTGTGGTATTTGGAGTGAACACACATAATATCGACGTTATCTTCCCACAGTGCTTCAGACTCAACACGGAGACCTACACTGTGTATTATTATGTGTGGATCGTGTTAAGCCATAAACCAACAAAGTCCCTCGTAACAACAAAGATGAACTGAAGGCAATAACTATGGCAGCATTCACTAACTTAAACAAGGAGACCATCCAGAAAGAATTTTTGTCTCTCACGGTGAAGGTCACCATGACCGAAGACTGGCAACTGATCAGTCCTCTGACCTGGCTTTAACAGCACAATTGAGAAAAGAACTGTTTAGTTATACCAAAACCAAACTTATAACGTTTTATCGTTGCCGAGAAGTCTGAATTTTCGTCTCTCGCAATAAAAAAGCCATTTAAACGTCTTAGCTGCTGATCACTTCACTGACCTAACAGCTGAATGGAGAAAAACTGGTTAGTTGCACCAAAACCAAACGTGTAATGTTTTATCAGCGCCATGCAGCCCCTGAATTTCTGTTTATCGCAAAGAAAGAAGCCATGGCAAGAGCCCGGCATCTGACTACTTATTTTACATATCTCTAACATCTCAATGGAGAAAATAACTGTCTGGAAACGCTCAAAACCGAACTTTTAACGTTCTATCATCGGTGATCAGTCTCTTAATTTCTGTCTATCGCAATAAAAGAGGCAATGACCAGAGCCTGGCAGCCGATCTCTCCTCTGATGTAGCTTTGACAGATCAATGAGGATATAAGTGGCTGGTTATATAAAAAACAAACTTAAGTCTCGTTCATTAAAGTTTACCTTGAGTGGCCCTTGGGATTTGTATAGGGTGAAAATTAATGGAAAATATTTCTACATTTTGGAACACTGAAAAAGATCTGGTTATAAGTGGTTTCTGTCAGGGTTGTACAAGATTGTTTCCTGCGTCTGTATGTTGAGATATTTATCCGTGTTGTTTATCCCGTGTTTATTTTCCTACTGTTTCCTCTGTTAGTCATCGGCGTATGCCACCGAAGATATTTTCCACCCCAGATAAAGTTTGATAACGTAGCTTTGCGAATTTATACCTCTTCAACAGTAGTAGAGCGATAATTAAACGTAAACTAAGCTGAAATACGAAACGGTTTCGCTTGTTCTGTTCTCATAACCGTTATTCAACATGTACATGTAAATTACAATTTACATTGTGTATAGTATTCGATTGCAAAGACAATGTGCCACAATACAACAAGATATATCCTGATGTCAGCAGAGTTCTATCATGAATTTTACAACTACCAGAAAAATTTGTGCGGAATTCTAGTATATAATTCCATGCAGAAATACGTATGTTGTATAGTAATTTACATGGATTTTTATAAACTGTTACTGGATAATAATAATTCCTCTGAATACTGAAGATACTAATGATCCTTTTGTCACAAAATATCTTTCCATCATCAAGGATTTCGGAACATAATGTCTTTAGTAACCAGCGGATAATTATAGGAAATATTTGTTTCGTAAAACATTTTTTCACATTATAGAGTGCATGAACTCCAATAAGATGTGTAACAGATACTAACGAACAGTAAATGACAAAGTAATAGGTATTAAGCGAATTTAACGATTTTTGTGATAAATGTAGGTAAAGGTTTATTTTGTCGTCTGACACGTTTGAACGAGCCGATAAATAATTTCTGAGAGAGAGAGAGAGAACGAGAGAGATAGATAACTTGTTTATTATTATTATTATTATTGTAACATTTTAAAAGGGTCTACATTGAACGCAAGATGAATTATTTTATGTTATTTCTTCCTTTAATGCCCTCCTGTGGCTGTACAGATATTCAAAGCGATAAAGGAAAATGCTAACGGCCATGTTTCTCATTATCTGTTTTTTTTTCCTATTCGTTGTACTTTATCGTTTTTTTTTTCTATTTTTCGATTTTACATGATCACGCTCTATACCACATCTCTTATCTTCTTCTGTATATATATATATTATAATTATTACAACACATAAGAAAGAAAAAAGAAAAATTAACTGCTTAGCAATGTTTAGCAATATTTAGATTGTATCTATGCCATCTCTGAAAACCAAAAGATGCTTTGCACAAGGAATGAGAATGATAAACCTCAGTGATCGTGATAAAGGTTTGGTTTGAAATTCCTACCACCTGAAGAAGTCCCGATCGTACAACGGCCGAAACGGCGTACAAATGGCAACAAAGATGAGGACAATAATCCGAATGATGTAAATAGCGTAAATACTACCTCATCAAAGAAATATAGACGTATCTCTGTCATCTTCAATATTTTTCTTAAGAATTGCATGCAAGTATGAACATTAAAACATTAATTAAAAGACATTTAGTTTCGTGCATTTTTAATACATTCATGCATTGTTTAAACATAATTTGTAGAAAGACATACTGTTGAAATATTGTTAAATATCGTCTTTTTTTTCTAAATCGTGCTCTTGTCTAAGTGTTGTAAAATAGTGGATGAATTACGTGAATAATTATAATAATCATCATAATCATTATTATGATATTGTCCTTTTCCATCATGTTTTTATTTCTGCTATGGACGCACTCCTACCAAGTCTGCGGGAAGACCTAAGGCAGTTTATTATTATTATTATTGTTGATTCCTTCGAGTTTTGTTTCATACACATTTCCTTCTGGGTCCCAACCACAGACCTAAATTTAAAATTCTCTACATAACAATTTCCAATGATCATTATTGTAAAAAAAAAAAAAAAAGAATTAAAAATTAAGATCACATACATTTTACATAGGTAAAGCTTTTTGTTAGCTGTGAGCTGTACTTGTGTGTACAATTGTTTGCATTAGCTACCAGTAATCGCTTCAATATATCTATCGGGCCCTTTTCCAATCAACCTGAGTGTTCCCACTATTACTGAATTATTGATAAGGCATATTTTCTTGTTTTTTTGCATCACAATGTCTGGGTGATTAGCTTTGATTGTTCTGTCTGTATTGTAAAGCTTCATAAAATTGTTACAGGTCTAATCACTGTAATTGTGTCTCGATGATGCTCATATCAGTTTCTAGTAGTTTTCTTTGCATAAAAATGTATATCTTACAGTGCATATATTGGCCCACTTTATCATGTAGAGATATAGATCACTTGGTTCTAATACTGTACAACCGTATATAAGATGGTCAGATATTTCTACATATTTAATTCGGGTCAACATAATTTTCCAGTATGTGTGCTTGGTAATTTCTAGTTGACAAGCACTGGTCCTTGGTAGCATTGATAAAATTTTCGGTTCCATCTTTCACGCCTGCACTACATTATTTTTTTTTACATTAGTTTGTATGGTACATGTAGAATATTTTCCCTGAAGTGGCTTAACTAGAATTTAGGACATTGCATTTGACTTCTTTTTAACGTTCTTTGCCTCTGCGAGATTTTTTCCTTACAAATCATTATTTCATGTCTTATTTATTTTAGTTTGTATCTCATCTTCTGTCATACTATTTATTTCCATCTTAGTCTCATTTTTGTCTGTATTGTCTAATAATTTTTCTCTCTTATATTTAGTTTTATTTTATCTATTTCTGGATTTTAAGAGTCTATTTTCTCGTAGGATATCAATGCCGACATTGATAACATAGGGTTTTATTTTAGTTCCTACCATATATCTCAATTTTTGGTATGTTTGATTGGTGATGTTCTTTTACGGATTTTCAAGTGCAGTGAAAAAAGATACCATGACTTGTTTATACTCTTTAGAATTTCATTTAATTCACTTCCTTTTTATTAATTGATTTGGCATTTACTCACCAGTTTCAATGTTAAAGTTAATCTGATTTTAGTGACACGGTGTCTCATTGTTGGTGGAATAGTTTGTTCCAGTGAGATTTTTAGATACCAGATTGTTTTCCTCTAAGGATCGTGACCCCTGTTTGTCAGTGTGAGGACCAATCCAGTATGAATTTTTCTTTATAAATATTGAGATTTGTATTTTTTGCGTTTTATCCTTAAACGATATAGAGTCATTTTGTTCAAGATACAATCTCTAGGATGACTGTCGACCAAAACTAAAGATTTCGTCGTGCCCATGAGATCTGGCTATTTCCCGTCAAAAATCACCCCGACATTTCTAGAACACGAAAACTTATATGTATGCATTTCTTACTTTTATTTCCATTATTATTATAATTATAATTATTAAATAATTAATTGTTCAAATATATTTAAGACGTGGTATCCGTCGGTCTCACGATACAACGAATCTGTGCCCCAAATTTATGCCTTAGCTGCTGGCAGCGGCTCAAAACCTGTTATCGCTGTACTGGCTCACATGGAAGCGAGAGTTTGCATGAATTTCCAGAAGGAAGTTAAACATGACATCGATAATGGTCATAGCACATTACATTGCATTTGAATATATGGTTCTGTTGTCATTTCGCGCTATCACGCGGTGTGACGTCATAGACGCGCATTGAAAATTTGCAAACTGCGTTTGTTATTTTTGGTAACTATTGCCGTTGCTTAGCGGAGTTTTATGTCAACACAAGATAAAATCGTCGCTGATGGTTGATGTTTTTGTGTTACCGTCCTTATAACCTCTCTGAAGATGGCTCATGTGAGCGGAAAGCTTAGAACCAACTTAATAAAAAATTATCCAAATGTTGGAGAATTTTTATCTTTATTTTCAACTGCAATTAAAGTCAAAATACTGTTTAGAACGGCTCATGATTAAATATAATAGGCATTTATTGTCTCTTATATTTAACAGTATGTGTTTAGAATATATATATATATATATATATAACAAATATTTATTTCTTTAACAGATATATAAAGTGATAGCGCTGCCATTTTTACGAGAAGACATTATTAGCATTATTTATAAATCTTTCCCTCCATATTCTTAGGTTTATTCTTTATGTCTTCTATCTTTTTCATTTTCCTAATTTCTTCTTGATGTCTTTACCTTATTGTTTCCACCTCTTTGTTCACATATTTTTGATTGCTTTCCCTGATCTTTTCTTTTCTTTATTTCCTGTCATTTGTTCTTTTCTTCTTGATGCTTCTATCATTATTGTTTGCACCTTTCTCTTCAAATATATTTTTATTGCCCCTTCCGATTCATTCTTTCTTTCTGTCTCTATCCTTTGTTTTTACACCTTTTTCTGTACATATTTTTGGATCATCCTTCCCAGGTAATTCTATCTTTCTTTGTTTTAACCGTTTTTATTTTCTACTCGAGGTAAAAAAAAAAAAAAAAAAAAAAATTATATTTCTTTTCCTTTCTCAGTTTTATATATTTTTATTTTGGCAATTAAATTATTTCTTTTTCACCTCTATTGTGGAGTTGTCTGGTAAATTCGTGCCGATTTTTAAGAGAAATTAAATCAAAGGAAAATCATACCATTAAATATTTACTCTTCTAAACATGAATAATTTTATTGCACGACCTTTTTTTTCTGACAACTTGAAAATTCTGTCTTTCTAGAATTTCGGCGATTTTCGGTAGAGAACTTTTTTATTTCCTCCAAAGAATTTAATTTTTTAGTATTAAGATTATTTTGCATATGTAAATGAATATCTGAAGGCGCAATGTTTGGTGAATATAGCGGGTGGAGTAACATATACTAGCCAACTACAACAATTTTGCCGGGTCGTTAAAATGTGAGGTATGATATTATCCTGACAGAGAAGAACGCCTTTTTTTGTTATTGAATTCTGGTTGTTTTTCTTGAATTGCTGCCTTTAATTCGTCTAGTTGCAAGCAGCACTTTACACAATCAATAGACTGGTTCCTTGGCAGAACCTCATAGTACAGGATTCCTTTCCAGTCCCACCAGATGCACATCATCACTCTTAAAAAGAAGATTTTTTTGGTGGGGCTAAAGTTGGCTTATATCGCTTACCTCAGAATCTTTTTCTCTCAACATTGTTGTAACCGCTTCATTTTTGATAACTTGTCAAAATTTGCTTAAAAATAGACGCATTTTTATTGCGTTTGTACAGCTAATCACAGTCAAAAATGATATCCAAAAGATTCTTTTCACTTATATCATCGTAGCATTTTGAGTACTCAAACTTAACTAAGTGCTCACGGATGGTGGAATTGATACTTCTAGTGTTTCTACCAATTTTCGTGTTGTATATTGCGGGTTATTCTCAATAAATGTCTTGATATAGACGTCAGTTGTAGTGAGGATCTGACTGAGCGTCCTTCATTAATAATGCTACAAGTTGTGCTCGTTGGCTTAAACTCGTTTGCTGGCAAAGCGGTTCATTTTTAAAGATTTGGTCTTGGTGTCAGTTTGTTTAGGATAGTTATAAATCACCGCTCAGTCAACACTCCTCATAAAATTATTTGAACTGTCCTGCCCATTTAAACTTTCATTCTTCTACTTCCAGTTTATTTAATGGGCATCATATAGCGTTAAGTCTTTCATATTGCTTCCATATTTGCAGGAATAAATTAAATTGCAATGCAAAAAAGTCTATTTAAAGGTTCATCAGTTGTCTAATTCTTTGATACTTTGTTATGTTTATTAAATCATATGAAAATGATATTGTTTAAGACTAAATCAAGACTGAAATTAACTGCTTGCATAAAAAAACATGAGCATTAATTGCTCAAACAGCGTTGTTGATGGTTAGAATCTTCCCCTTAAAATAGTTTTTTCTGGAACACAGACTCCGTAAGTTTATTAAATGATATCTTATTAGTATTAACGGTTTTCTTTCTAGCCGTTTGAGTAAATAATACATTAACAATAAAACTATTAGGCGACAAAAATAATTGAATAAGTATAACATATTCGTTTTATTTCTACTGGAACCAGAAAAATATTTGAAATATTTCTTCTTGAACTTGTAGATTAACTTCGTCTTCTGTTGTTAAAGACAATAATAATCTTAAGAGATTGATTTCAATTTCCATATGTCCGACTACAGAAGATTTTACACAAAATCCTTTAAACTCTTCTGTACAATAAAAACGGAAGCTGATGATGGTTCGCTTAACCATGGAATAACGTGTCTGTCTTCATTTTTACATATATTTGCTTTATATGTATTTATATACATATATGTTTAGAGCTCTCCTAGAGTTATCCTACGACTTTATATACAGGACATTTCTTTTGATTCTTCTATATCTACACCGTATATATATATATATATATATATATATACTTATACTTCCCACTACTAAGCAAGAATTGTTACTGGCTCCGCTCCCCTGCCCAATCAAAAAAAACAAACAAAAAAACAATACATTCCAACCCCTTCATTTACCTAAACTAACCTCTGGGCTTAGAATTTTCTTCATTCTCTGTTTAGAAGGGGTCGAAGAATGCATTCCTTAAAGTGACAGGTAGGAAATGGCTATTTCTCCACTAAGTTGTATATGAATTTGAAGATAAAGATATATATATATATATATATATATATAAAGATTGAAAGGAAAGTATGATATAAATATTCGAAAGCGCGTTCGAATAGCAAATGATGGTTTTCAGAAATTAAGCAATGTATTATGACATACAAAACTATTGATAGAAACAATGGAAAGACTGCTGAAGGCTATGTAAGATTTAATTTCTTATATAAAAATAAATGCTGGACAATTACCTCACGTCAGAAAGAAGAAACTTAAAGTGAGAGAAATGTGGTTCTATCGACGAATGCTAAGAATACAATAGACAAATAATGTCATCAATACGGAAGTTCTAAGCAAAACATGAACTACTTATATTTACAATCAGAAAGAGATGGTTAAAATTTATGAAAATAAAATGAAGGAGGGCCTGGAGAATTGAACACTGAGAATCTCCTGAAGGAAAGAGCGAGTTTCATATTTAAAGAGTTCGATTGAAAAAATAGCAGAACGGGGGATGAAGGTATGATAATTAATAAAAATATACTTAGTACAACAAATGACAGGAAGTTGTGAAGAGCTTACTTGCTGAAAAACTTGTCAAAGCGTCTTTGATATTATTCACTGAAAATTAAGTGGCAAAGTTATTTCCTCAATACTTCAGATATTTTCTAAATAATTTTGTCGATTCATGTTGCACAGATGTGAGTAGACTTTTCTGGGTAACAAAAGGCTCGAGCTCCACCAGGTTAGGCGTTACTGGAGTGATTACTATAAGCAAGTTATTACGGAGTGAAATTGCTAGCTCTATGCTCAACTGATATGGAATTCAGAGTCATTTTTTTTTCTTAGACTATTTGATAACCAAGGCTAGAAACCGCAGTCTGCTTTGCTATTAAGCCTTAGTCTTCAGAGAAGATCATAGGATGTGAGTTGTGGTACAGTGGATATTGGCTCGAAACGAGAACTCGGGGAGCAGAGTTCAAATACCAGTTAAATTCCTTGCATTCACTTACGCACAAATACCCCTGAGAAAGGAATTAATCCGTCTCTTCCTTCCAGTTATGGATTAAATAACAGGACTGATTGGG
Organism: Ascarosepion bandense; assembly: GCA_037127315.1. Taxonomy (NCBI): domain Eukaryota; kingdom Metazoa; phylum Mollusca; class Cephalopoda; order Sepiida; family Sepiidae; genus Ascarosepion; species Ascarosepion bandense. The sequence continues at coordinate 568,761 of JBBBDQ010001210.1, forward strand.
TTCTTTAGCCTTGGCTGGCAACCAATCTACCTTTGAAAACAATGGCAACCTACTGCGGACTAATCTTCTGCCCAGTCAGTCATGTCTTTTTCGAGACATTATTGCCCAAAGCATGTATCACGTATGGCACGTAATTGATTGACTTCAGAGAAGAAATGCATTTATAACCTCCCAAGGATATTTGTGCAAAAACGAACGCAAAGGTTTCTGCTGGAATTGGGATTCGGCATGCCACCCCCAATTTCCACGTCAATAAATCGGTTATGGCTTAAGCTACTTATAAACTTTCCGAGTTTTCCATTCTTTTTTGCAACATTATTTTAAACTAATACAATGTTCACTTATATTTTTACAATCAATGCCTTCATATTTTTGCCCTCCAGTAGACATGATCACTGAACATTTGATTTAACAATTTCCTGCATTCAATTTACTGGCGAATTTCCAGACTTGTTTCTGGATCAGAATAAAAGTCACAAGTCTTTAGGCACATTTTTTTTTATAACAGAGACATCACTGATTAGAATGAAATAGGCTAAAGGAAGTGATTGTAACGAGCACCTCTGAGGATAAGGTAAAGTAACCTTTTATCATTACTGCACGCACATTATTTGAATTCAGCCTGCAAAACGGGAAAGCTCTGAAGGAGAGAAGAATGTAATTTTCAGTATGCATTTCTCACGGTATTTTATTCTTTGTTTGAATTAGGCACCAAAAGAAGTTAACCATGGCGCCTCATCTTGTGTATGTAAACATTTTCGTACTGATTCATTCATATATAGCGTCTGTTGGGGTCCCAGCTATGGCTAAATAGTTACTCAAAACTGGGTCAAAACACTATGAAAGCATAAAAATATACTTTTATAGTAAAACTTCCAGCAATACCGTTTTGAAGAAAATATTACGAATTTTGTAAGAAAATCGAAGTGAAAATATTACCAGTAATACTTCTGACTATCGACAATAATCCTTTTAGAAAAATACGTCAAGGAAACCTGATCGACGAACTGATTTTCAAAAATACAAAACCAGAAGTGATCTTGAATTTTCTTAAAAAAACAAAAAACAAAAAAAAAACAGCTTTTTCATTAAAATCTGACTAAATCGATTTTCTTACTATAATTGAAAAAAAATACCTTGAAAATTCACATTTTGGCATTAAATAATCAACAGACGTTGATTTGCCGTTAAACAAAACTCAAACACAAACACATCCTAGAGCTCTGTGAAACTAATCTTAACCCCTCAATTCTTTCCTCTGACTTCTCGATTCTTGGCTATCTTCCCCTTTTAAGGAAGAACACTACAGTCCATATGTATGGTCTGAGGATTTACCTCAGTGATCACCTCCTTCTAGTTAGGGTGACATCTCTCGAATCCCCTGACCACCCATATATGTGTCTCCGTCTTTCACTTTGCAAATCGGTTAGCTATCTTTTCTTTCTGTACCGTTCTTCTTCCTCTGCCAATTGCTCCAGATAATATCTCTGACAATATAGGTAAGGCTACTTCCACCAACCCATATTTGTATTTGGAGATCTTAACGCCCACCATGTCAAGTAGCTACAAAAGTCTGTCACTAATTCTACTGGTATTCATGCCATGAACTTTGCTATTTCTTAATATCTCATGCAAGTGGTGGATTTTCCTCACGCGCTTCCCCAGTATCCCTTTAGAACAAAATTTTTTACTAAATCTCAACTTCATCTCTATTCCTGACTCCTGCCAAGTCTTGCAGTTTTGCTCTCTCGGCAACTCTGATTATGCCCTCGTTTCTATGAATGTCCCTTTTCACTCACTTCTGCCAACAGAATTTAATACTGCTACCAAAGAGTAGACTGGGATTTCTTCCGCGATTTCTTATGCGACGTTTCTTGGGAAAAAGTGTTCAGTCTTCCCGTTGAGGATTGCGCCTCTGAGGTCTCTTCCTGGGTGAAAGATAGCATTGATGCTTTCATACAAATCAGGAAGTTCCGTCTCAAACCTCCTGAGGCAGCACATCCTCTATCTCTCCCTTAATCGAAAACTTGAGGTCCTCACGGCATCTGAGGACAAGACCGAATGCTCTGCTCGTAGATTCTCTAACTCCACATTTGACTCGTCTGGAGTATCCGCACCAAACTTTCCTCTTAGAACTGAGGCTCAACTAAAAGATGTTCACATAAACCACTCTCTAGTATCTAAGATAATTTATAAACTTGACTCCAATAAGGTGAGCAGAGGTGACGGAATCTTAGTCATTGTCCTGAAGAAATATGCCCCTAAACTCTCCTCTGTCCTCTCTAAACTCTATACCTACTGCCTCTCTGCTTTCTGTTTTCCTGCCTGCTGGAAGTCATCTTATGTAGTTCCTGCAGTTAAGAACTCAGGGGAACCCTCACACCCATCCAATTATCGCCCTACCAGGCTCATACCAATGTTCGGAAAAGTGTTCGAGTATATTATCAGTGCTGAAATTGCTCAACATTGAACAATTAAGAGTATGAGACTCACCTTCAAAGATGTTTCTAACTAGCGTCTAGTTGGCAGACAAAAATAAGCAGGGTTGTAACTCAACACATGTCCCTCTCTCCTCTCACCCATTGAGTGGATATTGTGCTGATATTTATTGAGCACAAAATCCACACTGGAATCATCAGCCAATCAGAAGCTACAGAATAGACTTGGTTACATGGCAGAGTGGAATCTCCTGAGCTGTCATATAAACTACCTACCGATTTGCTGGGTAGCTTGAAGGTCAGTGCTCATAAATTATTCTCAGACAGACAGTATGGCGGGATGTGGTTTCTCCTCTGTCTATTTAACAAATACTTTCATGGCTTCTTCTCCGACAAGCTCTACTCACTGATGACTTCTCTACAAGAATTTACTTGAGCAACTAGACTGGCATCATGGTCCCACACTTTTACAGTTAAATAAACCAAATGTAGCCGCCACTTCTACTCCAAGTGCTTCCTTTCTCGCACTTCCCGCCTTTGGAATCCCCTTCCGTATACTTGCTTCCCTGACGGCTACAATATCTAAGAATTTAAATCTCTCATGAATTTGAACCCAGTTCTTCCCCCATAACCCCGTGTATTATGTTCTTTTGCTTTCTCACTAGCTTCGCAACTGTCTTTAAACTTATTCCCATTTTTCACTTGCCCTTTGTCCGACATTCCCTGTAACCGGCTCTCCTCCTGCGTTAACACCTTGCTTGGGATGAAACTATTAGAAAAGATACACACACAAACAAATGTACGGTATAATCCTGCATAGACCAAATTAAAATTACTCACATAAATTATACGCATGAACGCTGCTTGAGAAGACAGATGCATGTATTTGTTTATCCACTTAGAAACAAACAACAACAAATGAAAAACATCCCATTTGTTTATCTCTGTCAGATTTCATTCTCTGATGAAGCTTTAATAAAACCGAAAAGTGTTAGATTTTTAATAAATTTATAAATGGTTACTATTTGTTCTTTATTCTGTCATCCTACTTTATTTCGATTCCAATCCATATTATATATATTATGAGAGAGTTATATATATATATATATATATATATATGTGTGTGTGTGTGTGTGAGGCTGTGTGACGTTCAAAATCATGGCAAAATATCTTGAATTATACAAATCCTCATAACTAGTTTACCATGTACGTTTTGTATTTCAGTGAGGATGAAACAATTTCAGATACGTTGGCTTAAGTAAATTTTTCAATTTATAAATGATATTTCAATAAGATTCGTCAAAAACCACTTGTACATAACTTGCTTTATTGCCGTTCTCAATGAATGTTTCTTTACCTAATCTTAAAATCTGTCGTTTAAAACGAGTTAAATCCCCATAAGAATGGTCTACAACTCTCTACATTTATTCTAACAAAAATCACTTCTAGTGTTTTGACTCAAGTGCATACCAATCTTATGTTTACATATCTGTGAATTGTTTTCAATGACAACACCGTAGCTTAAAATGATGTGAGTGTAACTTGTCAGTATTGGAAAAAATGTCTTATCCAATAATTCCCCACATTGTGTGTAGCTTTTGACTCAAGTTTTTACCGGACATACGTCTACCTTTGTTGACTAGAGTTTAAATCGGATCAATGTCTACCTAGCTATTAATGCACTGTGGTTTTTGTTGTATAAAAATATATTCGATGTTAAATGACACTATTTTCATAAATATGATGATACGTTGTGCGACTTGTTTTCTACTATGCCCAAACTTAAGAGCTTTTTAAAAATAAGAATCACGTACCAAATTTAAATTCTGTTTTTAATGATGAACTTCAACGAAGGTAAATTTTCTTCACATTGTAAATTGTCGCAATTCTTTCTAAACCTATATTCATTTCCGTGCAGTAAAAGCTAAAACTAATGTCGATTTTAAGAGAATTGAACCGTGTCGTAAATAGTGATTAATATGCTAGTCTTATCGACCATTATGAGTTCAATCCTCTAATATGTTTATTGCATTAGTTTTTATGTCAGAATAAACTAAAGTTATTAAACACTGTAATAAAATGAAAGTAGACAAATGAGCAAAGAAAATTGAAAATAAAAATTGAGATATAAAAATCAGGTAAGGAAAGTAGGTAAAACCAGAAAGAGCCAATATAGATGTTAAAAAACAAAAGTGAACAAACAAATGAAGAAAGTTCTAGCAGAAGAAAAGGAAAGAAAACAAAAAATAAGAATGCCCAAAAAAAAGAAAAGGGATTTCAGGAAAATCAATTCAGAAAATCATAAACTAATAAGATAAAGAACTAATAAAAACAAAGGTGGAGTTAAAAAATAGACGGAAACAAAAAATAAAATGAACCAGAATTAAAACAAAGTTCATATACCAGGTATTCTGTCTATCATATTGTTACAAAAACAGAGTATAGATGATTAAAAAAAACACTTTTGATGTCAGGTAAAACAAATGATGAAGTTATCAGTTTTGTTTGCTGCCAATTTGTGATTTCTGCCATAAGAATATTGAGTACAACGTATCAGCTGGCGTAAAATAAACTGGTCAGGTTTTTAGATCAAAAGAAAAGATAACATTGCATTGACAAACAAAGTGCAAAATTTGCGACCCCACAAATATGGCGTCTTTAAAAAATATTAAAGAAGTTTTCTTAGTACAACTTACTGAGAACAGTCACACTGTAATTACGAAAATAGACTTTAATAATAACTCCATTTGTATCATGTTAGGCATATTGTCTTGTGATGAGGCGACTGTTTGTATATGGCTTTTATCCATACATAAATGTAGTGTTCTTGGAGTAGCAGAACACAGTGTCAATGTTTGTTATGTAAGCTAATGTTTTCAGATTAAAATTGGTACTTACCAACTGTAGAGATAATTATCTGATAAATATTCTATATGAATTTTATCTTAGAAAATCTGCTTTATTTTTTAGAAATATATATAATAATATATGTTGTAGTGCAAGATTACATTATGCATTTCAAGAGTTATTCCATATTACTAAAAATGATTAGGGTTATTTACCAATCTTCTCCTGGATTTATTACTGACACACACACACATTGTATGTATATGTGTATATATATATATATATATATATATATATATATATATATCAGTAATAAATCCAAGAGAAGATTGGCAAATAACCCTAATCCTTCCTAGTAATATATCAAATATTAAAACTGATCCAACAGAGAAATCGATGTAAATTTAGTTTATAGATAAGATATTAATTCTTTTATATGTAAATTCAATTTTACATTTAGGGAATAGCTATTTCAAAAGGTTGCTACAACCCGCATTGTTCAATATAGTCGAACGTAAAATTAAGAAATTTGAGTGTACCGGAAATAAACGTTAGTATGTGGTTATACAGAAGGATGCTGCGAATATCATGGATCGAGCATATGAGCAATGATGAAGCCTTGGTAATGATAGAAATAAAAAGGAAATTAATACTGAACATCAGGAACGACGGCTGAAGTTTCTGGGACACGCAATAAGGAAGAAGGGCTTGGAGAATCTGATACTAACAGGCCAGATCGAGGAAAAAAGAGACAGGGGAAAGCAACGGGTAACATATTTGAAGGACCTAACCAGGCAGATGATGGAACGAGGATTGCATGGTGGAACAGGAGAAGGCATGCTCATAGCCACCAGGGATAGGGAAAGGTTGAAGGCCATTATCGCCTACGTCCTGAAGGGACACAGAAGAAAGAAAAGGAAGGGGTAATGAAGGTTTGTGATGAAAAAACTAACAAGAGGTCAAAGGGAGAATAGTAGCACACTGTTTTTAGGAGTGGAGGAAAGCAGCTTGCTCGATAAGTCAAAGGTAGCCCGAAAGAATAAAGTTTAGACCATCACGTATCTAAATTTGAATTGTAACCGGTATCATAAAATTTAGACAAAAAAGTTAATCGGCTAAATTAGAAAGAAGGTATTTATTTAAAAAATTTTATTAAAAAAAACATATATCATGATATCTTAATTTTTTGTACTAAGCACAAATTTCTTTTATCGCTAAAACTATTGGTAGTACGTGCTGAGCTTATTAACGTCTAATCAATCTATAGTTTTAGGCCTTCTTACAGTTTTCAATATTTTCGGAGAAGGGCTGTCTGAATTTTAGTTTAAGGTTGGCAAAAGTGTACCTATGAGAATACAATCTTTGTTTCCAAACCTCCGCTGAAATTCCGATGTACACAATTTTCTTTTCTCTCAATCTCTCTCTCTCTATATATATATATATATATATATATATTAAATTCAAAACTTATGTTAGGCAAACAAATGACAAAATGAATAATTCTGTGTAACACGTTTCGTCATCTAGAAGGACTTCATCAGGTATTTTAATGGAAATATATATGCGTGGTAGGGAAGCGAAAGCCACGATTACAATTATGCGCTGACAAGAAAATTTGAAGTTAAACGCTGAAATTTAATTATTTTAATTTAATTATTCTTAAATAAACCTTTTCCAAGCGTATCTGGGTATGTAGTTTTGCAGATTTTATTTAATTCCCATATACTTTTGTTTTTATCAAATTCACATTATGATAACAGAAGATCTGCAAGGAAAGGTGAAGTTTTATATGAAACTAGACGCAAATTCACCGTGAATGATTTAGTGATCAACGAACTTTCTATACATTTTCTACCACCTCAGCAAATTGTTTTCTTTTTAATTAAACTATCATTCTTTTTAAATCATTACATTAAGCAACTAATGTATTGAATGTGTTGCTTTGTAAAAAAAAATCACTCATTTATTTTGCTTAAGATTGTTTTGATTAAGGAAATATACAAATAATATTCTCCAAATTTCAAATCTATGCATATTGGCACGGGTCATAAGAATATATAACCTCAAAGGAGAAAAAATATATTGTATGGTTATTGAGTAATTGAAACATATAAAAAGGTTGAACAGAGTTGAGAAAACAACGAAAAGAATTGTAAATATTGTCAAGAACATGAGAGTAAAAATAGCATGAAAAGAGATTTGAGAAAAAGGAAAAAAGTATTCTAAAAAAGGTGGATTAACCATAGTTAAATAAGCTGTTGTTGTGAGTGTTATCAGAGAAATGTGATGTAGTATATTAAGAACATTAGCGATGAAAGCAACCAAACTAACAGTCAAAGAGACGTTGAAAAGTCAAAGTGAAACATATGATGGCGGAAGAATGCATCAAATCTTATTTATCAAAAGTAATTTTCAGTGATGAATGGAGAGCTTTACTAGATAGACCGGATAGTTATGATAATTTATATATTTTTGATTTACTATAAATAAATGCAGAATTTTACTTTCTTCGCAAAATCTGTCGCAATCAAAAAGTGATTAGAATTATTTTTGTTTTGATATGGACTTATTAGATACAATACACACGGTATAATATTTATATATGATCAAACTATTACCGTCATTAGTCGGTCAATAACAGTAATATTCTGGTAAATTACAGCGTATAAATCTAGTTTTGAAGCCTAAATATTCTTTCTAAATGAAGAAGTCAACTTATATGGCGGGTGTAAAATGCAAACATTTACCACCAAGTTGTAAACAAGTAGGAAAAACACTCCTAGAACTTACAGTACATCACTTACCGTACCTCTACCAGGAGACTACAAATATATTCCGTCTTTGGTATATATATATATATATATATATGTACACACACGTACGTATGCACATTAATAGCTATATCCCAATCCTCATAAATACGTTGGACACTATTTTGAGGGGAGATATATATTGCTGTCTAAGGATATAAAAAATTATTTACGTTTGGCTAGGATTTATACCCAAGCCTCAGGGAGCCATTCCCGAGGATTTACCTCCACCAAACGAGGGGGCTGAGTTTCTTGTCCGGCGTCTGCAACGTCGCCAAAAGTGGAAGTGCCGAGTGGGTTTGAGTAGGAGCATCGGTAAATATCTATATTGTCACTAAAAATGGTTATCTACTTATCAGCTGGCGATTATTGTATTTCATTGATGCTATAAAGATGAACATTTTCTTTTCCAACGTCCGTTTCAGTTATTTCTCATTCAGTAATCTTTTGCGGTTACAACATTTTGGCGGCGAAGAATTTGCCCGAAATCAAGTAAACGTACACGAATACGATATTCTACAAAGAAAGATATCAGCAAAATTCCCGAAAAATTGTTTACGAAGACAACATTTTGCGAACAAGAATTTTGGAAAATGCATGTAAAAATTAACCAAGGTTACATTGGCAAAGGAAGACCAAGAAATTAACAAAGTTACAAAGCATTTTGGCTAGAAACATTTTTTTACAACTACGTTCGAAATGCAACTTCCAGAAAAATTGCGGGCTATTATTTCAACTATAACAAACTGCAAACAAAAAATGTACAGAAATTTGAAAATTGTATTTTTCCATTTGAAAATCATGTATTGTTAAGAGGATTTATCGGTGTAAATGTTAGAAGTTAATTAGTAAGAAGATTTTAAAGTGTTTTTGAAAGGCAGTTGTAGAATATATATATATATATATATATATATATATATATTTTTATGAAAAGTTAGTTCACATAAAAATACAAAATGAAGGAACTTAAAACAGATTTACTGAAAATATAAAAATAACAAGAACAGCAAAAATGTTACTAACAAAGGCTTCAAAGATTGTTTTCCGAAATGTTGAAATTTCTTTATCGTTACAGGAATTTCTTGATAAGTGTTGATTATTTGTACGTTAGTAACAATTAGAAAATCAATTTTCAATTACTATGGTCAAACAGAATATCATACCGAACTAATTGCGTATTATGTATGCACTAAATCGAACATAAACATTTAAGTACACTGACCGAAAACAAAATTCGTATTAATTGAATGATTCCTGTATATCTAAATAGAAGATTATATCATCATAATATACTCAAATAATTTGCATTTAGGCAGCAGTCCATCATTAAAATGTTTAATTTTAGGCTACAGAAAAGAGATATTTCTCTTAATTTTTTCTTAGTGGATGATGTATGAAATACGTACTCGTTAGTTTATAATCGGATGATTTCGTCTGTTCTTTTAGCCAAATGAACTCTCACGGAGAGAAACATCAATTAAAGATGTTAGTTTTTTAAATTCACTTTTAACTTCCAAGTTTATGCTTTATAGAATTTATAAATTAAGCTGGTGCAACACACACAAGGTAATAAGTTTGTTTTGAACAGAATGTCTGATTTTAAAGGTGCAAGCAACTCAATACCGCCAACTCAACACCGCAGACTGAGCGCTGGAGAAATTTAGGACTGAGACAACTCAGGACCAGAAAACATTAGCTATTTTCCTTATAACTGAATAAAAATAATTTATTAATGATTAAAATTTAATAAGTGAATAATTTTTTAAATAATGCATTATCTAAAATATTAAGAAATTTTTGTATTTTATTAATTTTCGTAAAGAATATTGACAAATAAAAAACACTCAATAGAACGCACTCATTTTTAGTATTTTTTAAAGTAAATTGATATTTTAAAACATTTCAAAATATTTAAAAATAATTTGATAATTTTGATTTTTAAATTAACATGAGCTTTTATCAAAAAACTTCTTAGTTCAACCAAATTTAGCAACTACTATCTAGCTATTAGTATTGAGTTGCAAACTGGCGATATTCCAGTTACGAGATACTAATATAAACTTTTAGACAACAAATATTAACACGCTGCCGTAGCACGTGTAGTAAAAAAAGGACAAGTTACATGGCAATAACAAATAGGCATTTAATAAAATACAAACAAGTAGCAATACATTATGAATGTTTTAGTAAGTCCCAAACAAGAAGAATGCTTAAGTTGTCCAAATGGACGAGAATGTTTTTAGCAAGTGTGGTAAAGAATTACATACTGTTAAGCCAGCAAATGGTCCTCGTGGCTATCCCGCTCCAGCCGGGAAGGGAACTGACCCCAGATAAAAAGAGTTTCTCAAAAGGGAAGACAACTGTTGTTCCCCTTAAGGGAAGATAACTATTGTCTCCCTACAAAGCTATAAGACTGAATTCTCTCATTAATGAATTCTAGATGCTGCTGTTTCCGAAATGGAACATGGGAAACCAACTTCCGTATTAATTAGAACTGATTTTCAAACAAAATGACAAGCCCATCGCTGGATGATGTTAATTATTCTTAAAGCTTGAAATGATTCTTTCTACGAAGAATGCTTCGGAGACTCATTTTAAACTCCAAAACCCTGAAAGAAGAAGTCCATTTCCGGCATTGGACATTTTAGATTAATGATAGATTTTTCAAGAATCTGAACAAAGTATTTGCAGTTAACACGCACATGCGCGCGCACACACTCACAGAGAGAGAGAGAAAGAAAAGAAAACAGCGCATAACTAGAAGGTCATGCATCCAGAATTTATTTCGGCAGTTGTAAAAATACAAGTCAAACCCTAAATATTAATTTTTTTTTTTACTCGGAATATTCAAGATAAATTTAGGTTAGCACACAGAGGAAATATATAAGTTCGGTGACGGGTAGAAGTATATACAGTTTAACACTGAAGGCAGCGATTATACCGGAAATGTCACAAAGACAAACAGAAACACATACATCAAATCACACATATTAAAAAAAAACATAAAAGAAAAAAAAGATAAAATACAATCGCATACAAATTAACTTAAAAACACACAAATATATGAGGCCATATATACACAATAATATGCACACAATATACACAAAACAAAAAATAACCAAAATAAATAAGAAATTACACATAAAACTGTAAAAAGGAAAACAGAATAAAATGGACCATTATAGTAGAATACATATGCAGCAAAACAATCAGTAGTCACAAATAATCCAAAAATTAAAACTAATAGAATAATAATAGAGGAAAATGAAAATGCACAAGGAACAATTCCACAAAAAAAAAAAAAACAAGAACAATACTAACAAAGAAAAAGATTCGCAAAAAGTTTTTCACAAAGACCAAAAAAGGTTAAAAAAAAAACAGGAGAAATAATAGATAACTATAAATATAAAAGAAAAAGAACCTATGTAGTAAAATAAGATTTAGAGTCACAAGTAATCACCAATCACAAAATAAAAAACAAAAACAAAAAAGAAATATAAATGAAAATGATAAACTATAATAAAAAATAAAAGAGCAGACTCAAAATAGAAAAAACAGCTGAATTTGTAAGAAAATTATTGTTAAAAAAATGCAATCCTACTTAACAGGTAATTCAAATTTACTTTTGTGACAGCATTTAAAAATAAATAATAATTTCATTACGTTCATTTAAAAGCTGGTTATTTCCCAAACATTTAACTATTTTTATTTTTTCATTTAATCATAGGTTACATCTATTTTGAAAGCTAATAGGAAGTGTGTATATAGGAAAAAGAAATAGGTCGTTCCAACGAGAGAAATCGTTATTGAATAAAAAGTCTGAGAGGCTGTGAACGTTTTGTTTAAAGTTTATATTTATTGTTGTTGTTATTATACATGTTATTACTTAATGTATCATAACGCTACATGTGTTTTGTGTCTAAAGTTGACTCTTTAGGCGAATAAACTTGCCGCTTTACGTATCTAGTTCCTTTTGTTTCTGAGGGTCAAGGTGTTGTTTATAAATAGGTAAGTAAGTAAATCAGTAAATCAAATAAGTAAAATAAATCAAATCAAAAAAGTAAATCAAATGTTTGCCGGTTAAAATGTTTGTGGTTTTTCACATCAGCACGTGTATAAATAAATTTAAACAGATAAATATAATAGATATTATTTATTTTTTTATATGTTTATCCATTTATAGACATGATGGGAAAAACTACATATTGTCAGAGTCATGGACAGCTTGAGTGGTTCTTGTAGAACGGCTTGGACTACTCAAACGCAAATTGGCGGGGACGTGCAGCGCCACCCGTGTTTCCAACCTCAGATTGTTACGTCCTATGTATACCGCATCACCTCCGCATTTGAATTTTTAAACTATTGAACTTTTACGAAAATAGGGCAACGATCTTTACTAAAAGAAGGACACACGTATTTAGTCTAAAACTGCGCAACTTAACAGCAAAATAACACGACGAAACACACGCTGAAATTTTCTCAGTTAATAACTGTATTTTCTACCAAGCCAGGGCAACTTCAAATAAATAGGACAACGGCTAGGTCCAAAGACCACTGGTTCCTTGAAACTCTTGATCTTTCTATAAATCACACGTTTAATAACATTAATACGATAACCATTACTTTCAAAAGTCCCTTGCAAATTAGCAAGTTCTCCGTCCAACAATCTAGGGGAACAAATAATCAGAGTTCGATGAAGCAGGTTCTTAATTAAACCAATTTTACGGGACTTGGGAACAAATGAGTTCCAATTAGTATACAAAACAGTAGATGAGGGTTTATGAAAAACACTTGTTGCGAAAACCCTGTCCCTACGTTGTACAAGAACATCTAAAAAGAGGAGAACGCTATCCTTCTCAAACTCCATCGTAAATTTCAAATAAGGATAGAGAGAATTAAGTTGCACCGGAAGATTATTAGCATCACTGGCACAATCAAAAATTGAGAAAGTATCATCAACATATCTCATATAAATAGATAGTTTATTAACTTTCTCAAATAATAGAAGCTGAAAATAGCTGACAAAAATATTGACTAAAACTGGACCCAAAGTGTTTCCCATCGCAACGCTATCTGTCTGGACGTACATCGTTCCATTAAAGCTGAACTCAGCCCCCTCTGTACCCAAACGTGATACTGGCTGGACCTAAATTACCTCAGTAAAGCATATCAGCACAAATGCTTCCTCATAAAAAAGCCTTTTTTAATCGTATCAACCCGAGCAAGGCGGTAAAGCCACTGACGTGCAAGTGGCTACATAAGAGTAAAAAGATAAGATAGGAGGAGAGTGAAGAGAAAGACGAACAAGTTAGAAAGGAGCAAGAGTAGGATGGGAATACAGATCTGATGTCAGTTGCAAAGGTGGAGAGAAAGAAAAGGATATACAGGGTGGTGTGGAAAGAACTAGATTCAAGTGGTTAAGAGATGAGTATTGACATTGCATTTAAATTCCTGGAGGTGATAGCCGTCAGGAAAGCAAGAGGTACATTTGTATACAAATCAACAATATCATACGACATCATTATTTTATTATCGAATCCAAACTCTAAATTCCTAACGAAGCTCGAGAGGAGAAATGAGTCTGAAATATTATCAATAGACAGTGCGTCAGAAACTGGTTGAAGCAATTATGCAACCATTTAGCCAATTTATGTTGCACAAACAAACAATAGACAAAATTGGTCTAAGTTGGACTCCACCTTTGTGCACTTTGGGAAGGCCATACATTCGCGGACGTTGCGATCCCACAAATCTAATTCTGTTGTAGATGTCCTTAGAAATAAATTTGCGCTTATAAACAGAGAGTAACCGTCTCTGTATCCTGGCTTCGACCGTACTATTGTTATCACATGTATTGACAGGGCCGATTACCAAGTTCGCAGAATCACCTAAAATATCCAAGTAATCCTGTTTGTTCAAGAGAACAACATTAGAACTTATATGTTGGAGAGTTTGTGAGTTCCTTTTTTTCTTTTTTTACTGTTCTTGTGGAACTTATGTTTACACCCTCCTTACATTTTAGTTATTTATTTTTTTATTAAAATTTGTTTTAAAATGAGTTTCATCTTCCCTTCTACAACGTCAAATTAATGTGCCCTGATTATTATTTAAAATTTTGCCAACGTTCACCTTTGATAATGTGTTGGCCGAAAGATGTTATTATGACGTCTACGCTGTTTAAATCTATATGTTTTTTTCTGTGGGTAATATTAAAGATTATATTAATTTTCTTCTTTTTCTTCTTCTATGTGCCTTGTTTTTTCAGGACGTAGGCGATCATGGATTTTCACGTCTTCCTATCCCTGGTGGCTCTTAGCACGCTTTCTCCCGTTGCACTACGCAACTCTCGTTCCGTCATCCACCTGATCAGGTTCTTCAAATATGTTATCCGCTGCTTTCCCCTGTCTCTTTTTCCCTCTATCTGGCCTGTTAGTATCATGTTCTCCAAGACCACCTTCCTCATTGAATATCACAGGAACTTTAATTGTCTCTTCTTGATGCTCAGTATTCGTTTCCATCCTTTCCAAAACCTCATCATTGCTCACATGCTCGATCCATGATATTTGCAGCATCCTTCTGTAGAACTACATTTCAGTTGCTTCAGGTTTTTCCTTCATCTTCAATGATATTGTCCAGCATTCACTGCCATATTGAAGAACTGACATCACATAACAATTTAGTACTCTCTTTGTTTCTAGCGAAATTGTCCTGTTCCTTAATCCCTTACTCAGCTTCTGGAATGCTTCTTTTGCCATGGCAATTTGCCTTCGGATCTCTGTGTTGTATTTTTCGTCTTCTGTTAGAACACTTATTTCATTAGGTAAAAATTCAGGAATATTCAGGCTGTTAGATGAAAATAATTAAGTATGCTTTTTATAAAATAAACAAAGCTGCTGTTTAAAAAGTGAATGAAGCCTGTAGTCAAATATGTATTTACTAAATATAGCATTTCAATCAATAATAAAAATCTTTCGGATTAACAAATAATAAATACTTTTTGTGCCTATGTATATTACAACTCGCTATTCACTACTTTATTCCGAAGGAGTTACTAGATTATGAATGTGTCAACAAAGATTTATCTACTGATTCAACTGCTAAGAGAAATAGTTTCACTCATCTATGGAAATAATGATTAAGACATTAAAGTCACCCGTGCCCAAAATTCAATACAAGTTCAAATCAATCCGGATTTTTATAAACCTGTCAATAATACTGGATTTTGTATAGGGTGCAGTAGATATACACCCCACATTTTAAAAGTTAACTAAAAACCAAGATAACTGATATTAAAAATGTATCGCGTTGTTTTCTCAATAAAGAGTTATTTTTATTCATTTTGTTTTAAAAATGACCCCCTTCAAATGGTAGTCTTCATTGTCACAAACTCTTGTAGACATTTCCTAAAGTTTTCCAACACCTGTGTACGCGTGTGAGTGTACATGAGTGTGTGTGTGTGTGTGTGTGTGTGTGCCTGTTAACTGCAAATACATTATTCAGACTCTTGTAAAATCTATCATCATAAAAGTAAAATGTCCAGTGACGGAAATGGTCTTGTCAGGGTTTTAGAGTTTTAAATGAGTCTCTGAAGAATACTTCGTAGGAAAAATCATAGAGGAATTCCAGGTTTTGATAATAATTACCCTTATCCAACGAGGGGTTTGTCGTCATTTTCGCTTGAAAATCAGTTCTAATTAGGAAGAAAGTTGGTTTCCCATGTTTCATTTCGGAAACAGCTGCACCTGCAATTCATTAATGAGAAAATTCACTCGGATAGCTTGACAGTGGTTGCTAAATTTGGTTGAACTAAGAAGTGTTTTGATAAAATCTCATGTTAATTTTAAATTCAAAATTATCAAATTATTTTTAAATATTTGTGAATGTTTTAAAATATCAATTTAGTCTAAAAATGATGAAAAACGAGTGTTTTATTAAATCATTTTTATATGTCAATATTCTTTATGAAAATTAATAAAATACAAAAATGCTTCATATTTAAAATAATGCATTATTTGAAAAAGTATTCCCTAATTAAATTTTAATCATTAATAAATTACTTTTATTCAGTTATAAAAAGGAAAATAGCTAAGATTTTCTGGTCCTGAGTTGTCTCAGTGTTAAATTTCTCCAGCGCTCAGTCTGCGGTGTTGAATCGGCGGTATTGAGTTGCTTGCACCTTTAAAATCAGATATTCTGTTCAAAACAAACTTATTACGTTGTGTGTGTTGCGCCAGCTTAATTTATAAATTCTATAAAAGCATCAAATTGGAAGTTAAAAATGAATTTAAAAAACTAACATCTCTAATTACTGTTTCTCGCCGTGACAGTTCATTTGGCTAAAAGAACAGATGAAATCGTCCGATCATAAATTAACGAGCACGTATTTCATACATCATCTGCTAGAAAAACATAAGAAAAATATCACTTTTCTGTAGCCTTAAATTAAACTTTTTAATGATAGACTGCTGCCTTCCAGATTTTAAAATTATATTATTATGATAAAATATACAGGAATCATTCGATTAATACGAATTTGATTAATTGTTTTTGATCAGTGCACAAAAGTTTTTCTATACTAACATTCGGTTTAGTGCATATTTAATACGTAATTAGTGCGGTGAGATATTCTTCTATTTAACCATAGTAATTGGAAATCGAATTTCTAATTGTAACCAATGTACACAATAGCCACACTTATCGAGGAATCCTTGTAATGATGAAGCAATTTTAAAAGTTTCTCATACAATCAAAATAAAATTATTACATATGTTGTTCTTTTCAATGTATGTTTTCTAACTAGTAATAATTTGCAAGACATTTTAGTCAACTGAAAATTTTATTTACATTTTTGATTATGTCAGTCTAGTACGCAGTAAAAGAAATACATGTATTTCGATTATGAATAACCCCGGTTTAATTGTTCACATTTAGTCATTTAAATTGCTTTATCTGTTCGCACCAGATATCTCAAATAGTCAGCACCTTTCTCACTATTAGATTTTGATCTCATTTATTGTCGATTCGCATGTATTTGGAATATGTCTAATCCCTATTTTTTTTTAGTTTACAAGGAAACTAATATATAGAATCTATCGTTAAAGAGACTGGGAAAATGATCGGTTCCTTGTACTACTTCAAAAAGAAAGACCTAAAATATCCTGCTATGCTATATGTTTACACGAGTTAGGTCAAACCCAAAAATGTGCATTGCTAGCACATCTTGGCTGGAGTAGCCCAGTCTTAGCTTTTAGGCTACAGATTTAGAATAAGATACGTGGCCTTATGGGTAATTTCAACCGGCAGCCCACTTCCCACAGACAATGTCACAAGGCTTAAGCTACTCTATCGCAAATGTTCCGACGCACTACAAACCTTAGTTCCATCAGGTCAGACCTTTTACAGCTAGAATCAGCCATGCCACATTCACAGGGTCGAATAATATCAACTTTTTATTTAATTAGCGATAAAAATTGCATTCAGACAGCTTATTTTCAAGAAACGATATTTTGTTGCACAGATACTACCTTGATAATTTTCTTAAAGTCTAGGTTTTGCCATTATCTATCCAACTCATAATTCTAATCTTAACTTAGTTCTTATTTTTACATTCATATAATAAACTCATTTAGTACATCTCAATTTTGAGTGAGCTTTGTATTGGGTGGAAATATTTAAAAAAAAAACCCGGAAAGCTCCTGCTAATTTCCCATTACTTTCCCGTTGTATTACTCAGACACATCCACATTCTTTCGCTGACGAGTTCTCTTTTGCTTGTTTACAGATATCAAATGATTGCATGTGTTGCTCCGTCTACAAGTTGTACAGTTTTACTGTTTGTTTTTATCTAATTTCAATATTCTTTATAAATGATGCGAACCGTTGCGCTGAATTATTTTACAATCTACTTATGGAAATACCAAACAAAAATAAAAAAGAAAAAAGAAATTAATGAACCTCAACAAATTGCACGAGTAATTTAAATCTCCTCTCTAGCTATGACACTGATTATATCCGACTAAGCGTTTCGAACAGAATCAGAATTAATAAATTGGGCATTAAATATAATGGAGCGTTAAATTTGATGAAATAGTTTGGAAGCCATTTTGTCACTAAAAGTTTTATCATTCACGTTACAAATATATGATTCTATCTGTTTGTTAGCTGATGCTTAACACAACGGCATATATATAATTTCTTAATACTTTAAAAGTATCACCGTTGTTTGACGTGACTAATGAAAGCGGACAATTTATGAATATAAAACTAGCTGGTGATAAAGGTACCTACTTTTAATGTTATATTGTATTAACATAAAATAAATTGTAGTAAATAGCAGGAACATATATAAAACTCAATCCAAAATAAGAGTCAATATTTCAGAAGCTATTGTAAGCCACGAAAAACAGCATTAAATAAAGTAGCTTTCTCCATATAAGATCGTAGATTGAAGTATTTATTAAAATGCACATATAAATTCATTTTAACGGTTGTAGATGACATCAAAGTTAAGTGACATAAAATTAGTTCCTATAAATTTCACAGTATTTATTAAACATGAAAAAATAATAACACACATTTTTTATACAGACTGACGAGACAGAGAAAGTGTGATGGATGCATTAAATTAACTTTGAAAAGTTAGTTCTGACATAAATACGACTTATTCGGAAGGTAGAAAAAATAAATCCAGACTTTGTTGTTGTTAAATAAAACTTGATTGAAATAATTCTTGCTGAAGTCAAACTCAATTGACTAACAAAATTAAAAATATAACTAAGAATGCATTCGAATCCATTTTTTATCAGTGAGTAGAATAATTCAAAACCATTAATTACCACCAAAATAACCGTTCGAATACTAAAATAGCCCTCACACAATCCAATAGACGATCCACAATGCACCGCCGACCTGCATATATAACTAGTCGGACAAAAACACAACGCACTTGTCATCGGTTTGTTTTTTTTCAGAGTGACAAGCATTTTAGTACTGGAACTTCAGTACATTCTTGTTCGGTGAGAGGGATCATCAGGGCCAGATTTCACTTACTCTAATGCAGAAATTGATGGGGTCTGCGGTTAGAAATAAGTGATAGCTCACCTTAAGGCTACTATCATGTAGTTTGCTGCTGATTATAGTAAGCTGTTCAAGTAAGATTAGCAGAACAAACGACATAACCGAAACTAGAAAAGACGATAAAATTGGGAGACAGTGGGGAAATAGATGCAGCAAGGGCTGAGTTGGTTTCATTGCTTTTCAAGAAGAACCAAGTAGTTAAAGTTTGGACGAGATTTTAAAGGATCACTTCCGCGTCAACAAATATGGCCGCTGAATTGCGTGTTGAATAAGTTTAGAGTATCGCAACCGATACATCGCTAAGGTCGCATTGCCGGATGAGCGTACCTTGACTACAAACGACGGTATATATGAGACTTTCCGATCTTATTTTCAGGATATTTTACCAGGGAGCCCGGTATGAGTGACACTTACTTAGTTGACCGTCCACTCCTCGAGCAACTGAAACAGTGAGAAGCTCCGAAAATCTGTAATGCGTTGAAGATTGTCGACGGAAACAAGCCTCCGCATTTCGACAGTTTCCCATGTGAGGCGTACTTGAGAGAGTCGCACCTGTTTGACACTGGTAATTAACCAATGAATAAAGAACGCTTCACCAGTGATGTGATCAAAATGCTTTGCAAGAATAAATATAGAAAAAAATTGATTTAACAATTTCTGGCCCTTAACTATGTTGAATACAGATTTAAAGATTTTGGCTAAAGTTTTAGCCATCCTATTGCAGGCTTTCTTGCCTATTCTAATTGGCCCGAGCAAAGCACCGCTGGGAAGAGTAGGACTGTTCAGGACAATTTTTATACGATATGCTTGAAAGTCGGCTCTGAAGTTGATCAAAGCAGTTAGTAGGATTGACCATCGGTTTGCGGGATTATCTTTGAGCAGCCGACTTCATGCAGTATTTTCGAACCTGGATCGGTCTCTTGCTTCATTCACCATTTGCGATGGTAGAAGTGAATGTTATAAGTTTGAAACCTTTCACATTGTCCAAATCCACTTTGTCAGGGTTGCCAGCATTCACCGATGTTGTACATTATTGCATTGGAACCCTTCCTTTGCAAGTTAAATTCGAATCCTACTTGGAATTACCCTCTCTATTGCAATCACCTCGGCCAGGGTATTCCGTCTATGCTGACGACGTGACTACTTTTGTAAAACGCAAAAAAGAGGCTGACAAAGTCACCATATTAAGAGACGGTAACAGGAAACATGATAAAATGTGTGCTTGCGGTTATGTGCGTTGAAAAGAATCTCTCTTCCCAGTCCCTTCACTTGAAAGAACAGGCATCTCAAGATGCTAGCTCCTGCTAGTCATCTCGAGTTTTATTGAAAAAGTTCAAAGAAAGATCTGCACTGTAACCGATCATGATTTGGCATCGTGAGATAAGTCCCTTTAACAACAACTTAATAGATGATTTATGAATCAACACACGTCAAGTAGTTTGGAAAATTTGAACATTTCCTATGAATTGTTGTGTTCAGGTACAACGATGGCCTTTTGCATACATGTTTATATGGACATTTTACTTTGTTGGTTGGTTTCTGACACCTAAACAAAGTTGGTAAAAGTATTTTTGATACATCCTATATATATATATATATATATATATATATATATATAGTTTTAAGTTATGATATATTTAAGTATAAAAATGAATAATATCTGAGATAGAGCGTATGTAATTCAAAATTAGACAGAAGTCAACAGAAATCGTTGACAGTGTTTTTTGCTTCAGGTCTGACTATTCCGTTCAAGCATGAAAGAGTGTCGCCGCTTTGTTTGAGCTTTTTACATTCAAACGCACACACATATAGTAAATCAGGTGCAATGCATATATTAGTAAACCATTATTATAGTTTACTAATATATGCAACAAAAATGCTGAATCTAAAAATGATTGTTCTATTGATTCATTTTCTCGGGCTTATAAAACAATGAAGATCATGTAAAGACAGAAAAAAGGATTTGTAAGAACTTTTAGGTGATGATAATTCAGT
This sequence comes from Ascarosepion bandense, assembly GCA_037127315.1. Classification (NCBI taxonomy): domain Eukaryota; kingdom Metazoa; phylum Mollusca; class Cephalopoda; order Sepiida; family Sepiidae; genus Ascarosepion; species Ascarosepion bandense. The sequence continues at coordinate 589,927 of JBBBDQ010001210.1, forward strand.
GATACAACTCTTACTCATAGCTGGGAAAGAAGATGTTGATTCACATCTTTCCGAAGCAAATATGCGTGTAATTGAATATAACGAGCCGAACTGAAGTTGAAACTCGGGTCTCCGATTAAGAATTCTGGGTCATCACCCGCATATCTAAGCTTACATCACCTGGTGTTCCCAAAAGGTCACTCATATAAAATCTAAAATTCTTTCTGAATTAAATAACATGCAACTGGTTGATAAGTCGTAGAAAATGGATCAAGGAATCCATCTCTTTGCTCAGTTCTACGCATAGATTCGGAGACATCCAGCAACTAAAGTTTAGAACTTTTTGATCATTCTGTTTTTATGTAATTCTGACATTATTCTAGCTTCGTTGGCTGTACATTCAGGATTTGATTAATACTTTTCAGAACACCCCAAAACATCTATATGGGACTCAAATCTAGTGACTTTAGACACCACTTTAACACAGATCAGGCCAATATTTTAATTTGTTAAATAAACCAGTTTCCCGTTAAAGTGTCTACTTTAGAATAGATGCACTGTAATCATAAATTGAAGCACGTCGTCGGCCATTATAGTAAATATTGTAGCATTTAAACTAGTATTTTAGGAGAAAACATCCACGTCATTATTACGAAACTAATTCATTACAACATTACATGGCAAAAAAAAAAATGAAAATTTATTAACCTATAACTTACACGAAATCTTAATTAGTATTTTTAACCAAAAATCTTTCTTAAGTCACAATATCAAAAGCACCTCGCTATAAGAGAGGCACTCTATATAAAATATTTTCCTCTCATCAACTTTACCTTAGTTAAAAGTGGAAATGGAATTTTGAAAGGTTTTTAAAAAAATAGACGGACGCTCACACGATGCCCAGCTACGTGCATCAGGTTAAAGAACTTTCCTTTTCAAAAATACTAAGACACAAAAAATATGTTTCAGTCAAAATAAAAGTCAAAGGACATAACAACATCGGAAAAATAACACCTTTGAAAATGGCCTGTGAAGAGGGTGAAAGCGCTTAGAAAGTCGGAAATTATGGAACATTTGTACATTCATTATCTCCAGAAAAATGAAACCTGTAAGAATACTAGAAAAATTGAATAAAATTAATAAAATCTTCCTTGTTGATCGTTTTTAATGAAACATGTTTACAACTATATATATATATATATATATATATACATGTATATTTGTACGAGTTTTGTTGTAAAGAATACATAAGTGATGAAAATATCTTTAATGAATTTTCTTGTTGATAAAAGTTATTTTGAAACTGTTTCTAGTTGTTGATTCTTCATAAAACTCTCAGCTTTCAAACGGCATCATTCATTATCAAGAATAAACGAAACTCAAATCTCAATTGTTATCAGATGTTTTTGATGATTGATTTCTTTTAATGGTGACGTAACTTCAATGTAATATTATTTCTGATCTTTACAAATTTATAGTATCAAGTGGCAAATAAATCAATGTAGAATCCACTAATTTAAATACATTTCAGAATTCCTATTTCAGAATCATAAATAATTTACTGGTTACTTTCACCTAATTGAAATAGCTTTTAAAAGTTCTAATCTTTTATTTATGTTATGTGTGGAGAAAAATGTTTTATTTATTGGTTTGTATGGTTTATGAACCATTTGCAAGTTATTTGAAGCCCAACATTTTGAGAATGTAAGAACGTTTAGTGAATATAATTAACCCATAATTATGGATAAAACATGAATACATACCGAAGGTACTTGTATGTATATGAATATGATAAACCCGAATGGAATTGGAAATCGACTTTTTATAATTTGTAAAGTTAGTGTTGATAGGTGTCTCTTTAATGTTACTTAATCTTTTATAGAAAAAATTCTACTGTTCCTCTATATTTCTGAGATGAAGTAATATTTACATTATATATATTATTTGGACTATTGTCCGTATCTTTGTTGCCACGTGTACAATGTTTCGGTCGTTATACACTCCGGCCTTCTTCAGGTGCTAGAAATTTCGAACCAAACTCTTTATTACGATCACTTAAGTTACTGAACTTAAGTTTACAAGTCCCAGAAATTCAGTTGTTCTTGTCCTTAAGGACACATGGCCCAGTAGAAATAGACGTTTTTTAGTTCCAGTGATTTGATCCAGAGAGTTGAATACCAGGATACAGCAGTGGTGAACAAGTAACTTAGAGTCAGGTTAGAGGGAGATAAAAAATGACTACAAAAGAGGCTTCTCTCAAAGGAATGAGAATGATATACTCCAGTGATCGTAATAAAAGATTCGGTTCGAAATTCTTAACACCTGAAAAAAGGTCGGAGTGTACAACGACCAAAATGTCGTACAAATAGCAACAAAGATGAGGAAATTATAAAGAAAATATTATTTAATCTTTTTTGGAAAAGTGTTTCAGAAAGATAATTATAGTTAAATTAAATACTTTTTTTTAATATTGACATGTCTTCATCCACAGATAGAAATAATCATCCATTATTCTTTATCTCTCACTAAAAATGCTTAAGATTATTAAATTGTTATTAATAACACTTCATTAAAAATAAATGATCCACATGAGGCCAATATTGTTTAAAAAACTAATTACAGCTATTTACATATCGGCTTATGTTTTCATACACATTCTTATTCTCTGAAATTGGATAAACTTCATTTATTGAAAGCAAATTTCAATACATGCCTCTATGTTTGATTGGGTTTATCTTAGTCAACATAGAAAGCATACGCTAACGTTATTTGTTTGAAACAATTCTTTGCTAGTTTTGGAAGTAGGTTTTTGGTTTTCCTGTTAAAATATAAAATATCTACCAAGTCTAAGCAGGAGGTAAAAATTATTTTTCGAAATAATACATAGATATTTTATTGAATCTATTCTATTTTAAAAGCTGATGAATTTACCAATAGCTGTTGTTAAAAACCAACGTAGAGAACGCGTTGTCCACCACAATGTTATATTGTTGCGATGTCATCATTTAAAAGAGTTTTATTCCAAACGTAACTTTTTTTTTTAATCGTTTCACCCTGGGCAAGGCGTAAATGCCACTGATGTGTGGGGGGGCTACATAACTGAAAGAAAATTAATTAGAGGAGGGAGAAGAGAATTACAAACCAATTAGAAAGAAGCAATAGAAAGATGAAAATGCAGGTGTAATGACAGTTGCAAGGGGGAGAGAAACGGAAGGATATACGGGGAGGGGGGAAGGGCTAGAGTCAAGTAGTTAGTAGATGAGTATTGACATTGCATTTAAATTTCTGGAGGTTGTAGCCGTCAGGAAAGCAAGAATATGGGAGCGAGTTCCACAGGCGGGAAGTGCGAGAGAAGAAGCAGCAGGAGTAGAATTGTCGTCTGCATTTGGCTAACCAAATTGTGAATGGGTGGGACCCAGTTGCCATTCTGGTTGCACGAGTAAACACCTGTTGAGAAGGCACCAGTGACTTAAGTTCGTCTGAGCAGAAGCCATGAAAGTACTTATAGAACAGACAAAGGGAGGCCACATTTCGTCGGTGGGAAAGTGGCTGTAGTCGAGCCGCCAAGTCAGCACCTATCACGTTAATAACTCTCCTTTGGAGCCTGTCGAGAACACTGAGGTGAGCGGCAGGGGCGCCTGACCATAAATGGCAGCAGTACTCCATGCAGGGTCGAATGGTAGACTTGTATATATGTAGGATGGATTCAGGTGGGAAGAACATCCTGGATCGACACAGTGACCCAACCTTCTTAGCAGTGGATTTAGCTATGGATTCGATGTAGCGGTTCCACTTGAGATCAGAAGAGAGGGTAAGGCCGAGGAGGCGCAGTGTATTGCACTCACGGAGAATCGCTTGGTCCATGCTTATGTGAGGCAGGAGAGGTTGCCTGCGATGGTTGACAGACAACAGCTTGGTCTTGGACTCATTGAAGTTGACAAGCCACTTCTTGCCCCAATTCACCAGAGTGTAGATCCCGTTCAAGGTCAGCAGCGAGATTATGTCTGTTCGCCATGCCAGGTTTCTTACTTGTGCGGGAGTATATTGTGGTGTCATCTGCGGAGATGCCTACTTGAGACTTGATCTCATCTGGGAGGTCGTTAATGAAAATAAGGAAGAGCGTCGGGCCCAGGATAGAGGCCTGCGGGACACCAGCATTCGTGCTGTAGGATAAAGAGGCATGCCCATTCAAAACGACCTTCATTTTGCGGTTGTTTAAAAAGGACTGGATTAGGTCAAGCAGGCGCCCGGTAATGCCGTAACCCTGTAGCTTGCAAAGAAGGCCAGAGTGCCAGACCCTGTCAAAAGCCTTGGAGATATCCAGAGCAACTGCACGAGCCTCGCCTGACTCATCGATGGTCCGGAGCATGTACCGGCAGTGGACCTGGCAAAGCGGAAGCCATACTGCTTTGCTTATTTCTTAAAATCAAAAGTATTTTTGTCTGAATAAATAATTAATTTCTAGTAAGAATCCGAACAGATTTTATCTATCTATCTATCTATCTATATGTCAACTAATTCCTGACCAGACAAAATTAATTTCTTTCGTAATTGCGATGTAGGTTATAGAAATTACATGCCAAATTCACTTTAAGAATGATTAGGCAGAAGAAAATTTGATTAAATCTTCCAGTGTAATTTCTAAACGGTAATGTTACATATATAATTATTGATAACACTGATTTGTAAAGAAATTGGGATAAACATAAAATAATTGTTTCATCTAAATTTTGGCTGCTGATTCAAATAGGAAACCCGTTTTAGTTCATCTGTAATTTTTGAAATATACATGCGTATACTTATGCAAATGCATGTATTCATTTCTAATAAATATTTTTGCTTTTAAAAATTTCAAACTTAAGATTTGTGTATTTAAAAAAATAACTTATCTAATGGGCGCCTACATCGGTATAGACTTGGCCCTATGGGCCAATTAAACGACAATTGCACAGCGGTGAACGATTATTCCGCTCCAGAGAACTACTTACTCTCATAATGTTAATTGTAAAAATTAAGATCAAGAAAAATTCTGGGCCCCATGCATCTTGTGTAAAAATCTGTTACAATGGACTAACTGCATAGTTTTATGGCAATAAAGCACCCTTCAACTTTTTTGTTCCGGTGTTCTGGAGAGAGATACGGACCCATGAAAATTTTATGTTATTTTTACATTTTTTGCGGTTTATATTCAATAAATTTTATTCTAAAATTTTAAATGTAAGCGCTCTTTCGCTCTCTCTTATTCTCTCTATACAAGTGCGATGGGTAAATTGTCACCATTGTATATGTTTATTTTTGTGCATACGCCTTGTTTGTTTTTGATTTTATCAAATGCACAGCATATTATGGTCACCATAGGAGATATCAGAATAGACCACATTGATTTCCATAAGAACATCAGAGGAATCACGAGCAACAAACGCCTTAACTTGAAAAAATAGCTTCATAACCACCAGTTTTAGATTCAAGCCACACAGGGTGTCAGCTGGCACCACCCCAGATGACAGGATGATATATAAACACCGCATTCGTGAGAGAAAAAAACAGTCTTTCTCATTCTCCTTTCTATTCACAGATTTCCTTATTTTTTCAATTTAGATTTAGGTTTATCCAAATTATATGTAGATGAGTAGAGATTTTATTTCCTTTCATCTAGAAATATAGTTAGATACTACTTAATAAATTTTCCTTTCGTGGTTAAATTTAATAGTTGTTTTGGGTAACGGACGGTAACCATTGAGAAAGTTATACAAGAAAAATATCATAACGTGGGTAGCGTGTTACGCTCATTAATAAACGGAAAAATATAAAAAAATAATTTTATTGGCAACTAGGTTTCACCGTCTTAGTGTTAGACTAAGTAATCACAACCGTCACTTCCACTCTAACAGATCCTTTTATCGCATTGCTAACTTGTGGGACTTCCTTCTCATGTCTTGCTTCGAGAACTAAAATCTTCCAAAAATTAAATGCAACGTCAATCGCCATCTTTTGTTTTCTTGAATTCATTTCCTTTTCTTTTGTCTTTTCCTCAATTCTCTCTTTTCTCAGTTTTCTCATTCTATCTTTTTTTCATTTCTTGTAACTCTAATGACATCATCGCTAAGGGTGGACGGATTAAAAGATATAAGATAAATAAACTTGTAAATATATTCCAGATTAGTAGTTTGCATAAATTAAATTAAAATATTATTTTTAAAAAATTCTTTTCACAACTAATGTTACAAATGTTTTTGTATGATTACATTTATTAGCGAATATTATGCGTAACCTAGTTATGATATTTTGATTACAATTTCCGTTCCATGATTTTCTAATGTGTGTGCAGCAAAACACCGTTTTTACAAAAATTGAAATATATTTTAAACGTATAACAAGCATTTTATGCTCAACTCCAGAGAGATTATGTTGTTAAGAAAGGAGACAAATACAAGTTCAGGGTTTAAGAAAATTTAACAACCACAAGAGGTGTTGAGGGCATAGATGGCTGAGGAAAACAGCGCATAACATACCAAAAGAGCTTAAAGACTAGGAGATGTAGTAAAACGACAACATCTACTAAGAGCTATAAAGGACGGGAAATTATGGAGAGCCATGACTGCTCACGTCCTGTACAGAAACGGTACAAAGAAGATGGCAACTAGACTCTCTTTTATATGGTAACATAAATAATAAATCTAGGGATATACTTTGATGAATAGTGTTTAATATTTTTGACAGTTGACAACAAACTTTCAATGACAAAAATTGTGTAAATCCATTTTCATCATTGTCTACATTTCTAAGATGAGGCACTATTTACATTAATCGGTTTATTGCACTCATCTTTGTTGCCTTTAAAGACACATACGTTGGCTAGTTCCAGGGTCTTAAGCCCAAGGATTTATGAGTTCAATACCAGGCTACAGCAGTGTTGAACAAGTACCTTAGAAGATTAGAGAGATAACTCATGAATGCCAAAGAGGCTTTGCACAATGGAACGAGAAAGATATACTCCAGTGATCGTAATAAACGATTCGGTTTGAAATTTCTAGCGCCTGCAGAAGACCGGAGAGTACGACGGCCAAAACGCCGTACAAATGCGACAAGATGAGGACAATAGTCAGAACAATGCAAATAGTATTCATTTTAATCTTATGTTTAGATTCTATTCCGATTCTAATGGTCACTTTTTAAAACAATAAACATTGTCGAAGAGTGAAGGTATCTAAAAAAGCGGTGTCAGAGGAAACCGTTCCTTTAAAACTACGTCTCATTGCACGCACATTTATTCACGTTTGCCGTAAATTTATATTAGAGATTTGATGGAAATGAGTATAAAAATAGCGTCTACGAAGAATTAAATGCCCATGTAAATGCTTAGCCGTAGAGATATTTAAATGATACTTTAACTATTACAAATATATCTATCCTAATTTACACGTGAAATAATTTCCATATATATATATATATATATATATATATGAGCTCCCAGACTGATAGATACGATAAATGTACTTGAACAAAGGGAAAGAATATCCGTGTCAAATTATTAAAAAAAGAAAAAACTTGAATATAAAGTATGCAGTAGTTGTGGTTATCTAGAATTGGAAATAATACAGGAGTACATTCAATTGCTGCAGTGTTAATGGAGCAGAGTGAGTGTTGGCAGCGTAGAACATGTATCGTCTTTAAGAAAAGTATATTGTTAAATATAGAAATTATGTAACTCATATTAGATGCCAAAAATAAAATCCATGAATTAAATGAAAAAATACAGAAAACGAAAATCCTCTATATGTCACGGAAAAAGAATTGAAGTAAAAACTTTTCATATTATCAGAAATGTATATAATATGCTCAAATGTAGGCCATACACACATTTTCTAATAGCAAAGTGTACGAAATCATCAGGTCAGACAAGAGGTACATTCTACACATGCATCTTATATTTCTCAACACTTAGAAAAACAAATTCAAAGACAGTTGTGAAAAATCCCTAAAAACTTATCTATGTTTAATTTGATTGTGGAATTTAATACACTGACCACCAAGTTTTTTTGTATATTAGGTGAGACTATTTCTGATGTATATGGGTGTCGCTGAATTCCAGAACATTGGCTTTGTCCAATTAGTAAAACTATATTGAATAAAGGTTTTACTTTTATTTAAGTTTCCAGATTGTATATGAATAATTAAAAAGTGATATTTACTTGCAGAATTCTACTATTTTAACAATAAACTAAGAAAGGCCAGAATATTTTCCATTAGCATTCTCATTTATTACAAGTGATTAAGGACAAAGTATAAAATAAAAATATAATTTCCAATCAAAGTTTTCAGCAAAATTAAACTAGCAAAATATGTAAATTAATCTATTCAACATAATATCTTACAAGGCAAATATCGCAAACTGTCCGAGTCATTTCATCCAAAGAAATCCTATCTTATATGACTTCCTTTTGTACAGCTCCAGCAGAAATCTTACATTATATACACACCTTTCATCGATCTTAGTAGCGCTCCTCCTTATTTTTGATGTCTTGGTGGAATCACTATGCGAGTTACATTACCAAGGGTTTCATGGAATATGTCTAAATGACTAAAAAGGTAATAGATTTTGATACTCATTCTTGTTCCAAGAGCCCAAAATTATTTTATAATCATTTCAACTAATTACTGGTAGTTACGCGTTTTTCTTTTACACAGAAAGCCTTTCACAACAGCGACAAAAGAAGTTCACGCAGCAGTCTCTGTGTCTATCACATAGGAGACAAAAGCACTATCGGTAAACAATTTTCATATCTTTGTCCTAACAAAAAATATCGCACTTAGTTTATTATTATTCAAGCAAGGAGATTCGGAGCAGCGGTAACTGAAACATGCATTGACTTGAAGTAATGTCCTGACAATTTGTTTTTCAATAGGCCCAATCTAATATCTAGTGAGAGTAAGAGAATGCGATCACAGCTAACTAGCGGATCAATTATAGTATTTTTCAATCCACAACAAGCTTTTAAACAATACACCAATTTTTCTTTCCTCAGTACTGTTCTATAAATAAAAGAAACATGGATCCTTCATAAAACAACAATAATACTTTAACAAAAAAAATAAACATTTTATAATTCACATGTATCATCCACATATTTATCATAACATAAATTTTGTAGAACAATCTTTACAGTCATTTAGTGCTATTTCAAGGTCACTGAATATCGAATTGAAATATAAGAAAGCTTACTATCATTGTGCAATAGTACACACTTTAAAGAGCTGTCAATAAATAAACTGCACCTACTTAGGTATCCCCATTGCTAAAAGTAGGCCTTCGAAGTTGTGGTAAATACAACATCGTCTTTTTTTTTTAAATAATAAACAAGTTACTTGTCCTTGTTAGTTAAAAAAATATTGTCTTATCTTCAGAGCCACTAAGACGGGAGCCTCAAATATCAGCTACCTCTTTTGGCAAATCTAGATCTATAATTAACAGTCCTTGTATTAAAAAGCTTCACTTTTTCAGTCTAGGATACGTATAATAAATGCGACTATTGCTGCTAGTGCTGATGTCAGAAGCTTTTGCAATATTCAAATTTCATCATCTTGAACAAAATCAGGCAAAGACGTAAAAAGTGGAACGGAAATACCACTGCATGGAACTAGTTGTTTTGAAGATTCAGTATCAGGATAGTGCCACGATTTCCTCTTGTGACGGTTCCATCCCGTCATGTTCACTAAACAGAAGTAACAATCGACATGATAATTTTTAGGCTCTCCTTACACTATTGGTACCCCAAACTTTATTGACTTGATTTTATCTTGGATCCACCAGTGAAGATTTTTTAGTAAAATTCTTAGAAACTTTGTGAAGAGCCCAAGAATTAACTTTATTTTTAATCTTCATATCAAAGTAAGCTTGATATGCACTTTTGATAAAATCTCAGATATTGAACCATATACTGTATATTCATCACAGATATAAAAACAGAAAGACCATAGTGGCAACGTTTACACTTAGAGGTAATGAGTAAAGTTTTGTACACATGAAATATAGGTTCACCAGCAAAGACTGATACACATATCCTGTCAAAGACTTGTAACAACAGATTGACTGTAGCTCTCTGGCCTCTATGCTGATATTCGTGTCTGCGACAGAAACAATGATATTAAGAGTTTCTCTTTAATATTTAAAGAATTATACAATTTTAAGTAATGTAATATGTTATATTCCGGGCTGATCGTATGAACAAAGAATATAAAGTAAAGGAGCTATTGTATTTAAAATACAAACAATATTTATTTTTTATTTCAACTTACTTGATGAAGATGGATACAGAAAGAATAAAACCAACCCACGTACGTGTGCTTAAATGACATCCAACTTATTTTTTTCTCTGTCTGGAAGTATTTTATTCGAAAGTAATTTTCTCTATTCAAAGTGAAGAATTCTTTTTCTTTGGCAAAGTTATCCGCCTTAACATGAACAGAGCGCCGACGGGAGAGCAAATCTAGCATGTTCGCCGAAACTTAAATCATTAAAATCTATTGATGTCCACTATGTTGAAAATAGTAAATTCAACAGAATTAATTACATGTTTGAATTTACCCTAAAAACCTCTAATATCCTGTACCTCTTGAAAAAGTAACTCTTTTTGTTGGCCGGTGTTGTTAATGGAAAAAGTCTGTTCTAGCAATATGCTTAGGAGCAGAATTGAACGAACCTGTAATTCTTAGATAATTCTTTTTAAATTAAAACATGAAACCTGGTATAAATACAGATTCTATGTACCATACAATTCTTCTTTTTCTATGTTCCCTGTCCTTTCAGGACGTAGGCGATCATGGTTCTCCACGTCTCCCTATCCCTTGTTGCTCCTGGTATGATTGTTCCGGTTACTCCTGTCAACCCCCGTTCCGTCAACCACCTGATCAGGCCCTGCAAATATGTTATCCGCTATTTTCCTCTGTCTCTCTTTCCTTCTATATGGCCAATCATTATCAGGTTCTCCAGGCTCTCCTTCCTCACTGCGTGTCCCAGGAACTTCAGTTGTCTCTTCCTGATGCTCAGTATCAATTTCCTCTTTGTTGCTATTCTTTCCAACACCTCATCGTTGCTTGCATGCTCAGTCCATGATATCCGCAGCATCCTTCTGTAGAACCACATTTCCGCTGCTTCCAGTTTTGTCCTCATTTTCGATGATATTGTCCAGCATTCGCTGCCGTATTGAAGAACTGACATCACGTAGCAGTCCAGCACTCTTTTCGTTGTTTCCGTTGAGATTTTCCTGTGTGTTAGTATTTTGCTCAGCTTCTGGAACGCGTTCTTTGCCATGCCAATTCACCTTCGGATCTCAGTGTCGCACTTTCCATCTTCAGATAGGACACTTCCTAGGTATTTAAATTTTTGTACTTGCTTGATTCTGGTATCTCCCACATTTATTTGGCATTTTGGGTTGTACCTTTTGCTGATGACCATGCACTCAGTTTTCTTAAAGTTTATTTGTAGTGCTTTTTGTCGCTCTCCACCGCTACCTTCTGTATGAGGTCTTGTAGTTTACTTTCCGTGTCCGCGATCAGCACTGTATCGTCTGCGTACCTTATGTTGTTCAAGTTGTGTCCTCCAACAACAAATCCTGGCGTGTCATCTAGGGTCCTCAAGACATTCTCGCTGTACAGGTTGAACAAATGCCTTGAAAAGACACATCCTTGTCTTACGCCTCTTTTAGTATTTCCAGTCCATCCATCTCCTTGTGTATTCTCGGCTGTTCTCGATTGTCGCAAAAAGATCCTTTATATATTCTTCCCATGGCTGGAGTATTTCCTCTTTCTCTAAATGTTCCATCTTTGGATTTTATGCATCCTGTTGAGGAGCAGGTTTTTTGTTCTGTTAGTTCTCTTATCCCTTTATGCATCTCTGCTTTGTTGGTCCTGCTCAGTCTCTCTACTTCTTCGCATTTGTTGTTGAGCCATTCCTCTTTGGCTTGTCTGCATTTGTTCCTTATCTCTCTGCTCCATGTCTTGGCGTTATTTCTTGTCTCCTTTGCATCATGTAGAGGATCTCTTCGGTCATCCACTCGTTTTTTCTTCTGCGTCTAATTTCCTTTGGGGCTATGTTATTCGCTGAGTTCACCATCACTTATTTTAGTGACTTCCATTTTGAGTGCCCTTTTCTAATATGTTCTTCATATTTTTTTCTCACACTGTTATTGTATTCTTTCTGCAGGGTGAGGTCATTCTCTAGCGAGTCGTATTGTAGCCTTGGTGATGTGCTGCGCTTCTTCAGTCTTCGGAGTTTCACCCTTAGTTTGCAGATGACTGGGACGTGGTCACTTCCGCAGTCGGCACTTGAGTATGTTTTGCATTGGACCACCGCGTTCCTGAATCTCTTGTTTATAGTTACATAGTCTATGTGGTTCTTCGTGTCACCTCCTGGGCTTCTCCATGTCCATAAACGCCATGGGTGTTCTTGGAACCAGGTGTTAGTAATTACCTGATCATTGGCTGAGCACCATTGGGCCCATTTTTCTCCTCGTTCGTTGCGCTCCCCTAGTCCAAAGTTGCCGCTCGTGTCTCCTTCTCTATCTTTACCTACCTTGGCATTCAAGTCACCCATTATAATTCTAATTTCTTGGCTTTTGCATTGGGTCTTGGCATTGTCCAGTGTTGAATAGAAAGTTTCTATCTCGTCCTCCGAACTCTGGGTTGTCGGCGCATAAACTACTATAATAGCTATATTGAATGGCCATCCCCGCAGTTTGACCAAGAGGACTCTCTCTGAAAGCTGACAGTATTCAAGAACACATTCCTTCACTTGTTTGTTTAGTATTATAAACTACTTAAAAGACGTAGTTTTTTTAGTAAATTACATTATGAACAATATGATTTACTACCTAAATGATGTTGCATCAGTAATATTCGCGTGATATTCTGGAGCTGGTTTTCATGATCATAGACGTGAAATCAATGTAGGTTATGTAATAATTGAAGTTGCAGGTTTGAATCACTTTCATACTTAATAATGTTAAACTGTATGCATTATATTATAGGTCTTTTCGTAGCCGAAGATGAGTTAATTGCATGCGCTGAAACTCTTCACTGTAAACAGTTGAATTGTTTTTGTATTTTCAGCGTGTGATGGTTTGCTTTAGTTTGCTGAATTGTAAAGGCTTTGGGGTTGTTTTATGAAAATTATATGGTAAAATGTTTGAAAGAATATTTAAATTGTTCGCATATCTCGTGTAGTGTTTGAGTTTCTACGAAGAGTATTATAATCAAAAGCTTTCATAAATGTTGTACTATTATTAATTCTCGAGTTATCTAAATTGTTATTTGAACTGCAGGATCAAATCATACACTTAGAAATGCACACGGGTAAATAAAATTACAAAATTATTGAATTCCAAACAATAGAATTAAATGTCTTTAAATCTCGAGTGTAAATAACAAAAGGACAGATTATTTATAATGAAATAGATTTTTAATTGGGTTTTGTACCTCTTTGTTTAAGTTTTTAAAAACTATTTCATCACAAAGCAAAAAGATAAGGACGATTAAAACAAAAGGGTTACTGATTGTGAAAGAAACTGAGTAAGGATGATAAAAGAACAAGGTTCGTGCAGATAGAACATGATAATTTACGTTGTATTTAAATTTTGGGACGACCGTAGTTGACAGGAAAGAAAGAAGCCGGAAGATAGTTAAAAACAAGCTGTGTTGCTTGAATAATTCTTATAAAGTAAAGAGAGCTGCAAAGAAAATTAGAATCGACGGAGAGCACTGTTTTAGACACTTGAAAATTAACTGTGTGCTACATAAGAAATATCGGAAAAATCAGACAAAACGTTTCTTATAAAAACGACAACGGACCCTTAACTAAATATTTTGTAGACAATGAGAAATAGTGATAACTTGAGGATAAATGATGGTATATAATTTATTTAATACATAAAATTCATGCATTTCCCGTGTACTGCTAACGATACTAGTTCCTTAACTATTTTTTCGTTTATGTTTTTAATGAGAAGTTTAATATAGTAAAGATTAGTTTGAAATCCTTTCCTTTTGATATGAATGGTCATGATTGCATTTGTGTATTTGCAAAATCTACTGTTTGATCAAATTAAAGCGATTTGCAAAATGCAAATAACAAGAAAGTAGGCAGATGCAAAATAGCGGGGAATTATTGTGGTTAGCCTTTGGTGAAAATATAAGACTTTGGCGATTTTAATTAATTGAAATCAAAGGAATAATTATGTAATGAAAACGTTTTATTTAGAATTTCAAATTCTATTCTCCAGCAGAAATACTAAGTTTTAATCACTGTCCAATATTTAAATGATATTTACATATGCAAATGAAAAGACATCATAAAGACAACAGACGGAAGAAAACTCTAAAAGCAAATAGAAAATGTTACGGATCAAACTAATTTTTCCTATATTTTTTTCAATTCTAATTTTTGAGTTCTGGTTCTTTAGCAGACAAGATCATCAATGAATAGTTTTTTTCCCATTAAACATATCTTGAAAGTTTCAGCTGCTTTCTTTTCATACATCTACAACTTTGTAACAGCATAGAACCTATAATTTAAGGCATAAATTCACATAATGGTATTGTGCATCCACATACACAGCAAACAGTTTGCGACCATTTATTAAAAAAATACTTAAACTTAGTCGTGATTTAAAACATACTTTAAATTAGTCAAGATTCGAGGATACGAGCCATTTAGAGTATCTTAAGTAGTCATCTATAAAAGTACTGACCGTGATTAAATGTTTTGAGGAGACAAGAACTTGTGCGTCAGAAATGCTCTATGTTTTACGTTAGATTTTGCTTAAACTTTTCGGTTCATCTACTATTGATGCTGATATATCAGGGAATCAAAATGGCACTACATGTCTTTGATGCAAAAGAAAATCCCTTCACACTACATGTCTTTAGTACAATAAAAAATACTTAACATTACATAACTTTAGTGTAATAGGAATATCCCTTGATACTACATGACATTAGTGCAATAGGAAAGTCAAACTGATAATCTATCATTACTGCAACATTAAAGCCCATTGATGCATATATCTGGGAGCTCAAGTGATACTGCATATCTTTTGTGTAACAAAATACACAGGTTCAACTCGTATCACACAATATAGCGATAGAAATTGCATTAAGACTTTAATATTTGAAAGTATCAACCATCAGATTTTCACCCATTTGATTATAGAGTATGACATTAAGAAATGCATTATTTATTAAGTCAGATAATGTTTTCATCAGTCTCTCGATGAAATTAGCGGATGTTCACAATCGTATTTGACATGTGAATATACACACGTAAATCTACAGGCAGATTTCTATTTGATTATCTAAGAAAACTAGAAAATATATTTCTATGTAAGAGGAATCGTATGAAATGATTGAAAGGGTAATTAAAGAGGCATGAAACAGCACACTACTTAATATTAAAATTCATTAAATTCTCCCATTTCACGAATACCACGCAATCATGTTTAATAGTTTAAGACACTTTTCTGAGTAATTTGTTTGTATTGATAGTGTATAATTAATAATATCTTTCAGATACACTCATATATATATATATATATATATATATATATATATATAATAAATTGCAAACACTATGTTTGCTTATTTTTTTAATGAAATCCGTTAATACTCAGGTATAATCTTTCGCGTATTACAATCAAAAGATGTCAGAAATGAGCTTGTAGATGTTATTTTCATTAAATTTTTAACGTACGCAAGTACTTTCAACCTATTTCCGAGAAAATCTTCAGGGGTGTGAGTTATGGTAACATATGTAACCAGAAAACTGTGTTGCTAAATATTACTGTAGATTTTTTCCTGTTTCAAATATAACGGTTTACAAACTGCTAGCGTTAATTAGAATTACAGAAATAATATATACGAGCAACGGGACGGTGTTTTAAAAAGGCTCAGTTCTCGATCCAACCTTCATCAACTTCTACATTGCCAACCTAGAAAATAATATATTTAGTACCACTACAAAGCCCTCTATCTACGTACGATATGTAGATGATTTTCTTATATTAGTTAAAATATAGAAATAATAAATCTCAAAAAAAAAAAAAAATTCAAAAGAACTGTCCTCAATTTTACATCCGAAAATAACCAAGATAGAAAAATACCTTTACTTGACATTTTAATAGACACAAACAATATCACATTTACTACCTCCCCATATAACAAACAACCAGCAAAAACTCTTGCACTCTCAACTATAAGAGTGAATGCCATGACTACTACAAACAACTTAATTAACCGAGCACAAATCAACTCGTCCACAAAGAAGATATTTTACTCTGAACTAAAAATTATTAAGTAGACTTTAATTAATAATGACTCTCCAAACCACCTTGTAGATGAAGAAATAAGACGATATTTCAAAAACCACAATTCATATCAAACAAAATATGGTACTTTCAAAAAAGACCCTAAACATATTAAAACTCTTCTATTGCAACCAGATGCACAATAACTACAAACAGGTTGATTATCCGTAATAACTCCTTACCACCAGCTGATGTGTTATGTAAAGCCAACATTATATATTAATTCAAATGGGAGAATGTATCTCCGACAAAAAACAAATATATTTGTTGGATGTACAACAGCTAGACGTACTACGTTACATTTGTCTAACCATTCATCCATTTGCAGACATCTACAACAACATTCCTGTTTACATTCACAATATAAAAAATAATGATCGATAATACAACTATCCTACACCAAGAAAACAGCAAAAGCAAACTACAGATTCTCGAGGAAATATTCACTAAAACACATAAGCCGTCAATTAATAGAACCAGCTAAGAATACTGTAGTAATGTTCTGAAAAGTTTGAAAAAAAACCCCCCCAAAAAAACAAAAAAAAAAACAGTTTTTTCATGCTTTAACACTTGCATGATGTATACAACATATTACAACATATAAAACATCCATTTTGGATAATTTTCACGTTCTAATGAACGCTAGCAATTTGTCAACCGTTTTATTTGAAGCAGAAAAAATGTACAGTAATTTTTAGCAACACAGTTTTCAGGTTACATATGTTACCATAACTCACACCCCTGAAGATGATCTCAGAAAGAAATTGAAAGTACGTGGGTACCTTAGGAGATGAATGAAAATAACATCTGTCAACGTTACAGCTCATTTCTGACATCTTTTGATTGTAATATGCAAAAGATTATCCGTGAGTATGAACGAATTTTATTAAAAATAATCAAACGTAGTGTTTGCAGTTTATTTAATCTGACATGTTTAAAAGAAAATTTGCTGCCTAAATACATATATCTATATATACGATATTTTAGGGATAAGATCTCCGTCTGATTAGAAATCAGTTTTTTTTGTTTTTTTTTATAAGCGTTTCACCCCGAGCAAGGCATGTCACTGCCACTACTGTGCAGGGGGCTACGTAGAGTGGAGAAAGGCTGGTTAAATATAGGAAATAACAGAGGGTGGGTGATAGGCGGGTGAGGATACCGAGAATGAGGGTTGGGTAGATGAGAGTGTTGTGAGAATAGTTGGGAGTTAGTGTGATAGGAGGTGTCTATTGACCCTACATTTAAACACCTGGAGATTGTAACTGTCGGGAAAGCAGACTTGTGGAAGGGAGTTCCACAGGCGGGAAGCGCGAGAAAAGAAGCTGTTGGAGTAGAATTTACGGTTACATCTTATTTGTTTAACTGTAAAAGGGTGGGACCTAGTTGCTAATCTAGTATCTCGTGTAAATTCGTGCTTGGGCGGCACCAGTGATCTAAGCTCATCGGAGCAGAAGCCATGAAAGTACTTGTAGAAGAGGCACAGGGAAGCTACATCACGCCGGTGTGAGAGCGGCTGCAGCCGGTCTGCCAAGTCAGTATCAACCACGTTACAGATCCTCCTTTGTATTTTGTCAAGAAGCCCAAGGAGAGCAGCAGGGGCACCCGACCAGATATGGCAGCAATATTTAATACACGGGCGGATGGTAGATTTGTATATGTGCAGAATAGTTTCAGGTGGGAAAAATTTCCGGGCCCTGCACAGGGAGCCGACTTTCATAGCAGCAGATTTGGCAATGGATTCAATATAGTCATTCCATTTGAGGTCCGCCGAGAGTGTAAGGCCAAGGAGGCGTAGTATTTTACTCTCTGGGAGGCTAGCCTGTCCCATGCTAATGGGAGGTAGATGCGATTGTCTATGGTGGTTAGTTGATAACAGCTTTGTTTTAGAGGCATTGAAATTTACCAACCATTGCCTACCCCAGGTCACTACGGATTGGAGGTCCCTTTCCAGTGCGGCAGCGAGGTTCACTTTGTCGTCCAGACCTGGTTTCTGATCGATGCGGGAGTAGATTGTTGTGTCGTCGGCATACATGCCAACTTGGGATCTAATGGTGTCGGGGAGATCATTAATGTAGATCAGAAATAGCGTGAGACCTAGGATAGAACCTTGAGGGACGCCCGCGTTCGTCTGGTAGTTTTGGGAGGCATGCCCATTTAATACCACCTTTAATGTGCGGTTAGAGAGGAAGGACTGGATGAGGTCAAACAGATGTCCAGTTATCCCATAGCTTCGCAGTTTGCACAAGAGGCCAGCATGCCAGACCCTGTCGAATGTTTTGGAGATATCCAATGCAACGGTTCGGGCTTCACCATTCTTGTCGAGTGCCTGGTATATGTACTCGGTAATGGTCGTTAGCATATCAGCAGTAGACCTGGTGAAGCGAAACCCATACTGTTTGTCAGAGAGAAGCCCGTTGGTCATAAGGTGCTGAATCACCTCGGCGTTGATAATGGCTTCGAAAACTTTGCCAAAGATTGGAAGGAGACTAATAGGACGGTAATTGGCGGGGTCTGAGGGTTCGCCAGAATTCTTAAATATAGGTAATACGCAGGAGGACTTCCAACAGGCAGGAAAGCAGGAAGCAGATAGGCAGAGGTTATAGAGTTTAGAGAGGACAGAGGAGAGTTCTGGGGCACATTTCTTCAGTACTATGACTGGGATTCCGTCACCGCCGCTCGCTTTGTGTGGGTCAAGTTGCGCAATTATCTTGGCGACCAGCGAGGGCGAGATGAGGACGTTATTTAGTTGAGCCTTAGTTCTGGGTGGGAAGTCTGGTGTAGGTATTCCTAACGAGTCCAGTGTCGAATTGGTTGAGAATTTACGGGCAAAGCATTCAGCCTTGTCGGCTGGGGAGGTGAGAACTTCAAATTCATTGGTTAGTAGGGGTATTGAAGTCTTGTTCCTGCTGAGCACGCTTTTGCAGAGACGCCAGTAATCTTTGGAGCCAAACTTAGAGGATGCTATGCGTTGCCTAATTCTGGTAGCAAACGCCCTCTTGGCTTCGTTCAGTACTTTTTTACACTTGTTCCGTGCTGACGTGAAAAGGCGCCTGTTTTGGTTCGACGAGCAGCTTCGATAGAGCCGGAAGAAATGGTTCCGGTGGGCAATAGCGGCCGAGCAAGCGGGTGAGAACCAGGGGGACGAATTAGGTTTTAGTTGGAATTTTCTGGCAGGGATAAAAGCATCGATGCCAGCCTTAACCCAAGAGGAGACTTCGGAGGCACAGTCTTCGACAGGAAGATCAAAGACGTTGTTCCAGGGGACGTCGCAGAGGAAGTCCCTGAACGAGTCCCAGTCGGCTCTTTGGTAGCAGTTTGATATTCTGCTGGTCTGGTTTTCTTGGGAAGAGTTAGTGCGGATTGATATGTTTACGGAGACTACGGCGTGGTCAGAGTTTCCAAGGGGGCAGAATTGCCTGGTAGTGCAGGAGTCTGGGATGGCGGTAAAACAAAGGTCGAGTAAAGAGTCCCTTCCGTTAGGGTTTTTAGAGAAACGCGTGGGGAAGTCCACCACTTGCGTTA
Organism: Ascarosepion bandense; assembly: GCA_037127315.1. Classification (NCBI taxonomy): domain Eukaryota; kingdom Metazoa; phylum Mollusca; class Cephalopoda; order Sepiida; family Sepiidae; genus Ascarosepion; species Ascarosepion bandense. The sequence goes on from JBBBDQ010001210.1 coordinate 609,783, forward strand.
GAGCTTGGGCTATTTAAAAGTGCATGGTGCGGATCCCAGCAAGGTCGGTGGCTGAGTTTTCAAGCCACTTGGTGTGGTGGGCGTTAAAATCGCCAAACACAAATATATGGGCAGATGGGTGAGAAGAAATGGCCCTGTCGATGTTATTAGAGATGCAATCAAGTAACGTACAGTCAGAGGAGGAGGGGGAGCGGTAGAGGAAGAAGAGATAGCTAACCGAGCTTAGAAGTGAGAGACGGAAGCACATGAAGGAATGATCAAGGGATTCAAGAGATGTGACCCTGGCTAGGGGGAGTTGTTCGCTGACATATACACCAAGCCCATGCATATGGACATTGGAGTCCTTCCTGAAGAGAGGAAGGTAACCAGGAACGAACAGCTCCGAAGAGGGGATAGAAGGGTCAAGGTTAGTCTCACATATAGCTAAGATATCTGGTGAGTTAGTTAGAAGGAAAGACTCTACACTATTAAAGTTACTGCGAATACCTCGTATATTTGTGAAGGTAACGCAGATAGGTTTGGGCGATTTACGACTAGCTGGTTTAGGCTTGCTATTTTGTTTGTTAAATTTCATGTTGGTTGTAGTTGTGGATAGAGAGAGGTCTAGAGTAGGGTCAGATGGTCGTTAATTGCAGCAGGTGAAGGATGGAGAATGGCGCCGCCTGCAGCATAATGTGGCCTCGGGGTTGCCCATCGGAAATTCATGCAGGGACGCCCGTCCATGCGCGAAATGGCACTACAGGAACCCCGATATTATTCAACTGTTGATCAGAGCAGCCTCTCGAGACGCTACGCAAGAGTTCGGGCTCCTAACTACCAGTCGGAAGCAGCAACCAGGAAACTGCCAACCCGGTACCCTCAGAATGAAGAGACTTTGCCACCATACTCACCAACTGCAAAAAGCTTCCAGTCGAACCGATATAAAGACCGAAAAAGAGAGAGATGAACCGGGAACCCCTTCCTAAACAAGAAACAAGGCGATCACCTCTACTCCTGTCCAAAAGAAGGGGGTGGAGTGTGAGACCGGGCGATAGAAGGTACTATCTACTCCAATTAAAAAAAAGAATAAATGTGTGACTGAAGTTAACTAAGTTTTAACTTATTCTAAGTCAAACCTAAATTTGATAATTAACAACAATTTACACAAAAATTAGGCAGAAAAGATAAGAACCGAAATAAAATAAAAAATACAAATCAAAATACAAATCAAAATAAATAAATAATTCAAAAAATAAGATCACACTGGCTAAACTCACCAAGTTGCAGGCTGGCTGTCGATCATGACTCAAAGCAAACGGTTAATAGTGCTGCACTGATGAACAGCAATACAGCGAAAAAGGCTAGTATGCGGATGATTTTTATGCTTTCGCAAGTCGACAGAACACTGTAAAGGAGGGTAGATTTCATAAAAACAGTAGCCACATAGCTTTACGTTACATTTTTTGGCTCCCGAGTTGAATGCATTTTGGCTCGGCTACTGAATTGAACGGCTTCAGTTGCTGGCTGGTTTTACATATATAAATAACACGTTGTGAAATTTGCCTTTAACTGACGTGCGCAGAGAACTTAGAGGTAAGATCTCCGTCTGATGAAAAATCAGCTGAGTTTCGATCCCGGCTTGAAGCAAACAGCTGATCTACTCGCACTGATGAGCTGTGAAACAGGCTTGTATGAAGATGTTTATATATATATATATATATATATATATATATATATATATATAAAGCAAGTTCTTTGACTAATTTTTCTATAATGGTCTTGACCATTTTTCTTGAGATGATTTAAATGTCGAAAAATAATATCGTACCAGAAAATAGCGCGTAAAGTTAGGGCGCATGATAAAAAATTCCTGTCATTCATCGCCGCATGAAGACGCACACTCGAAAAGCACTACAGCCAAACACTCCATAAGTACAGACACAAGACTAACAATCTACAATTAACTATTTTAAGAATGGCTTATAATAACCGAAACAGGTAAGATCGCATTCAAAAAGTTGAGTTCAGATTTAACCGGATACCAAGATAAAATCATCCATAGTATTTCGATCAAAATTGTGAATGAAAAAATTATGCAAAATTATAAACACACACACAACACACATATATGCATTACAATATCACTACAAAAGTTGCTATTTTGTTTCGACACTAAAGACTCAAAACTATCCAAACCCACTCAATCAGAGAGACATTGTTACATAGTCTGTAACACAAACCATGTAACAATGTTTCATGTTATATTTCAATGTTTTATGTTGTGTTTCAATGTCTATTTTTTCAAAGACGATGTAACAATGTCTCCCTGATTGAGGTAGCTTAGATAGTTCTGAACCTTTTAAATGTTTTAACTCAAAATCAGCGCCACCACTTGATAAGATACAAGTAGTGTCGAAACAAAATAACTATTTTTGTATTGATATTATTTTAACAGGATCCCAAGGCGTACTCGAGCCATCCTTCCTGAACCTCAACTAATCCGCCTACGTTGTGTTTGTTTGATCTCGGACCGGTCAAAGTAGGATTGCCTTGCTAGTGTAGTCAGCACACACGAGAGGTAGATATAGAGTTAAAACCAGATTTTACGCGATCCGCGCTAGCTGATACTTGGCAAACAGAATATAATCATTAAAAGAGTGCAACACTATAGGTGTAGTTAAATATATATATATATATATATATATATATATCGATTATATACACAATCATAAGCAAGTTAAAGCTGGTGACACGCAACAGTTGGCCAGTATTTCAATGATACATTCAGTAACAATATTCTCGGAGAGGGTCGTTTGCTCAGTCGGCTCTTTCAGCATGCCGATTTCAGATTGGCCATCTTGTACAAATAACGGGCCACAAATCTATTAATTTTGTTTTCCACCTCGGTTTTATTGAAAAGGCACAAAACCAGGGTTGTAAAGTTAGCTAAGGAAATTCAGTTTTCCTTGACTGCATAACTCTTACCAGCTCGAAATGAAAACAATATCAGTCATTCATTTCAACTGAGTCTCCTGTTCTTCACTGCTGAAGAGGAGAACTTACTCCCTCTTATGGCCTACCCGTCTGTTCCCAAATAGGTAGCCGAAACAGGATTTTCTCACAGTCCAATTTTCATCTAGGTTCAAACAATTTGTCAAAACAGGGTGACAACATTATATCTACGATTGTTTTCTCAGATTTAATCAATTCGGTTACTTTTCCCGACAAAAATAAATCTCTTCTTATATTTAAAATTAATTAAAAAAGATAATACCAGCCATCTGGAAATAGGGTTTACATTATAACATTTATGATATAAAATCTAAATAAATATTATTCACTCTCCTTTGTATTGAGCATATTTAAGCATAGTGTTTTAATACGGAACTCTGTTCCATCCATACCTATTCTATAGGTGTATATGTGCAGATTTCATTAAAAATGTATTATGATTAAGTTTTTAAAATAATTCTTCATGTGATCTTATGATCCTGTACTTTTGAGGATATTAATTATATAGAAATTGTCCTTATGTTTTCTTTATCTGAGCACTTTAGGCTATACTTTTAACCATTATCGAGAATGGAATTTGTTTTACGTGTAACAAAATCTATGCAGAATATATGTAGAGTAGTGTGTATGTTTTATGTTCCGAACACGGTAAGGACATGTTTGAAACATAAAACATACACACTAATCCCCCCCCTTCTCTCTCTCTCTCTATATATATATATATATAAAACTGGCCAACATAATTCTTTTGGCAAATTAGATGAGGATTTTTCTTGGGCATATTGGAGTGGCAGAATTCAAGGAGAATATTGGTTTGGGTAAATTTTCAAGATATCACTGAAAAATGTCTGTAAATCTGTACACAATGGTACGAAAAGATTATGGTGTTACAGATGCAGGAGTATTAAAAAAAGTATTATGCTATTTATGCTATTCATTGGTAATCAGACAATGTTGAATAAATGTTTCACTTTTATTAAAGTTTTTTAATTGTATATGAATAATTAAAATTTACTTACAGCATTCAACTATTTATCAAGAGTCAGAACCTTTTCCAGTATTATCCTCATTTATTAAAATATATTAATGAAAAATTTTAAAATATAAAATTGATATCAAATAAAATTTCGCAGTAAGCGTAACTTATCAAAAAATTAGGTGCAATTGGTAAATTGTCATCACATTAAATTTTTAATTTCGCGCATGCACGTTGTTTGAATTTGATTTGATCGACTGCAAGACATACGAAGGTTAGTTAAGAAAGAGTGCCCTGAAGAGTGAAGAAAGAGTGCCCTGACGCAAATTAGACCTCTGGTAATCTGTAAACGGCGTGCTGTACTGCTTGACATTTGCGCAAAAAGATCCGTACGAACATTTCAGAGGTATCAATCTTAGGACAGTACAGAGAATTCGAAAAGGGTTGAAGGAGTCAAATGATGATGATGAATGTGTTTGGTGTGATCACTTGTGATAGTAACGTTATGCCTCCATTCATCATCATGTAGGTCTACATTAAGTGACTTGAGCAGGTCGTGCTATCCTAGATCAAGGAGATGATTGCTGGAAGACCCTATATCTACTAACACAACTCTGAACCATGCCAAACAAGCAGAAGAATTCATTCAAAGCTGTTAAACAATTTCTGCAACAATATCACTATTACATCCAGCCACTTAACTCCACAGACTTTAACCTCCTGATTATTATGTATGGCGTGCAGTAGAGCGGGATAAAAACAAAACTCTTTGGAATGCCAATCATGAACTGAAGACAGGGATTGTAGCAGCATTCACAAACTTTCAAACATGCATTAATTTGCACTTATGCTACTTGGAACAATTAGCACTTTTTGTTTAAAGTCTCTTGAAACAAAAACAGTAACTGTATTAAATAGAAGCTCATTATCTAAATGTTTTTTAACAGCTTCAAGCATTTTTCCACGAGGGATTGACGCTTCATCCTATATCAAGAATTTGAACAGTGCGGGTTCGTTAAAGACACCGGAACAAGGAACGCCATATTCATGATTAGGATGCTCTCCGAAAGGGCAATACAAATGAAGAAAGACTTATACCTATGCTTCGTTGACTATGCGAAGGCATTCGACAAGATACGACACGAAGAATTGATGGAGATGCTCGGCAGACTAGACATTTTCGGGAAAGACATCAGAGTAATTAAGAATCTCTACTGGCATCAAACGGCCTGCATACGGACAGGTAACGATCTCAGTAGATTTACAAAGATAGAAAGAGGCGTAAGACAAGGATGTGTCTTTTCACCGGATTTGTTCAATATTTTGAACCCTAGACGAACAACATAAGGTATGCAGATGATACAGTGCTGATTGCAGATACGGAAAGGAAACTAAAGGACCTCCTACAGAAGGTAGCGGTGGAGAGTGACAAAAAAGGACTACAAATAAATTTTGAGAAAAGCGAATGCATGGTCATCAGCAAAAGGTGCAACCCAAAATGCCAAATACAGGTGGGGGATACCAGAATAAAGCAGGTGCAAAAATTTAAATATATAGGAAGTGTTCTAACAGGAGATGGAAAGTGCGACACAGAGATCAGAAGGCGAATTGGCATGGCAAAGGGCGCGTTCCAGAAGCTGAGCAAAGTACTAACACACAGGAAAATTTCACTAGAAACAAAGAAAAGAGTGCTGGATTGCTATGTGATGTCAGTTCTTCAATACGGTAGTGAGTGCTGGACAATATCATCGAAAATGAGGACAAAACTGGAAGCAGCGGAAATGTGGTTCTACAGAAGGATGCTGCGGATATCGTGGACTGAACATGCAAGCAACGATGAGGTGTTGGAAAGAATGGCAACCAAAAGGAAATTAATACCGAGCACCAGGAAAAGACAACTGACTGGCCAGGTAGAGGGAAAGAGAGACAGAGGAAAACAGCGGATAACACATTTGCAGGGCCTGGTCGGGTGGATGACGGAACGGGGGTTACCAGGAGTAACGGGAATAAACATGCTGAGGGCCATAAGGGATAGGGAGACGTGGAGGGCCATGATCGCCTACGTCCTGAAGGGACAGGGCACATAGAAGAAGAAGAATATGAAGCCACAATAAATTGTTTTGCGAATATTAGTGGTAAAGTTCTCAAGAATATGTGCTTTAAAGGGAATCTTAAACATTGAATGCACAGTTCTTTTGTCTGTTAATAAAGTAAAAGAAATACCTAAAAAGATCCTTTAATCCAACTTTGTCCTTTAGAATCCGATGGTTAACTGTATAATAAAATTAGAGCAAATGCTTGTCTAAGTTGACATGGAAATCTTGTCTCTCAAAATTCACTCACTGCATCTCTAAAATGAGTATTACCCTCTTATAGTTCTCTTGATAAGCATGCTTTTGTGAGAGTATAATCAACAACACTTTCAAAGCATGTTAAATCTGCAAATGGCGTAGGACGAAAGAGGGTTAATTGAGAAGTATTTTATATTTTTTACTGATGAAAAAGAGTTAATTAAAAACATTTTGAATTTTGATTTATTCGGACGAGAAAGGGCTAGAGAAAGCGATGATGTTTTTTCTTTGTCGGAAAGAGATTCGTTTTCCCTAGATAGCAAATTTGTTAAAAATAGAAATGAAATAAAATAGCAATTATGATGACTGTGCCCAGCGCTGGGCTATGGGAGGTCAGATATCAGGCGGCATTGTTGAAAGAATTGAAAGTACTAACATTGCGTGCGGGCAAGAGAAATTTTAATTTAATAAATACTCGGTGAAATATAGACGATATAATTAGAAGTCAAATGTCAAAACCACTGTGTTGAAATAAGTGTAACTGACCAGCAGTATGTAAATAAAAAACAATTGAGGGGGAAATTATTATTTTTTAAATGTTATTCCTAGATTCTCGGGTGAAGCTCGGCTAATACAGCTGGCAGGATTTGGAGGTCAAAATGTCAAGCTGGCCTTGTTGAAAAATATGAAAAAGTTATTAAAGAAATGGATTTTATTCATATTTCCCCAGATGGAAATTCGGCGAGAGACCAAAGGTTAAGTTGATCTATTGGGAGAAGAGAAAAAGACAATTGTTAATGACTGAAAAAATTATCATTCTAAATTTCCCTGAAAGAGATTGACGTCATGTAATAGCTCCTCCCAAAGAGGAGGGGAAAACTTCCATGATTGGAAGTATGAAACAGAAAAAAAGAGGACTAGTTGAAATTTAGGATATTTGCATAACACTCTTTATGCGTTCTCACCACACCAGTAAAAAGGGACAATGATAAATACGAGAACCCACAGGGGCTAAAGTCAGTTCCCGTGAGCGCCGCTCGGAGAGGAAGTGAGTTCGAGATCCAGTTCCAGTGCCACCGCCGCTTCTACCCACAGTTCTAGAGAGTTCCCAGTCAGTTGCAGTCGAGAATAGAGTTAGAGAGAGTTATTTTCCGCTACTCGCAGTTCGAATTCAAGTGGCTGCCTGGAGTTTGAAGTTGCATTTTACTAACCAACGTTTGAAGTAATAATAACCAAAGTTATCTGCCGAAGAAGAGAAAAACTCCGGCGAAAACCTCGTGCCAAACTGATGATAACAATAATAAGAAAAACAAAAGAACTCTGACAAAGCCCTTCTGCCAAACTGATAATAGTAATAAGAAAACGCTGACGGACATTTTCGTAATGTACAAACAATAGTGTTCGAATTTACCAGTTACCTGATTATCAAGTCTGGTCCATCTTAGAAAAACTGTCCAAATTTTCGTTCCGTCGCCAATTAATAGGAACGTGTTAAGAAAAAAGAAGAACTCTAATTATTTTATTTTTATTTCTTGTATATAAATACCTTCTATTGATTATTCAGGCGTCGTCTATTTTATTTCCAAAATTGGTGCCATTTCCACAGTTGTACGCGCGTATGCAACTTGGTTTAGCTTGGCTAAGATACCCCAGTGAAAATTCAGCTTAACTCTCTTAAGATCAATATCCCAATGTAAGAAAGAACACAGTTGAAGAGGTCAACCCAAAGACCAGCTGCTGTGTCAACGCCATCAACGACTGACAAGTGTGGACTGACGGCTTGTTCTCAGACCAGGATCGATCATAACAAAAAGGACAACAAGGCTCCGGTACGTTACAAATTATTTCGGCCCTTTAACATTATCACTAAGTAATCTTAGGGTAAAACATTTAATATGTCTGGTAGAAACACTTTATATTTTTTCACATACGTGCTCTATCTTATTACTACGATTATTTTCCATCTTTTGTCCACTGTTAGTGTATAATACTTAGGAATTTTTAAAGCAAGATATTTGCTTGTTTTTCATTTCTATTTGACTAAAAAATGAGATTAAATTTGTATTTCATGGAAATACTGTTCTTTCATGCGCATTTGATGGATAGAAAAGTTGTCCATTTTCCAAATGCCCTTCAGGTTGTTGTACAGATTGGAAGTTTTCATTCAATGAAAATTCAAAGATTCTGGAAGCAGCTTTATTTTTATTAATGACTCTTCATCTTAAGTTGTTAACTTCATCTTAGTTTCTTTCAGAATATTCTAGTCTCAAAACAGCTGCATCGAATCTTTAATGACTTGAACAGATCAGCATAATATATATATATATATATATATATATATATATATAGATGTGTGTGTGTGAAAGAACAGGCTAATAAAGAACCATCCATCTACTATCTAAGTTGTCTATATCTTGCTATGACAGCAGTTCTTCTATCATTTTCAAGTAATCTTCTGTAGATCAGATACCCTGCTACTTTAGTTTTAGTTTCATTAATGAAGTGATTTGGATAACCTTTTTCACATTGTCTATTTTTCATAGATGGTTCTTGTGGCTCCATTGTACCACAAGGACTATGACACATTTGTGCTGTGATATTCTCATATTGTTCATGATCAAAGTTAGAGACAAAATATTTCAGCAGTAATGATTGTGTCAATATTCTGAGAATATATATCCTGTTCTCTTACCAAAAAAGACTGTGTGCATGAGGTAGACCTCTCTTCCGACATTCAACGGTGTAACTGTAGGCTTTTGTTCTTACAAAGATTCCACCATTAAAGTTATAGCTTTGATTAATTTAGTTTGATTCTTAACACACTCACAATAACAATCTCGAGTTTTAGGCTTCTGTCCATCGAAGAGTAGATCTTTAATTTCATCCCAATTAAAATTGCGAGTAAAGGTAAAAAAATAAGTTCAGAATTTTAAAAATCCCTTGCATAACACATTGCTTCCTGGTTTTTCTTTGGAATATCTCGGTATTCTAACATTGCTTCAAAATAATCGTTCAATATTAATATCACCATCATAAATTCAAAATATCTCAAATTATAATGTTCTTTAACTCGCATTATTTATGGAGTCTTATGCATCGAAATCTTTCAAATCTTTCAAATTCAATCTTTGCAAATATATTGACTGTAGACATTTGATAGGGTCATTTGCATTTTAATAGATGATTACATCCATGTACTACTTGCCTCACATAAGCATAATATAGTTTACGAGATATATTTTTGTTAGAAATTCATTCGTTTCTAGATTCATAAGATAAAGGTTAATACACTATCCATGACTATACTTTCAATTAATTAATGGATACTGCAATGCGTCATATGATCTGTGTCAATTATCAATTTTTTTGATACCACCCGAGCGATATTTTAATATTCCTTCTTTCACACACTGTTTCAACTATAACCAACCCAACATTGCTGTTGGTGCGTTATATATTTTTCAGAGGGTTCACCTTGTGGAACTCTGTCAGTGGGAAACAGCACGTTTGATATTAGGTCCAGTAACTCTTGATGCTATTGATTTCATTCAATATATTTAAAGCTCTCTTGAATATCAGTATGAGTATCTGTAAATTCTTTGCCATTTATATCTGCTTGTTTATTAAGATACTCAATGAAATATATTTGTCTATATCTCGATGCTGTAATATTTTTGAATATATGGAATAAACTTGTAATAAATTTGCCTAGTATTTCGAATGTATGCACATATAAACACTTAACTTAGCGGTTTTAGGAAAAGTAAATGAAGTCATATAAAGCATACAACTTTAAAAATATTCTATAGAAAAAGCTTAGAATCTTCTGTTTGTTATAACAACGTTTTGAGAAGTTCAGGATTTTCTGTCAATGTAACTTTAAACTTACGACTTGCACAAGAACAGCCTTTAGGTTTTTCTGTGATTTTTAGCTTCATAGAACTCACATATTGATGGCAATGTAATGAAAATTGAAACAAAGTTGACTGTTTTAAGGCTGTAAAAATGCATAATTTGTCAATTTATTAGGCGGGAACATTCTCTCAGCCTAACGTGTACGTTGCAGTTGGTTTCTTTCAAAGCTATATTTTTTCTTCTACATTTGATCTTTGATGCTGATGTGAAATTCTATGAATTTTTCTAATTTTTATTCTCATTTCCGTCCAGAGCACATTCTCTTTGTTACTGATATAAAATCCTATTAATTTGTCTTATCTCAGCAAGTCACTCTTTAGAATGATTTTCTTTTAATGTTCTCCTTGATTCAGGATTTGGGATCAACGTGAACTCGTGTTCTTCTAATGCTTCTTGTTCTCTTTTCAAATCTTTATTTTCTTGATGACTCTTCTGAAGCCGTATCTTGTCGTTTTGTCTTAATGTTCTCGTTGATTCGGGCTCTGTGGTTAACGTAAACACATGTTCTTTTAGTTCTTCTTGTTTTCTTTGAATCCTTTTACTTTCTTGGTAACATCTTTTTTTTTTCGTCTCCTACTCTTCTGAAGCCATTCCTGGTCGATTACTTCTAATGTTTTGCTTGATTCGAGCTCTGGGGTTACCCTGAACTCATGTTCTTCTTCGAATCTTTTAATTTCCTTGATGACATCTTCTTTAGGTCCCCCATTGTTTCGAAGTCATTCTTAGTCGTTTTCTTTGTATTTCTGGAGGTGCGAGATCAGTTCTTTATGATCAATGAGAATTTTATATATTTTGATTCTGATTACCTACAGAATTGATGATTTCTGATCAGAGCTATTTTTCTAATACGAGACTACTTTTTGTGCGTTTTACGTTTAATTTTTTTCTTATTTCCTCTTCAAATAGACTTTTTATTTAAATTTTCTTTACATATTAAGTTTTTATGTATTTTTTTTATCTAAATTGTTGAGGATATGTAATATTTTGCTGGTGTACGATTTAATTTAGATAGCTGTGATTAAAAATTGTTGCAGGTGTTGTCTGGAATAAGATCTTGAAACTGTCTCCTTTTTCCAAACACGTCCACGATAATGTTCATGCAATGCATTAAGATTAAACAAGCAAATTTAAAATGAAACGCAAATAAAAAGGATTTTGTATAACAAAAATATTTGATGATTATACACATTGTGGTGAGTTTAATAAACCCTTGAAAAGAAAGAAATATTCACGTATACACATTGGAGTGTGTTCAATAAAATTTTAGAAGGGAAAAGTTTACTTACACACAATGAGGTGTGTTTTATGAATCCTTTGAGAAAATGGAAAAGTAGTTACTTAACTTTGTTACAGAATCTATATCGGCAAAGCGGGAAATGTCGATTCAACTGATGAATGATCCATGTTTGACTTCACACGAACGGACGCTGCCGTAATTGAAAGGGACCTCCAATCCGTAGTGGCCTGGGGTAGGAAATGGCTGGTAAATTTCAATGCCTCTAAAACAAAGCTGTTATCAACTAACCACCATAGACAATCGCATCTACCTCCCATTAGCATGGGACAGGCTAGCCTCCCAGAGAGTAAAATACTATGCCTCCTTGGCCTTACACTTTCGGCGGACCTCAATGACTATATTGAATCCATTGCCAAATCTGCTGCTATGAAAGTCGGCTCCCTGTGCAGGGCCCGGAAGTTTTTCCCACCTGAATCTATTCTGCACATATACAAATCTACCATCCGCCCGTGTATTGAATATTGCTGCCATATCTGGTCGGGTGCCTCTGCTGCTCTCCTTGGGCTTCTTGACAAGATACAAAGGAGGATCTGTAACGTGGTTGATACTGACTTGGCAGACCGGCTGCAGCCGCTCTTTCACCGGCGTGATGTGGCTTCCCTGTGCCTCTTCTACAAGTACCTTCATGGCTTCTGCTCCGATGAGCTTAGATCACTGGTGCCGCCTAAGCAGGAATTTACACGAGATACTAGATTAGCAATTAGGTCCCACCCTTTTACAGTTAAACAAATAAGATGTAACCGTAAATTCTACTCCAACAGCTTCTTTTCTCGCGCTTCTCGCCTGTGGAACTCCCTTCCACAAGTCTGCTTTCCCGACAGTTACAATCTCCAGGTGTTTAAATGTAGGGTCAATAGACACCTCCTATCACACTAACTCCCAACTATTCTCAGAACACTCATCTACCCAACCCTCATTCTCGGTATCCTTACCCGCCTATCACCCACCCTCTGACATTTCCTATATTTAATCATCCTTTCTCCACTCTACGTAGCCCCCTGCGCAGTAGTGGCAGTGACATGCCTTGCTCGGGGTGAAACGCTTATAAAAAAAAAAAATTGTATTTATAATTTTCAACTTGCAGATGATAACTTAAAAATGAAACCGTTGAAAAATGCTGTTAGTGATCAAATAATAATATCAGTTTTATTTTTTGAATCTCTGAAAACGCTGCCGGAAGTGCCACTCAGAGCCCATGTGTAGATGTCTGATTTTGGTAATTCGACTCGTGACTTTGAGGCGGTAACTTTTTATTGACCCGACAATACCCATGCTAAGATGGTTAGTTGAGAAGAACATAGTTTTAAATTTTTTAGGCCACGAGAACCTTCTCCCAGATTTTGTGAAACGTGTTGCTGTAGAATTTTCATATCCACCTGTTTTTGTTATATGATTTCATGCCAATATTATTTAAATTGTCATATCTTTTGTGTCTATGTAAGTTGGTTTGATACTGCTAATGATATAGTTATTCTCTTATCATTGTTCAGATTTGTAGATATTTATTCGCTCAGTCACAAATAGCGTAGAGACCATTATAACATGGCGTTCGTTGTTTCTTGACACAGATGTCGCGTATAAAAACTTTTGTCTTTAGGGATATAAATTTGTGCAGCCACTTGTCTGGTTGGTGATTTTTTTCATTTTAATTCTTGGTCAAATATCATCGGTGGTTGAATTTTGTTGTTAGCTTTTTAAAAAATTGGCCCGGTAAGCATCTGATGCTCACAGGTCAGATAGAGGGAAAGAAAGACAAGAGAAAGTACCTCGTAACAAACTAGACAGGCTTGAGCAAGTGGATGGTGGTGTGAGGTTTCGGTAGGGTAACAGAAGAAAGCGTGCTAAGAGCCACTAGAGATAGGGGGACGTGGAAGGTCATCATCGCCTTCGTTCTGAAAGGACACGGCACAGAGAAGGAGAACCTTATGGTGGTACCAAAAAACATTTCTGCCGGAATACACAATAAAATTTTAGTTTATAGTGTTCCGTACTGATAATAAAATCAGTGGAATGTTTCTATCAAATCATTTGGGTTGTCCCTAGATCCTAATGTAGTTTTTAACTGACAACGAAACCTCTTCACGATACTATTTTCTTATGAACGGTATATTGTTGTCTCGATATGATGTAAGCCTAAAATTCTTGTGAGATCCTGAAACAAAATAGACTGAAACTGGTGATCACAATCAGTCGTGATCGTGTTAGACACATTAACTTGTGAATTGCATCTGTTAAGAAATGTGGTAATGACCTTTTCAGATATGCCGCTGGCTAACGTAAGTAGTGATTGACAGCAGTGTGAATGTATTGATAGCCTCTTGATTGCATAAAATGACCAACCAAGTCAATATGGTCGTTTCTGAAACATGCGTTCAGCACACTAAACGCTTCCATAGAGGATTTAGTGTAACGACAGATTTTATGACAGCATAGACACTTTTTAACTCAGTCCTATATGTAGTCATAATACTAGACCACTCGAATCAGTGTGGTCAACTTAACTGTTGCTCTTATGCTTGGATAAGACATGCCATAAAAGTACTGGAAAATAGCTTTTCGCAATGGTAACGGAATTTAAGGTCTTGGGTTCGTAAGACAAGTAAGCGACAAATTCATTTTGCTGATAAAAGAAAATGGTAGCTTAGTAAACTAGAATAATGCCCCTTGCATCGCTAACCCCATGGTTTCGTCTGATTTTTGCTCCTTGGCAACAGTATCAAAATTAAAACCAGCTTTATGTAAATGATGAATTGATGTTCTAGACATAATATCTGCAACAGTGATAGCATGTCCGGGAATGTGTTTAATTGTTGAGGGAAAAAATCAAGCTGACGCAATTATCTCGGTGAGTATTTGCTTGAAAAAGAATTGAATGCATAAGTTAAAGGTTTGTGATTAGTGAAAATCACAACGACTGCCTTTCAATAAATGCCGATACTGACTCACAGCTAAAATATAGCTAAAACTTCTTGGAAGAAAGTATTGAAATTCCTTTGAGCTGAAGACATTTTAGAAGAAATAATGAAATAGACGAAAAGGTTTACTTTGTGTAAAACAACCCCGACTACTTCTGCACTAGCATCAATTGTTAATGTCAATTTAATGGTGACATGGCAAATAACTTACTTTGGCCTTTTTCGGAATTTCCACTGTCTGAGTTTGTTTGTAATTTAATTTGATACTTTATTCTATCCTTTTAATAAGGAGGTGAGTGGTCAAAACAAAAAAAAAAAAGAAAAAAAGGGATATGATTTCTGTAAAAACTGATAAGTTCAACAAAACGTCTAACCTGTTGCATCTATGTCGGCGTTAGTAAATCAAAAAGAGCGTTCAATTTCTCTTTAACAAGTGTGACTCCGAGATAGTATGTCATAAAATTTAATTGTCGGACTTCAATCAGGCATTTTTCTCTATTAATTTTTAATTCGTATTCATTATTTATTCCGTATTTCATACACCTGAAGTGGGCAGAATACTCTGATTTGTCTTTACTAGCTATCAGCAAATCATCAATATATGCGAAAACAAAAGATTTTCCTCTGACAACACTGTCCATAAATCTCTAAAATATTTGTGCTGCATTTCGAAGTTCAAAATGCATTTTAGTAAAATAAGTCGAATGTTGTAGTTACTGCCGTTTTGCATATATCATACTTTGCAACCAAATCACTTTTAAGAAAAAACCTGTTGCTCCCTGCAGTGATGTAGTGCAATCGCTAATAGGGAGTAAAGGATAACGATCAGGGGTTGTGACAGAGTTAACCCGTCTGAAATCAACATACAATCATCAGTTAGACTATACTTTTGGAACCAAATAAATTAGAGATTTCCAAAAGGTTTTAGAAGTACAAACTATTTCCTGTTCTATTAGTTTCTGAAACTCTTGCTTACTCTCGTAGTGTAATGGTTTGCAATCGTGTCTCTCTAGATCAGTTACGACTTAATAGGGAGTTCGATTCTCACTGAGTGTCACATACTTTCGGCCTTGTGCCACATCTACGCTTGGAAAATAATCTTTATTATCTATCTCTCGCAGAGTGTGTCTTTTTCAGCGGACAGAGACGCAGCTGGGAACAATAGAGGTGATCCTCTTACTGGGAAACAGCTGCTCACTTCATTTTGCTAGCGAGTGGGAACGCTTCCGTAGATTAGACACTTTTTATGTTTGGCCTAAATGTAAGTGCTGTTCTGCTTGAATATCAGAGTTAGCATTTTTCTTTAATATTATTTTTGGGATATTAACCTCATAAATACACACATATATATATATATATATATATATATATATATATATATAATATACTATTTAAAAAAAGAAACGAGCGTTGACTCAAATATGGGTATCTATTAAAAATAACATTTAAAGAGCTAAAATTATTTCTGATTAATAAACAAAAATCATGTCATCAGAAAATTTTAGTCTGGGACGGCGCAATGATGCTAACCTTGTGGAGGTTAGTATCCGCCATGCTGATGGATGGAAAATGGGTTCTCTTAGATTAAAAGCGACCAGTTTTGTTTGAAAGATATCAAAATTAACAAGCCATTCCTTGTTTTATTTAACAACAAATTGTAAGTCATCTTTAAATCAGCTATCAAGTTGACCTTATCAAATAGATTAGACTTACTATTAAGGCAGGTGTAAATATTTGTGTTATCAGCATAGATACCGATCTGAGAATTGATAACATCAGGAGGTCATCTATAAAAATTAGGAACAACGTAAGTTTGAGGATAGAACCGTGGAGAAAACCTGCATTAATGCAAATATATCTAGAAGACTTGGCAATTCAAGACAAAATTCATTTCGCATTGTGATAAAAAATCAGATCAAACATTCGTTCAGAAATACCATAACTTTTCAACTTGTGAAAAAGACAGTCAAAATATTTAAAGCATCTCCCCGAGAAACAGTCTAGCGGCCATAAGCTTGCGAAATAACGTTGTATTTATTATTAAAAGAATACAATTTGAATAATACGTATGAGATGTGTACACACGTTTCAGCCCATTTCGACATTCTTGTTCATTGAGACGATTTTAAGTTCATGTATTCACAGGTTTAGTTAATCCACATCTCATTATTTCAATTGTTAATATTTTGTTGTCTTTGTTAAACTTGTCAAATTTTCTGTGGATTAAAAGACCACCGCAATTATCATGATTGGTTATGGAACTTAATTCAATATCAAATGTATTTTTCACGGGTTCGATTTGCTGGCTTTCACAATCAAATGGGTTTGAATTCAGATGTATCATTTTTTTTATAGAGCTATTGTCAATTACAGCTAGGGAGTTTGGACTACTCTACTAGCAAAAGCTCACCTGAGTAGTCATCTGTGTAATAGCAACGGAGAAGTGATAGGCTTTAACACAACAGTTCATATTCATGATCAGCCATTTCTGACACTAGAAGATTTTGAGGCAAAATTGTATAATCCATCGCAAACTTACACAGTATAATCGCTTAGATAATGGAATTGCATATATACAGCATCTAGTATGCAAACAGTTTTTACTCATCTACATTAAGCACATATAAAAACTGTTACACCTGCTTGTACAGGATCATATGCTCATAGTTTAGCAAATCGTAATGTACTATTGGGTCGAAAAATATTCAGACTTTAAGAAAAATAAGAGGAAACAAAAAACATCTTCATTCATCCCAAGCGCAAGAAAAAGCAAATCATGTAGACATCAAAGCCAACAAAAATGTCTTCTTTCTTCCAAACAAGTCAAACTTTTTCTTTGTAAGTTTTCTTCTATGTAGAGCCATTAAGAAACATAAGGATTACAATCAATCGACCTGCCATTTGCAATGCGCATGCGCCACGATTCTCAACCAGTTACTGACTAGTAAGCTCACCCACTCGTTGTTACTAATATAGTAATGGTGTTGGACACGGATCTTGAGATTTAATATTATAAATGCTTTCTATCAGGGAAAGAAAGGTAGCGTGCAAAATGTTCACACTTATACCATCTGAAAAATGTTCAACTTTCGACAATAGCAGAGATTTCGGGTTTAGACAAGTAATTGTAAAAAAAAAATCAAAACATCTTTGTAAATTGGTAATCCACATTCAGTTTGAAGTGATTCTTAGCGTTATAAACAAAAGTTGAACACGATCTATACTCCAGTAGTGACATATATAAAGCATTACATGCAATCATACATAAATTATGACATATTCAATTATGCATATATACTGTTTTAATAGGGAGGTCAGGGGGAACGAGTATATTGAATCAATTATTAGGAATGATGGTTCTCTGCCTTATACAATTATAAGTGTAGCATTTTTGCAAACGTCAAACATTGCTGACACATCCTGTTTGTGGCTTTTGCTATGCATCTATTGATTCTTGGCAAAATTTTAAAAAAAATTTGCAATCTTATTTGTCCTGACCTGATATATCGGCTTCAGTAACGTTTTCACCAAAGTAAAACTCATCTTCCGGATTCTGATGAACAGAGCGCGCATCAGAATCAGCTTAGAGATAGGACAGTAACAATGTTCATTCGATAAAGATACCGGAACGAGGAATGTGATATTCATGCTTTTGACAAAGTACGACACAGGGAATTGATAGAGATACTCGACGACCTCGACATTTTCGGAAAAGACGTTAGGATAATCAAGAATCTATATTGTAAGGGGAAATTGCATCTGTACGGGTAGGAGGTGAACGCAGCAGGTATGCAAAAAATAGAAAGTGGTGTAATACAAGGATGTGTTTTCTCACCAGATTTTTCAACCTTTACAGCGAAGCAATTATGAGAGAAATAAAAGCCTTGCCAGTATTCGTTATTGGCGGCCACAATCTCAACAATATCCGATACGCGGATGACACGGTGCTGATAGCAGACACGGAAAGGAAAATGCAGGACCTTCTAGAAGTGAAAAGAAAGGACTGAGCATAAACCTGAAGAAAACTGAATGTATGGTCATCAACAAAAAGAGAATACCAATATGCCAACTGCAAGTTGGAAAATGTAAAAGAAAACACGTAAAAAAAAATTCATATACCTTGGGAGGTGTATTGACAGAGGATGAAAAATGCGACACGGAGATCAAAAGACACATTGACATGGCCAAAGACGCATTTCAGAAGCTAGCCAGAGTACTGAAAGACAGGAAAATCTCATTAGAAACAAAGTAAAGAGTGCTGAATTGTTATGTCATATCTGTCCTTCTGTATGGACGATCTCACCAAAGATTGAGGAGAGGTTTGAAGCAGCAGAAATGTGGTTTTACAGAAAGATGCTGAGGATACCATGGTCAGAACACATGTGTACCGATGAGGTGTTGGAAGGGATGCAAAAGAGAAGAACACTGATAATATATATCAAGAAGAAACAAATGAGGTTCTTGGGACACACAACGAGGAAAGAAAGACTGGAGAACTTGATACACACAAGTCGAATAAAGGGGAGAAGGGACAGGGGAAATCAACGCGAGACGTACTTATTAGATCTGAAGAAGCGGAGCTTAGAAGAGATACCAAGAGAAAAATTAATTGAGAGCGACAAGAGACAAAGCCAAGTGGAATTCCATGATCGCCTACGTCCTGAAGGGACACGACACTTGAAAAAGAATGTAGCTTCACTGAAGTTTTATTTTCTATACATATTTTTATGATTACTATTCTGATGGACCTTCCTCTTTTGAAGCTCGAACTTACAAATTTCATCTTCGTACTAGATTGTCAGCTTGATTAAATGTTGAGTTGTTTGTTTTTATGAGTAATGCTTCTAGAATTTGTTATTTTTGAAAGGATAGAAATAAAAAATGAAACAACACATTTTCTGGTTTTTAATTGCACATGCATGAAAGAAAAAACATGCTGCCCAAATACACCTTGAAAAAGTATTCGATTTGATTGCCGTCTTAGAAACTGGAGAATATTCCAAAATTATTTTCAGGAGGGATCCTTGGTCAGACTGGCAATTTTCTTCAAACACTATCTGTATCTTTCTTTCTCACTCATATATATATATATTGTGTGTGTGTGTGTGTGTGTGTGTGTGTGTGTGTGTGCGCGCGCGCATTATCGCATATTGAATGTTCGTTCTAATAAAATTATCTTTACAATACGGTATAAATATCAATATTCAAATTGTGCAACGTTCAGTTTTAAATCTGCACTTGACGATTGCATTGTGCATGCAACTCAGAGTTGTTTCTATCGGTGAAAAACATGTGTATATACACGAGAAAAAGACAAATGAAGAAGTCACCAAATATTACAAAAAAAAGCACCAAACTTCTACAATAAAAATATAAACGAGGAACAAAAATGGATCACACACAAGTTGGATATAAGCGACAAGCTGAAAAGACTCACCGGTAAGCAAACTTTTCTAACGATAAAGGATCATAAAGATAATTTTCTCAAAGCCCCTCCTACTGGCTTATAAACACAACGAAAACTGAATAGGTAAGTTGAGCCATTAAAAATTAAAAAAAAACGTATGTGACTTACTGAGGATTGCTACTCAAAGCAATCAGTGAAAAGACACAAGTGATTCTATTACTTGGGTTCAAAAAATTAAAAACAAAAATATACTTTCATAAATTATAACATAAAAAACCTTTACCCATCAATATCTGAAAAAGTTAAACTTGGATATTAAATTAGGGTTAATCAAGCAATTTATAAAGGCCCTAGACAACGATAAACATGCTTTTAAGTATCTGAGAGGAAAGTTTCTCAATTTAAGTGATGCAAAAGTAAAGGAAGGTGTATTTGTTGATCCACAAATTAGAAAACTTATGCCTAATGACGCTTTTAATGATACTATGACTGAACTGGAACTAGCAGCATGGGTTAGCTTCAAGAGAGTATGCAATAGTCTTTTTGGAAAGCATAAGTCTGTGGATTTTGAAGTTTTAGTGTGTGATTTGATTAAATCGTATCAGATATTGGGATGTCACATGTCGCTAAAGCTCCATTTTCTCCACTCCCATTTTTAACATAAATAGTTAAAATAACTATTTATTTTTACGATTTTACATAAAATGTTTCAAAAAGTTGCAAAATTAACTTAAAATGCAAGAAAAAATGCATATACGAAACAAATCTAAACTGTGAGCTTTGTTTAACGGTACTTAGGATTCTTCTTATGCTTACTACCAGGCTCATCACGTTGTAGATTCCAAATAAAATCTGCCAACATAGCTGGGCTCCACTTTGCTTTCTAGTATATTTTTTGCAAATCTAAATATAGTTATATATATTTGTAAAATATGGTAAACGATTATTACAATGTTCATTTAAAATCTCTTAAATTAATTAAGTGAAACTATAGTATTTGGTCTAAAAAGCCTTAATTTACGAAAAAAAAAAATTGAGACACGATAGAGAAATAAAAAAATTTATGTAAAAGAATTGAGACACGATAGAGAAAACCGGTTTGCAGATTCGGAATCAGCGCACCCTTATTACTAAAAGTCAGCTACTCTTAGCCTAGTAATTATTTGAAAGTTAAAAAAATGTTCGACAGTGTGATTTATTGAGATAAAATTAGATACGTAGACACAGCTAATCTACAGAACAAAGTAAGGAAGAGATCCATTGTCACGTCCCTCAGTTCATATATGGTACAAGAAATTTATGGAGATACGGACATTGTTGGATAGTGGCAGAAGTAAACGATTAAGAAGATCTGTGGAAAACTGATCTAGTATAACCTGATGTCCTTTGTGCAGCTAATGTTACCCTATAGAGTTGTATTCAGTCAGTTAAGTGCTATACGTGATACACACTTTGGGCGATTATGTCTCGAAACTGGGCAGAAGATTTTTCCGCAGTAGACTGCCATTACTTTTTGCGGTAGACTTATTGCCCACCAAGTCTATAGAACCCAATCTGTACTATTATTTAACCCATCACTGGAGGGAAGAGACTGATTAATAAATTTCCCAAGGGTATTTGCGCATAAGGGAATGCAACGAATTCAACTGGAATTCGAATTCGGCTCCGCGATTTCTCTTTCCAAGCCGATATCCCCTGCACCACAAGTTAGTTAAATAATATCTACTCATTTTGTAACAGTTTCCATATATTTGTCTGTTTAATATTCTACACACTCGTTCTCACTAAGCTTGTACATATGTCATGTTGAAATAACGATTCTCGGACGATTCCCGAATTTAAGAAATATCGCGTCTAGTCAGTTACTAGTTGGTCGACCGATTGGAAATACCAGATGTGCGTGTGGCGTAATGAGAACCGATGTCCAATTCTAATCAGATTCGTTGCATTTATTTTCGGGAAAATACACTTGGGAAAGTTATAAATCTACATCTTCTCTTCCCAGCTAAGGGTTAAATAAAAATCATTACCCCTAAAATTCTAATGATATTAAAAATATTTTTTTTAGTTTTAAATAAACTTCAGAAGTTGATAAGCCGTAAAAACAAATCTGTCAAAGCCCTCTCTCAAACTATGTCTAGGTTTCTAAGTTTGTTCAATTCTACCTCAGTTTGTTAAATGTCTTATCTTAACCAGTTCATGTATTTATTTTCTTATTTATCTTATAACTATTCTTTCTGCTTTACTTCAACAAATTAGACTTTCTCTATCAACATGATTCACAAACACACTTGTCTTTATTTTCTATATTTTTATCTTTCACATTTTCTTTTAGTCGAAATCATTTTCTGATTTTTTTCTTGAAATGTTGCTCATTTGAAAAACTATCTTTTTTTAATGTCGTTTCTTTTCAAAACACAGTCACTCATGGATATCAATGATCTATGCTTTGTAGTTCTAATGTTTTTTTTTCTTACTAACCAGTTCATGTTATGAACTCTCGTTATGTAGGTTTATATCGCGTAAGTGTCGAATTTGCCAAGATTATAACTTGTCGTAGAAATTTTAATTATCTCAGTCTGATTCTAGGTAATCTTGACCTTTTTACTTTTCTTAAACTCTGTCGTTGCTTACATACTCCATCTATGATTTTCACAACATCCTTCTGTAGCACCACGTCTCTGTTGCCTCAAGTAATTTTTTCATCTCTCAGGAAATTTTCCAGTATTGTTTGCCATGTAAGAATATTGATATTATTTAGCAGATAAGGTTAATTTTCTTCGTATCTAACAAATTTTCTTATTACTTTCTAGGACAAATAAAGAAAACTTAGTTTATAAAAGGTGCGAATACTTCCAATGTTTGTCACTTAGATAAACAAATATCTTTCGGTAAAATTACGTCCATGACTCTGAACCGAGATATCTTTCTAAGTCCACACAGGTCGTCAAATTAAGATTTGATGTTTTAATGCTTTTTCCCCCAGTGTTTAAGCAAAATACATGATTAACTGATGGAAAAAATGTTCCGTTGATGAAATATTAGTTCAATGCATTTGGAATTTCTTCTCTTCTTTGTTATGCCGTATTTCCATACTTATTTTCAACTTTTATTTACTCTGAAAAACCCTTTTTTCCTCAAATCTGAAAAATTGTATTTTCTTTTTGTTATCCATTCATATTCTTTTTATCGAAAGGTTTTATCTGGTCAAAACCAAATAAAACTTTTCGAACATCAATTCTACCGGTGACATGTCTGCCGGTGTATTGAGATTAGGAATTATTCAGTATACACTTAAGAATGTTTGCAGTGCTTCACTTTTTCATTCGTTATTTCAAACTACTCTAAGGACTCCCAAACCGTTCAGCTTGCCATTTTAACCGTGAGAGATACGGCGGTTTAATAATAGGTTCAAGCAAAAACATTTGACAGAACCCTTTACATCCGTAAGCAGTGAATTGTGTGAAGTTATCCGAGACTATGATTCCCAGAATGTCATATCTCGCAATCAGTTCATGTAAATATGCACTGTAAACGTGGAAGTTGTTTTCTTTGCATTTATGAATTCTAGGCAACTTAGTAAAGCTACCAACTGTCAGCAGATAATGTGATACTACATTGCATTCTATACCTTTAATTACCATTTTACTTTTTAATGCTGCAATCACAGTTCAGTATTTTTTTGGTATCACTCTTGATGAACGATCTGAATGTCCTAATATTTTGGACGGATCATATATTCTATCCTAAAATTGTAATTTTATAAGATGGTATCACAGCGTTGTAATCTATTCGTTCTATGCGTAGGAATTCCATTTTTTGAGCCGAAAATAGATGTATGTGTGGTCGGTCTGTAAACGAAAAATACCTCCGTATATAAATTTGTGAAACTTAGTCACTGAATATATTGTTGCTAACGCCTCTTTTTCGATCTGGCTGTAATCTTTTTCTGTCGGTAGTAGAAAATGCAAAGCATTTGCGACAACTTTTAATTTACCGTCATCATTTTATGCAAAATCACCTCTCCTAACAACTGAAGCCAATACGATTTCTGTTTTCAGATCATATTGCACTTATAAGTCTGATGTCAGTATTTTCTTGATTTCTTCAAACGCCTTTTGATACTCATTAGTTCAGTTCCACTTTATGCCTTTTTAAGCAAATTATTCAGTGGAGCTCTTAAATTCTGTATATTAGGTATGTAGATTTCATAATAATTTGTTAGTTATAAAATACTTATACCTTAGTAACGTTTGTTGGAGAAGACGTATTCTTAATTCCCCTTGCTATCCACGGATCTGATTGACGTCCGATTATATCAATATCAATAATTTCTCTTATTGATTGATCTTAGGCAAAAACAATTCGCACTTTACATCACTGAGTTTGGACCCGTACTCTGGATTTTTAAAACATTTTCCCATTTTCGATATGTTGTTACTTAGGTAAATGTTTAATCAATATATCATTCATATAAGCAACTTTGGAATCGCAATTTGCAAGCTTAATGTCAATATTCTTCATGTGATGTGTCCCTTCAGGACGTAGGCGATCATTGACTTCCATTTGGCTCTCAGGCTCTCTTTCGTCATTATGTGTCCCAGGAACCTCATTTGTCTCTTTATGATATTAAGTATTAGTTTTCTTCCCGATTACACTCTTTCAAACACCTAATCGTTGCATACGTGCTCCGTCCATGATAAGCCTCAGCATCCTGTTGTAAAACCACATTTGTACTGCCTCAAACCTCTCCTTTTTCCTTTTCCAGCATTCACTTCCATACAGAAGAACAGATATCGTAGCAATCCAGCACTCTTTTCTTTGAATCTAATGAGATTTTCGTGTTTTTCAGTACTGTGGTTAGCTTCTGAAATACGTCTTTGGCCATAGCAATGCATTTTTGGATCTCCATCTCGCACATGTTGTCCTCTGTTAAAACACTTACTCTTTATCTGATATTATACTTGTTTTATTATAGTTTGTCCTAGTTGTAGTTGGCATATGCATCATCAATTTTTATGAGGCACACAAATAGGCTCGAACCCCAATCAAGAATAGTTTTGCTAACCATTTTTCTAAATCGAACGGCCTTATGTTCTGATAAACTCTTTTGTTAGTAGAACTACTTTCAAAGATTTACCCGCGAGTTTGTTTCTCGCTGAAGGAAAAAAAATTCTCGGTTGACATGTTGGCTTTGATGAAGATTTTGACGTAAAACGATTATAATAACAATGATAAAAGAACAATAAGATTTCATAAGAAAACTAATAAGAAAAACAAAAATAAAAAAATTACAAAAGAATTCTTGTGCATAAATTAAAAGTAGAGAGAATGTAGCACGTGCGGACACATGAATATGTTTGGGGAGAAGACATTTAAAAAACAAGACGTAATATCTTATTGCATCCCTAGAAAAGTAAATTATGAGGACCACTTATGTAAAAG
This sequence comes from Ascarosepion bandense, assembly GCA_037127315.1. Lineage (NCBI taxonomy): Eukaryota > Metazoa > Mollusca > Cephalopoda > Sepiida > Sepiidae > Ascarosepion > Ascarosepion bandense. The sequence goes on from JBBBDQ010001210.1 coordinate 635,020, forward strand.
ACAGGGCAATAAATTCTTTAATCTAGTTAAAAAAACTTCCCAAATAATAACCTCTTTAGCAAATATTTTATAACATTACACTGAAATTTAGTTTTAGCTGAACTGTTAATCTTATATGATAAAAAACACAATTTCCTGTAATTGTCACAAAACCGAATGTATGTCCTTTGCAAAATAAATTCCTTACAGATTCAATAGTATACCAAGCTATCATTTCCAGTATTGAAAATTGTAGTCTTACAAAACATTATATCGGATGTACTAAGAATAATTTTAAGACTTGGTTTTATCAGTACAACTTATTCTTTCTCTAAATATCACTGGCAAATGAAAGATACAAGTAAAACTCTTAGAGTGAAGTGTAAAATATTAACTGAAGCTAGAACATATAAATCGTTACTTGAAATATGTTTTGTTTGATTACAAAAAAAAAATCCATGAAATATAATTTCATAAAACTGACTTACTGAAGCTATGTAATGAAAATACCAGTTTTTGCCACCATAGAAATTTCCATGCTCTTAAATACATCTGAAATTAACTCAATTTTATTTTAATAGTTTTACTATTGTCTTGAAGTTTATTTTATTGGTGTTTTTTTAGAAATATCATTCTTTTATTTGTATTTATTAACAAATCTAAAGAAAATATTTTATTTTTAATTTTTATATTTTTTATACCGTTCTTATTTTTTACGTTATTTTTGATTTTATTTAATTTTTAAATTTCATTATTGTTTCGATTTTTCTGTTGTCTTGGTCTTCCTTTTCTTTTTCTCTTTTTATTCTTTTAATTTTTTCCTTTAACATTGTTTTTTGATTTTATTTACTGTTTTATTTCATTAATGTTCCGATTTTTTTATTGCTTAAATCTTCCCTTTCTTTTTCTCTTAATTTTTTTGTAACTGTCTTTTTTTTCCAGTTTAGAATATTTTACATATCTGGATTTCTGTCGCAAAACATTTAAACATTACTGTCTATAAGTCTTACAAACTTCATGTGCAGTGTTCTTTCAGGACGTAGGGAATCATGGACTTCCACTTGGCGTTCTCAATATATTTCTTTTGGTATCTCTTCTAAGCCCCGCTCAGCCATCCATTTGCTCAGACCTAACAAGTACGTTATGCGTCGCTTTCCCCTGTCTCACCTTTTTATCCGACCTGTAAGTAAGTTTTATAGGCCCTCCTTCCTCATTACGTGTCCAAACAACCTCATTTATCTCTTCATTTAGTATGAGTTTTCTTTTCGTTTGCATCCTTTCCAACACCTAATCGTTGCACATGTGCTCTGTCCATGGAACCCTCAGCATCCTTCTGTAAACCCACATTTCTGCTGCCTCACGCCTCTCCTTCATCCTCGATGAAATCGTGCAGCATTCACTTCCATAAGAAGGACAGATATCACATAGCAATCAAGTACTCTTTAATTTGTAATGAGATTTCATATCTTTCACTACTGTGGTTAGCTTTTGAAATGCGTCTCTGAATTTCCATGTCACACTTTCTATCCTATGTCAAAATATTTTCTAGGTATTTGAATTTTTAATTGTTTTATTTTAGTTTCGCCGACTTGTCGTTGGAGTATTGCGCTCCTCTTTTTGCTGATGACAATACATTCAGTTTTCTTGAGATTTATGCTCAATTCTTCTCACTTTCTTTTACTACCTTCTGTAGAAGGTCCTGCATTTCCGTGTCTGATATCAGCACCGTGTCATCCGCGTATTTGATATTGTTGAGAATGGTAGAAGTAGAGGAATTTCATTCAAATTTCAATTATTAAACTCAAATCATCTTATCGCTTTTCAAATTTCAGTCACCCTTTTCATGTAAAATTTATTTTAAGCATTTAACGAACAAGCTAAATGCCTGTTCTATTTCTCTCCCTCTCTATCTGAATGAATGTATATAATTAAAATCCTACCTTTCGAGGTAGGCTGATGAATATCAGTTAAAAATAGACGAACAGTGTCAAGGATTTGTTAGAGTGTAAAAGGTCTCATTTGTGCTAATATTCTTAGCAAGGCCATAAATTCAACCGTTCTTTCTCACATTATTCTGGTAAGTGTCTTGTATCATATCAACAAATATTGAAGTATGGTAGCAAAATAATTCTTATGCTATATTGTCACAGATAAAATAAATAGATTAACTCTTATTAGTCGAGAAGCAAGATGGTAAGACTCAGCCTAAATTATTTACAGTGAATTGCAGATTTGTAATTTCATATGAAAGTCATTTCCTGGTATAGTTTCCACTTCACCGAGAATCGTTGTATAGGGTAAATAACTACGGTGAAATGACTCGTTTTTGTTGTTCGTTGCTTTCTAATTCTGTGTTTTTGGTCGTTTTCAAAATAAACACAAGTGGTTTTTCCCAACAAATACTCTTTCTTAATTTTAGGAAAGATCACTGAGTATTCTGGACAGTGACATATTTTCTAAGCTGAATACCACAAAATCTGCAGCACCTTCCTTTATATATTCAATTGTAGCCAAGAACAAAAATGAAACTTTAGAGAAGTTTAATGACTCAAAATATAATTCCTTAACGGAATCACTAGTGGAATTAATAAAGAAATGTTCGCAAGTGTAGAAAGGAAGGAAAATGAAGTGAACGTATTTTTTCACTATCCTGTTAGTGAAATCTAAGCAGCTGATAAGTAAGGACACATAATATATGATGCTAAATTAACATTCTCTAATAAATGAAACCAAACAGAAGATGAATGGCTCTATAAGAAATTTGCAGCGATAAAACAAACTATGATATAGCTTAGAACAGATTGTTGGAAGAGAGAATGAGATTAAATTTGCATATTGATATGATATTACATTGTAAAGGGAGTTTAATCATTATAGAAAAAAGATATATCAATATAGAATTAATTCATCAAACAGTACCAGTATGAGAAACTTCAAATATACAAAAATATACAAAAGCATAGAATATTCTAAATTTAAAATACGAAGTTGTATCAGTAATAGCTAAGATAACCAAAAATAAACCAACAGGACGAAGTTAGATTATAACTGTGGTGTTGGTAGCCTGAGAGAATTTATCGAGGTGATAAATAATAATTATTAGTTTATCGAGGTGATAAATAATTATAGGAAAATTGCCGCCTTATTTAATAGCTTCAAAGATTATTTGACACTTTCTTTCATACTCAATCATTATACTAATCTTACTGAAATATTGTAGCTATATATAAGCGAAAGTTGTTTAGTCTTCACTTGTCATGAATATAGTTCAAAATGGTCTATAAGGTATTCTGCATGGTGACATTTTTCAAACTGAAACCTCTTTTCAACAAATACAAAATTGCAATTCACAATTTCTATAACAAATGCCCATTCTTTAGTTCAACCTGTCCAGATTTTTTATAATTAGGACACACCATGCTATTTTTACAGATTTGAATTACCCTCATCAAATCCGTGTTTCAAAATATGAGAAAACAGCTCTACTTCAAGAATGACTACTGTGTGGGACCAAATACTGCGTTTTTGCTTTAAAGAATACTTCAGCTCTGACCGCTTCAAGTCAAGAGTCAATTGTCATCGTTACTCCCATCTTCATAAGTTTAATCGCTGAAGACCTTCGTTTCGATTTATATCACATAGCTCATTCAACATTGATATTGGTGTACTGTCGGAAAATGACAAAGATTAACTTAACCAAGTCGGTAATGTCAGTCTATTTCAGCTTCGACAATTGCATGTATCAACAAATAGATGGATTAGGTATTGGTAGACCATTGGGTCTTCTAATGGCCAACATTTTTGTTGGCATCCATGAGAAACAGCTTTTCGATAAGATTGATAAACCCTATTGTTACTTTCGCTACGTTGACGATACGTTTACATCGTTTTTCATAAGTAGTAAGGCGGAAATGTTTTTTCACATTTAAACAATCTCCATTCAGCGCCATAATATATAGTATGAAGGATGAGGAGAACAATCAGTTATCTTTTCTAGATGTCTTAGTGAAAAGAACAGTTTCATGCTTTCTCCCTAGTATTCATTATAAACCCACCTTCTCTGGGCTTGCTTAACTTGGGATTCTTTTGCTCCTAGAACCAGAAAAGGTAATCTTCTTAGCTGGCTTAGTATTGTTGGGACCTACCTACAAATGGACTAGTCCACATTTTTATAATATGGCTACCAACTCTGAATAGGAGTGAATGAGTAATTTTTGTTTAATATATTTTTAAAGCCACGCATTATTTTTCATCCGGGGAACTGATTTTGCTGTCACAGTCTTAGAGTAGTGGGGGGGATTTTATTACTAATACAATGCCCTCCACTGAAAATTGTACATATGGGAGTTAAGTAGGACTTCATAGAGCAGCAGAGGTATTATGGTGGACGTGGTAAGAAAGGTAAGTAAAAATGTGGTATTATGGTGTCAGGTTTATTATAAGTGTGTCAGGGTCGACGAAAGTGAATAGCTAAGTTAAACTAGGACAGATGATGACCAGCCTTCCCCATCCCCGTTTTAGGCCTTGCGCCATAGTTTTTGTATTTTTATACAAGAATAAATAATGTGAATGAGTGATTTAGGACGCCTGCGAGAGAATGTACTCTCTATTCCACGTTTACCTTTGTACTACGTTTTCCGAGAATATATTATTCAACCTTATATAACAGTGTGTTTTCTTTCAGTGGTCCTTCGGTCATAACAATGGTGACGAGGACGAGATCCGTATTTGACAAATTAATTCCCGAACAGTCAGAAATACGTAAGACAAAAAAAGAAAAAGAAAAAAAAAGAACAAAAGAAAAATAAACGATTTCTCCCAGGTCAGAAATTCTTCTTTAAAAGTTTCAAAATGAATATGCCGTACTGGGAGGAGAGCACTATCACTAGAATGACCGGCGAGATGGTGTATATGACGTACCCACAGAAGACACATTAATCAAATTAAAAACGCCATGAAATAGATTCTAACAGCATACATGATGAAGTGGAAGAACCTATCGAGATCATTTATGACACATTTGACCTCGAGCCCCCGCAAGATACGCCTGAACAACGAAGGTAAGGGAGAAAAAGGAAATTTACCGAGCCTTTAACAATCAATCCCAAAAAGAAAAGGTATTAAATTTCAGGAAAATAATAATTACAGAGTAAATGACTTGGAAGGGGGGTATTGCGGGAACCTACCAACAAATGGACTCGTCCACACCTTTATAGTATGGCTACCAACACTGAGTGGGAGTCATTGAGTAGGAACCACAAAGTAAGTGAATGAGTGAGTCAGGACGCCTGCGAGAAAAAGTACTCTCCAGTGCAGGTTTGTACGACGTTTTCCGAGAATATACTATTCAACCTTATATCCGAGTTCGTGTTTTCTTTCTATGGCACTTCGATCATAACACTGGACTATAACGATATATTCTGAGTGCAAACTTGATGCTGAGCTAAAGAAAATTAAACATCTGTTCTTGATGAATGGCTATCCCGAATGTGTTATTACATCGACCATTGAACGAAAAATTCCGGAGTTCAATGGATTAAGATTTAGTTGCTATCAAAATGTCCTGTATATGTCAGACATATATCAATACATTTTTTATTAATCATTAAGGGGTGATTAAATGCTGTTATGGTCTGGAACATTTTTACAACTAAAATGGCTTTTCTTTCTACTGTAAAGATGTATTACATCATAGTAATTTATTTTTTTTAACAATTTAAATGTCGATGCGAGGTTGACTATGTTGGCAAAACTATCCAAATGTTGCAAAAATTGCCCAACGCGTCCCAGGCCAGGTCAAATCCGGGTGCTCGAAAACTCATGTCTCCGCAATAGGCGAGCATTTATAAAATTCTGTTGCTTGCAGGACAAATTATTTGCCCAACTTCTCTGTACTGCACATGGCACGGAACAGACTCCATTTGGATATTCTTAAGTTTGTTATTAATATGAGGAGATCTGATACGTGCATACAATGAGAATTGAAATATAAATTTTCCTTTTCTGAATCATTTATTAGTGGAGGATATTTTTCCTACACCCTTTACTCTTATATTTTAAATTGCATTGCTAAAAGATTTTTCTTATTATCTACTCGGTTTAAAAGATTTACTGACGATTTTTGTTCTGAAGAAGTGTCGGTCGAAAGGCACCTAACATATTAAGCGTTGATATTTTTGTATCTCGTTTTATTAGTAAATTTGATCCCAGTTTTTTTTTAATGTAATATATATATATATATATATATATATATATATATAAAGAAGATAGAAGGATGAATAGAAGCTTTTTTAGATTGTAGCATTCGCAAAATAATGTATATACAAAATGCAGAACTATTCTAATTCATCAAAATTGTATTGAATTGAAAAACTGAAATTGGTGATATAATATTTCGATACGTTCATTAAATATAATCTCCGATGCACATTTTTGGTTTCCAAAACATTTTAAATTTAACGGTTAATTCCATGAAATATAGAGTAAGCAATAAGAAAATAAATTAAAAATTTTCGACCATAAAGGCGTTACCAACATATGATTTCGTGTAAATAAGCCATAATTTCTGTACATAAAATATCAAATTATTTAAAAATCTTTTAAGAGGATAATAAGTGAAATGATGATCGCTTGCTGGCATTGGGGAATCATGAAACTTTTCAATTATGTGTTGTATTTGATTTTTCTTTTCAGACTGCTTTCTGTCAGGCAACGCTTTTTTAAGTCAAAATAATCTTTAAAATCTGCCAAGTACTATTTATTCATTTATTTTTGCAAAATAATTTGCTCTGAGTCTTATCGTCAAATTAAAACATTAGAATATACTTTTAAGACATCTCTCCCTCAAAATACTGATACTTGTGAAAAGAATATAGTTTGTGTGCATCTCATTTTCAGAAAATCAATCTAAATATGACGAAAGTTTTGTAAATTGTTTCTAATTTCCGAAATAAAATGTTTAGTCATTTATGTCTCTCGAGTTCCTATGAAGTTGTGTATTGTACAACGGTTGTTGAAGCAGAAAATAAAAATAAGACAGCAGGGTTCAGATTCCTTTTTCTTCCATTACGGGCTATGACCCTAGAAAATGTACGACTTCAAAAGGTTTCAGAGCATACTAGGCTCTTTTGCCTAGCAACAATTGTAGGCAAAGTTAAACACTTAAAAATAATCTTCAGGAGGGAGTGATTTCGCCAAGCTATCTTGCCTTAGATCAACCACTGCGGCAACGATTGATGCACATGTGGTGTCTTTACGACCTAACAGGGTCCGGATCTTATGTCAGATGTGATTTACAGCGATATCATAGTGATACAACGGTTCTCGTACAATCGCCGAAATTAAGCAACGTAGAGCCTGGTCAGTACCTAGAAAGACTTAATAAAAATATTTCAATCTGGTCAGAACACATTACATTGTATTTAGACATATGATTCTGTTAAAATTTTGGTTTCTCGCGTTGTGTAACGTCATAAAACCGCATTACAAATTTATGAACTGCGTTTGCTATTCGGTGACTGTTATCGTCATATAGCAATGTTTTATATCAATGTTTTTTATCAATGAATACATCAAAGAATGGGATTTTGTTATTAACATTAAGTTTTAATGTAAATTCGAGGAGGAGCGAATTTCAAATTTGTTTTTAAATTGTGTAATATGATCGATATTATTAGCTAAAATGAAGATGTCATCTATGTATCTTACATATATAGAAGGTTTATTTTTGTCATTCATTGTTTTATTTTCTAAATTTGCCATATAATAATTAGAGAAGAGGGAAGCTAAAAGAGATCCCATCTATCAGACAGATTTTAATCAACAATACAATAATCCTCACTCATACACATAATAAAAGAACCTTCAGATATTGGAGGCCATCTACATTAAATCTAAACAACTCACACTTAAAATCACGTTTAAATATGGTCATAACACATTACATTGCATTTGAATATATGGTTCTGTTGTCATTTCGAGCTATCACGCAGTGTGACGTCATAGAACCGTATTACAAATTTACGAACTACGTTTGCTATTTTTGTTAACTGTCATTGTTGCTTAGCAAAGTTTTATGTCAACGTAAGATAAAATCATCGGTGATGGTGGATGTTTTTTATGTTAACGTCAATGTGGCCTTTCTGGTGATGGCTCATGTGGGCCGAAAGCTTGGAACCAACTTAATGAAAAATTGTCCAAATGTCGGAGAAGTTTTGTCTATTTTCACCTGAAATTAAAGCTAAAATACGATGTTTAGAACGGCTTCTGATAAAACATAATAGACAGTCATTGTCTCTTACATTTAACCGTATATGCTTATAATTATATATATATATATATATATATATATATGTGTGTGAAAAGGAGATATGGATAGTGTAAAGTAAATTTATAACTGAAAATAGTGATGATAAATAGACAAACTCACAAGCCCTGAAATGTTCCTATTAGAGCTTCCGGCGGGAATATCAAACAGAGCAGCATGCTGTTTCCTAATTTACTGGCGTAGTGAATTGTGTCATGGGGCTCAACTGATGCTACTAAACTGTACGATTGACAAAAATGTAAAATAAAAAAGGCTCTTTGCGCGAAATAAATAATAAAAAATTAATTCCAACAATTTACTGGTTTACTTTTGTTAAGACGGCGTAGATTGAATAGGATGTGCGTTGTAGTGCAGTGGATATCGACTCGGAACGACAAATCGGGGAGCCGAGTTCGAATTCCTATTGAATTCCACGCGTTCACTTACGCACAAATACCCTTGGGAAAGGTATTAATCCGTTTCTTCCCTCTACTTATGGGTTAAATAATAGGACAGATTGAGTTCTATAGCCTTGGCTGGCAACCAGTCTACCGCAGAAAGCAATGGCGACCTAAAGCGGGATAATCTTCTGCCCAGTTAGTTATGTCTCCTTTGAGGCATGATTGCTCAAAATGTGTATCACATATGTAACTTAACTGACTGAGATTGAATAGATTTTTTGGATTTGGAGAAGCAAAACATTAAGGAAATGATGATAAAAAGAAAGGGGGATAAGAGATATTGTTTATGCTATCTTATATGTAGTTTTTTTAAAAAAATCATTTTCAAATTTCCATACATTGTGTTTATTATTTTTACAACACCTGCTGCTTCAGACCTATTTTCATTCCTTGCTGGTGACGTTGCTTTTTATAATCTCTCTTTAAATTGTGATCTGATAAAAACAAACAACCAAAAGATGACTAAAAAAATGGAATAGCTAAAAGAGTGTCATCAACTATTCTATTCATCTTAATGCTATCAACGAATCATATCTTAAAAATTCCAGTGAAATTAAAATGCCGAATGTTACTCTAAATAAATAAATTTAAGTGTTTGGTGAGTAGTGATTTGCATTTGCTTTTTTGTTTTGCCATATATTGTATTTATTTCCGAGATAAAAACATCATCGAAATGGAGTCTCATGATTGCGATTGTAACAATATTGATAAATGCTGGTAATGATAAGAGATAAAACAATAATGGCGACGGCAACATTGTTGAAGCACGTGATAATGTTCGTTTTACCGATAATAACGATATCGATGAGGAAGATGATACAGTAATGAACAACATTTCACTCCACGTTGGAAATTAATGATTTATTATGGTGAAACGTTTGAAATGTGACCCTGGCGATGGAGTGAGATTATTTTGATGGGGATTTAGAGACGAAAATGAGGCTGAGAGTGGTGATAACGATGATATCAAATCAACATATTTCTTCCTTTCACAAATAAGAACTACATGAATTCTAAAGGGTTTAGAAAAAGAGACGAAATTATAAGAATTAAAGAATGTCAAACATTAAACATTGGCTAATAGTTTCATATAATACTCCAATACACTTGTAACCACCCAGATTAATTCCCACTAGAAACATGAAAAAATAAGGTATTTCGTACGTATGAGATTATATCCTAAAAGCTACAAAGAAAGAACGAAGTAGATGAAAAGAATTTATGAGAAAGCGTCAGTAACAAAAGTAAAACTAAGTATAAAATAATGGGATATCTAAGATATGAGACCACATACTCTCTCAAGCTACAAGTTTATTAGTAGGACGTGTATTACTAAATCAGTATCTAAAATAATTCAATATAAAACTATTTTCTGACTTTAAATAACTTGCAAAGGATTGATAAGCCGTAGAAAGCGAATCAGTTATATCGAATCAATCTTTCCATACTTGTTGCTACATTTGCGCGCACATTTCATACGCTAAATTTATCGACTATCATGCAACAAAGAAAATAATAGTTAAAATGCTTCATTTAAACATTGAGATTAACAATATGATATATTTTAGTTTCGCCTCCGTTCAGAATATATTTTAGATTTAATGTTAAAACGATCACCGCCAGCGGTAATGGTGGAAAATGCAAGGAGATGGCTCAGCGAATTCACTGAAGAATATAAATCATGTACTTCATCGTTAAGTACTGGCTGGTTAATAATTTTTGTCTCACACAACATTAATACTCTATTGAGCTTAATATTCACTGAATGCTCCATATTTCATGTATTTTTTGTCAAGCATATAAGCTCAGTAAATAATGATACTATAAAAAATGCAAATTTTACAAGTCATGGTTAGTGCAATATGAGCATTTCCTTTTAATGTAGATATTATCTCAAACCTCGAGAATTTATTGCAAGTATTTAAAATATTAAAAAAGAAGTTAAATCAAATTTTGTCTAGTATTATCATCAGCATCACCATTAGCAGCAATAGTGGTTTCTTTAATGCAATTTGAACATTTTCTTTAATGTAAATATTATCTGAAATCTCATGGATTTATTGCGGGTATTTAAAGTATTAAATATGAATTTTAATCAAAATTTGTCTAGCTTCATCATCAGCATCATCATTAGAAGCAACAGCAGTGGCATTAACACATTCATGAGTTGAAAGCCTGAGAAATATTAACTGATGGTTAGCGTGTCTCGAGCAAGTAAACCTGGAAAGGCCTATTTTTATCCACATCAACGCACAGCCGATGTCCTCCCACGTGAAGGTTCACCTTATCCCCGGATACGTGGCCGTTGGTTCTACCTAGGGAATCATCCACAATGACTGCTGACTAGCTAAAGACATCCTCTTCCCAGTTTGAGATTAGCTTTTATAATCATCGATTCTACACTTCAAACAGAACATGGCATTTGGCCGTCGTAAGCTCTTTTACACACACTTGAATACTAACGTTAACATAAAACTGGTGATGTTGCGGTAAGGATTCTCAAATGACAGGGATAGCGTCTTAGTGTTTATATACGTAAGCAGCTACGTTTTTTTATACTGTAGTTGGCAGAGATTGACAATAGATTCGGCCTCTGGTTATGTATTACATAATAAACCCTTAACTAGATTTGAGGCGTTTTTCCTTCTTTTTATTTCATTCTTATTTACTTTATTTTGTTCAGTTTCCTTCTTTTTTCTTTTCCTTTACAACTTGTTTATAATAGCGTGTTTATCAGTTTTTATTCATTCTTTCTACGCAGAATTATACCTTTTAAACATGGACTCAAACTTTGTACAAACTATTCTATTCTTAATGAAGACACGTATCGAAATCCGAGCACATTTCGCATTTACTTAATCACTGAATTCTTATAGAAAAATAAATGACAGAACTGTTATAAAAAGTTACAAGCATAAAATTCCAAACAAAAATCAGCAGGGACTATGACACGAATGTTATTTGAATAACAGGAAAAGAATTCGGTAGTTACTCATTCAGATATACGCTTCCGAAACGGAAGTCAGCGCGGTGAATGGCAGCATTGTGACAAAATATTCTTTCAGCTATTTTAGTATTGAATGACATTTTAAAACGAGTAGAGAATGTCAGCATTACTGATTATAAAAATGAGATATTTACTCTCAGCTTTCTAATATCACAAGAGAGGAAATGAAAGTGAATAAATATTTGTTTTTGTATCGTTATTCTTCGCTTACCTCATTTTGTGTACCAATAAAAATATAATAATATTTACTAGCAAAATTGGTGTATCCTTTAAAGAGGTTACAAACACAAAAGTTGATGCTCGAGTGAAAGAACAGCGACACGTGCGTAGATGAAAGAAGAGAGGTTTATTGTAAAGAGAATACACAACATCAAGACGGAATCTGGTGGCAGGCTAGTAATTGCCGAAGAAAGTCACAGGTATCTACTGTGCTCATTATAGATGGATACTAATATAGTCAGTTCACATAAATTAGCCACTAAAGTTTAGCTCCCCCCCACACTCTCCTCTAGCTATTTTTTGGTAATCGTTAATGATGGACAACGGTTTTTTCCATGTTTGTTCATTTACAATAGAAATGTTGCTTCCAGTATCCAACAATAGCTTCACATTTATTTTCTTATTTACGTATTTGCTTTTTTTCACCCTTTTCAACTTCGTTCTTGATTAACACATTTACATTTAATTTAAATTTTTGCTTCTTTCTTTTAGATTTATAACAACAGTCAGAGCTTTTGTGACTAACATTGCCACAATCAAAACAAACCTTATCCTTTAAATAACAGTCCTTTTTTAAATGCACCCCCAGTAAAATGCATCAAACTGGGAACCTATCCGTTTATATTTTGCTAATTTTAGTTGTTTTATCACTTGGACTCGAGAAATGTTCTTTTCCTCGATCCGTGTATTGTTTCATTGTATATTTATCAACCTTTGGCATTCCTCAGTCACCTTCTGTAACGTAATGTGAGGTTCGTGCTTCACAATTGTCAGAATTCCTGACCTGATGTCTTTATCCTTTGCCCCTGTAAGTCCCTGGACAAAAAGTAGGCATTTCGAGCACTTAGACTCTGCCAAAAATATCCTGTAGACGCAGCTTAAGGCTGAGTCGGACTATTGTTTTATGACCCCATATGAGACTACCCTTCGGTGGAGCCTTGCTTCGGACGCAAAGAGGTAAACTAGTGTGCTTGATCCGGACTGATCGCTCAGTCCATACGTTTCCGAGACTAGTCAAAGCTATCTCCTGTGATTACTATATATGACAAGGTAGTGTGCAACATTCTATTACAACAAAAAACATTATAAAGAAAATGTATAAATTATATAATCTATTCATCTAGGCACTGCATTACTTATCACAGTGTAAAAGGTTTTTTAACTAATTTCTCTGTTGACATTTTGTCCTTTTTTTAAAAAAGTATTTGGGTTATTATAAAGACACTTAACACTACATTCAGTCAGTCAGTTAAGTGCCATACGTGATACACGCTTAAGCGATCATGTCCCGAAAGAGACGTATGACTGACTGGGCAGAAGATTATCCCGCAGTAGGTTGCCATTGCATTCTGCGGTAGACTGGTTGCCGACTAAGGCTATAGAACCCAATTTGTCCTGCTATTTAACCCATAACTGGAAGGAAGAGACGGATTAATACCTTTCCCACAGGTATTTTCGCGTAAGTGAATACAATGGATTCAACTGGAATTCGAACTCGGCTACCCGGTTTCTCGTTCCGAGCCGATATCCACTGTACCACAAGGCACATCTGATGGATCCGTACCTTCGGAAGAAGGATTGGCTCCGAGGACCAGGTCGGTCGGGCCGTGCCCGCGCTTGGCGAGGAACCGGTACGGGGCTGTAGCGTTCGCTTCGTTCGCGTTTTGTGGCGCGGGTTCAAAGCGTCGTAGCGGCCCGTCAGCGGCGGTGTTGCGGTCGTGCGCGTTCGGGTTGGAGTCGGTGGTCGGGGTAGGAGCTGGTGTCGGGTGGCTTCAGCGGCGTAAAGGAGGCAGCGGTCGGTCTCTGGGGTGACTCGCCTGAAGTAGGCGCTGGAGGATGGGTTAAGGGGGTTTATCAGAAGTCGCTGTCTCTCCTTTCACGTCGCCGGGGACGATCCTCGAGTCGGCCCGGTCTCCCTTCGTCGTTCCAGCTGCTCGCGTCTCTCTCACTCTCTCTCTCCGTCGCCCTCTATTCCCGTTTCGCCTCGTGCGTCGTTCGCTACGAGTCTTCCGCTCGCGGTGCGTCGGCCGGCGAGCAAAACGGCTCCTCGCCCGGGTCTTCGTGGAGCGCCACGGCTTCCAGCCCCTCTTCGGGTCAGCGGCGTCGGCCTCGCGCGTTGGGAGCTTTGCGCTTTCTCGTGCGCCTGTCTCGCGCCCGTTGCTCAGCGTCTCTCTCGGCGTGGGGGCGTTCGTCCGGCAGCGAACGGTCGACTCGGAACTGGTACGGACCGGGGGAATCCGACTGTCTAATTAAAACACTACATCACAGTGTCTATTTCATAATGTTTAAGGAACATTGCTTGTTTCTGGTAAACAAAGTCTGATAAAAATATCGGAAATGTTGCTATGGTAATTGAGCTGAAGTTCATGCAGAGTACAGCTGGATGGTACAGATTGATTTTGAGTTCGGTTGTACAAACATCAAATACATAGTTTCATAGCAGTGGGAAAATGCTTATAGTATGGTCGTCTCTTTACACTTCAGAGGATCTATTAGTTTCAATTACCTGTGCCGTAGTTTTAGCAGAGAACAACATTCCCAGATTTAAAAAAAAAAAAAAAAAAAAAAAAAAAAAAAAAATCAGCATATTCTGTAAATATCAACCCTTACGACAGTTTTTCTTTAAAAAAAAAATTCAAATTTCATAAAACGACCTCGACGAAACCAAAAGAATGCGACGAGGTATCTGCTCTATATCTCTTAAGATAGTGTTCCAGATGTGCTATAATCAATAGGAATGTCGCTTGATAAATATATTTCACTCCTGAAGCCACACATAAATATTTCGATGGAGATTAAATGCGCAATTGATATATGTTGTAGTTTCCTTATTGTAGCAAGAGTCCCGATATTTGTTTATAGGAGCTCGTATTTTAGGTGACCAGAATAATGTTTTCTAATTTTTCTCTTTTTAACTTTAAACAGACGGCAAACATATTTACCATTTTGTTCAACTATCTTTCAAAGTCTTTGAGACAAGATCATAATTATCTGGGCAAATAATATTCTGTCTTTCGAAGATTTTCAGGGAAATTTTAAAAGAAATTTCATGTAAAGGATGTAAGAATCGAAATAAAACTATTCAGAAGGTGCATCATCAATTAAACAAGGAGGATGATACAAAAATTCTTGAGAAAAGCTCTGATAAGTGATATTTGTACTTGTAAGAAAATTGACATTTAACATGCTTTTAGCATTCTTCTTTTATGTGCCTTGTCCTTTCAGGACGGAGGTGATCATGGCCTCCCACATCTCCGTATCCCTGGTGGCTCTTAGCACGTTTTCTCCTGTTGCAACATGTAACCCTCGTTCCGTCGTCCACCTGGTCAGGTTCTTCAAATATGTTATCCGCTGCCTTCCTCTGTCTCTTTTTCCCTCTATATGGACTGTTAGTAACAGGTTCTCCAAGCCCTTCATCCTCATTGCATGTCCCAAGAGCTTTAGTTGTCTCTTCCTGATGCTTAGTATTAATTTCCTTTTCGTCTCCATCCTTTCCAAAACCTCGTAATTGCTCACATGCTCGGTTCATGATATCCACAGCATTCTTCTGAAGAACCACACTTCAGCTACTTTAAGTTTTTCCTTCATCTTCGAAGACAGTGTCCAACATTCACTGCCATATTAAAGAACCGACATCACATAGCAATCCAGTACTCTCATATTTGTTTCTAGTGAAATTGTCCTGTTTCTTAATACTTTACTCAACTTCTGGAATGCTTCTTTTGCCATGCCAATTTGCCTTCGGATCTCAGTGTCGCACTTTCTATCTTCTGTTAAAACACTTCCTAGGTATTTAAATTTCTGTACCTGCTTGATTTTAGAGTCCCTCACCTGTAATTGGCATTTTGGGCTGCCCTTTTTGCTGATGACCATGTATTCTGTTTTCTTGTAGTTAATTGTAGTCCTTTCTTGTCACTCTCTTCAGCTACGTTCTGTAGGAGGTCTTGTAGTTCCCTTTCTGTGTCTGCTATCAGCACTGTATCATCTGCGTACCTTAAGTTTAGATTGTGGCCTCCGATGACGAATCCTGGCATAACTTTTAGGGTTCTCAGAATAGTCTCGCTGTATAAGTTGAATAGATCCGGTGAAATGACGCATCCTTCTCTTACGCCCTTTCAATCTTAGTATAATTGCTGAATTCGTTACCTGTCCGTATGCATGCAGTTTGCTGCCAGTAGATATTCTTGATTACTCTTATGTCTTTCCCAAATATGTCGAGGCTGCCAAGCATCTCAATCAATTATGTGTGGCGTATTTTGTCAAACGCCTTTGCATAATCAATAAAATATAGGTATAAGTCCTTTTTCACTTGTATAACCCTTTCAGAGAGCATCCTAATCATAAATATGGCGTCTCTTGTTCCAGTATCTTTGACGAAACCGCACTGTTTTCGTCCTATCTCTGGCCTGATTCTGCTTTGCTCTATTTATCAGGATTCGGACGATCAATTTTGTTACATGGCTCATTAAACCATATGGTTCTGTGGAATTCGCACTCGTTTGCTCTTGGCTTCTTAGGCAGCGCTATGAAGATCGACTTGCTGAGGTCATCTGGTATTACACCACTATTATATATTTCATTTATTATTTCTGTAATTTTCTCTATGCCAAATTCTTCCAGGGCTATCAGCAGCTCTATGTTTGGCTATTGCAGATTCCACTTCAGACTTTAATATTTTTGGTCCGTCCACATCTTTGTGTATTATCGGTTGTTCTCTCTTGTGGAAAATATCTTTTATATATTCTTTCTAACGTTGCCACCCTTTTTTATTACGAGGGCTTTTATGACAATTGCTCCTTTCATATTTTCCGAGGAAATTATTTGTTTAATAAATTATTTGGTTTTCTAGAAATACTAGAAGACCCTCATTTGTATGCTATTATATACACTTCATCAATTTCTTTAGATAAAATTTAGACATTGGTATGACAGAAAAAGGCCATTTTATTGTATAAATTCAGAAATACTATATAGCACGTCACAGTTCTAAGAGGAAGGGGAACAGCAGAGAAAGAAGAGATTGCTGACTGAGTTTTGTAAAGAGAGACAGACAAGTTTAAGAATGGTCCGGAGATTCACGAGAGAGTTTCATAGCCAGTGGGACATGCTTGCAGACATAAACACCTAAACCATTCATGTGGGCTTTAGAGTTCTTCCTTAAGAGAGGAAGAAATCCAAGAATCAAGTATTCAGAGGTGAGTTGCAGAGTGAAGGCTAATTTTGTAGAGATTTAGGATGTCTGGGGATTATTCGATGGGAAACGATTCCACACTACATAATTTTATAAGAATACTGCGACTATTGAAGAGACAAAGGTTGAGAAGTTTAGTTGCTTTTGTTCAGCTGGTTTACTTTTATTTATTTGGTTGTTTATTGTCATGGTGTATTTAGAAAATAAAGTAGGAGTAGCAGTCAATCGTCAAATGTAAGATATGCGAGCTGGGAACTGGCGCAGACAGCAACATATTTATGTCTCGGGGTCGACTACAGGAGGTGCTTCCAGAGACATCCTTCAGTGCGCGACATGGCACTTAGTATTATTCGGCTGTTGATTAAAGCTACCTCTCCAAATTCTACGTTAGTGTTCGGGTTTGTAACTATGAGTCGGGAAGTAGCAATAAGAAACCTGCCAACTCCATACTCTCAGTATAAAGAGACCAGTCGGAAATCAGCAACCAGAAGAGGTACTCTCTATATAAAAATCATTTATAACCAAGCGATGTTTAGCAGACAGATATACTAGTTTATATTGGGACTTTGTTGCAAATGAAGGAAGTAGTAATCTATCCGTAGAGTCATGGAAGAATACCTGCTGTCCAACTCCATAGCAGCAGTGTAAAACAACAAAACAAAAACGCAGTGGTTGTTAAATATCGAGATGAAATTGTTATAAAAATATGATCGATTAAAACGTGAAATTTAAATTAGATTTTAAACTCTTAGAAACCATGGAGGGAGAGAAATAACAACAACATCAATTAGAAAAAAAACTTAAAGCAGAAGATTGATACAGTTCGATACTTCTGGAATGTTTGAAGGCTAAATAAGTCCTCTGATTAAATTGTATCATGGCTGAGACTACCAACTACAATTATACCTACTTAGAGTCAAACCCAAAGCCAAATTTAAGATAAAAGGGCTGAAAAAAATACAGACATACAGACAGATAAACAGACACACACACAAACATCTTGCCTTTTATATATATATATATATTATCGATTTTCTGCACTATTGTAAGAACTGCAAACTTGAACTTCTGAATATCGTTTCTTATGTCTTTGTCTATGAGTGTATCAAATTTGATTAAAATCGGACCACTACTATAACCCGATTTTTTCGATTATCGATATTTATCGGGGGTACCTCAACACAAAACCTAGCTAAGAACACTCTCAGACGCTTATAGTACAACTGTGTAAATTTTCAAGAAAATCGGTTCAGGCGTTTCGGAGTCTAGAGGTAATGGGTACACACAGACACACAAAGTTCCATTCATACATAAGTTTAGATAAACAAAACTAGAATTATTTGGATACGTGCACTTCCGTTATATATGAAAGAAAGTGAATGAAGCTCACAAAGCAAAAAATAAAAAAGTATCTTCTCTACAATGAAAAACGAAGGTGTGAGAAGTCCGCTCTCGGAATATTTTGCTTCTTCTGAAGAACTCGTGAGAGTACATCACATCAAGGATAAAGACCAGTATTTAGCTTTCTTAAAAATAATATAAAACAAAGTGCAAGAAAGCAGTACTTGGGTCGTCATTGAACTTTCCAACATGACAATGACCCAAATTGTTACAAAATACTTAGATGACAACAAAATGATGATACTGGCGCAAACTTCTGACTTAAACCATATTGAAAATGTTGGGCATATTTGAAGAAAAAACATAAGATGAAGAAGCACTTGGAATGTAGAGAAACTAGAAGCTATTGCCAAGGAATTATGGGGTCGAGATGCCTATCAGTGTGTGCAGGAATCTTGTAAAGCACTATCAACAACAATTAAAGTCTATAATCAAGAATAAACGTTGCAAAGTTGATCATTGAGACAAGAGGGCCGATAATTTAAAGCATCACACAAGTATCATTCCAAAGATTATTGGTGACTCCGCAAGAGTTTGTTGAACAACTGAAAACATTTGATTCCTCATCTATTCAATCAATTCAAACTCTTAACTTCCGCAGAGAACAAAGTCTAATGCTTTGCTCACAAATTTTTTGTCCAACTCCGGACTTGACTTGTCTGGAGTACACAGACACAATTTCCAACCTATAAATGAGGTACAACTAAGTTTATATATATATATATATATATATATATATATATATAAATCCCGCAGTTCTCCATCAAACAATAAAAATAGCTACTGAACCTATATTGGTATGTCCGCTAGAGCTTTTAAACAGAGACTATAACCACAGGTATTCTTTTTCGAACCCGGGTCAAAATTACCAGACCGCCCTTTCACGGATATTCTGGAAAATGAAAGCGGAATGGCTGGGTCCTGAAATTAGCTGGAAACTAATAGGTTCAGCCCGTATTCCGAGGAATTTTCATGATAGGTGCTGTCTGTGTTTACTAGAAAAAAATTAATATTGAAGTATCCTTACCAGCACCTACTCCTGAATCTTAGAAGGGAATTTATTAGTAAGTGCCGCCATAAAGCCAGTTTTTTTTTTGAATAATTAAATTTAAAATTCCTAATTTTTAGACATTAGGATATAAATATAAATTTAATGTTTTTTGATAAATTATTTTAATTTTAACTTCAAAAAGTAATTTAACCCCTCTACCTTCCTATCCCAATCTCCTTTAATTGCCTATCTTTATAAAATATGGATTCCTTTACTAAACCCCCATTTTTCTCTTTGCTAGCATATATCTTTAATAGTTTTTAGATTTATAATTTTCTTTAATTGTTATTTAGTTCGTCTATACCTAAAAATATCTTTAATTAGAAACTTAATTAAATTTTTAAAATGTTATTTATAATTTTTTCCCTAAATATACCTTTTCAAATAAGTTTCCAAATCTCTAACCCTTTTAAACATTTAAAGTTAAACGTATTTGACACGTATCGAGCGTTTTATATTTGATACTCTCTCCTTTTTCTTTCCTTCCTTTTTCTCCTTATTTATCTTTTCTCTATTCACTCTTTTTATATTCCACCCTCTCCCTCTATGTTCGGTTTGTTTAATACAATTCTCAATTTAACGACCTCCCGTTTCCTTAACTCTTTCCGTCTATTAAGACATGCCAATCTCCCCTCTCTGTACTTACAAAGTAAAAACCAAAAATAGACTAACTTCCAAAAAATCTCTTGTGACGTATATTTCTCAAATCTTAACCGTTATTTATTTATTTTTCCTCCTTCTTAACCCTATTTTTCTTCATTTTGATTTAGAATTGTGTTGCTGAGGAGACGCGAATTCTCTCTCAGAGATTTCATTTCGAAATGTTCATTCAACATTTCTGAAATTTGAAAATTGATTTTAATGTATATTGGCTCTGTAATTTTAAGTACATTGAGCTCTCCTCCTGTATCATTTTTTAATATTAAAATTTTTAAAAAATTAATTAGGATCAGGTTCTTGGAATTTACCTTCCTGCGTTTCCATTTCGGAGTAAATGAAATATATATATATATATATATATATATATATATATATATATATATATATATATATCTCATCCGAAGGTAAATCTGTTTCGCTGTATCAAAGCTCATCAGTACGGTTAGACATCCATTTGCTTTTTACTCAGGATTGAAACTCGATCGAATTAGCGTCAGTCGGCGATTCTACCTCTGAGACATGGGCGCTCGGCACAAGGAGGCAGACTTTTTAACGTGTATATTATCATTATGCACACACCCAATAGCTGAGAGTGTTCTAATTCATTGCTGAATGAACGATGCGTAAATGCTAGAATAGCTACTACTTTCAAAGTCTACCATTCTTTAAGAGTGCTCAATCAGAGTGTGAGAGCGTAAATTGTAATCCGCAGACAGATCTGTTTCGAAACGATTAATATATATATATATATATATATATATATATATATATATATATGTGTGTGTGTGTGTGTGTAAATCTTTTCATACCAACCAAAGCCAGACTGCTACTAATGTGGAGGGAGTTACATAAAAGGAGAGTGAAAAGTCTCATAGAAAGAGAGCGAAGAGAAATAGGAACCGGTTAAACGGTGTGTGAGAGAACTGGTAACAGAAGAATGAGAATACTGGTGTGAAGAGAATTTCATCAGAGTAGAGTGAAAAGGGGGAAAAGATAGAGGGGTGTTGGGGAGAGGATAAGAGAAGGATGGGTGCTAAGGTGATAAGAGATAGCAATCTACGTTGCATTTAAAATCTGGCAGATTATAAGTATGAGGGAAACAACTATATGGAAGGGAGTTCCATAGGCAAGAAGTGCAAGAAAAATGTTGTTAGAGTAGAAGTGATGACTGAATTTGTTTGTTTTGACTGTAAAATTATGAGATCTTGTTGCCAGTGTAATTGCTCGCGTAAAATTATGTAGAGGGGACACCAGGGAGCTAAGTTAGTCGGATCAGAATCCATGAAAATATTTGTAGAAGAGACAGACAGAAGCCACATCCCGTCTGTGAGAAAGTGGCTGGAGTCGAGCTGCCAGGTCAAGATCGATTATATTGCAGATTCTCCTCTAGATATTGTCGAGAACCCCGAGATGAACAGCAGGGGCGCCCGACTAGATATGACTACAGTATTAAATGCATGGTCGGATGGTTGATTTGTATATGTGTAAAAGGATTCAGGCGAGAAAAGCTTGTTATCTCGACCTAGCAGTAGATTTAGCTATTGATTCAATGTGGTCGTTCCACTTGAGGTCAGCTAATAGGGTTAGGCCGGGGAGGCGCGGTGTACTGCTTTCGAGAAGATTAGCTTGATCCATCCCCAGTTCACCACAAATTGGAAGAACTTCTCAAGATCAGCGGCGAGGTTATCTTTGTACACCTTAGCAGACTTCTTACTGAGTCGGAAGTAAATGATGACGTCATCAGCATCTGTGCAGGAGACAACACCATTTCCTCAGTATCAATAGTAAGCCTGCCAAGGCTGACAAAGTAAACCTAGCTGCTGCCCTTTAAAAGAACCTTCGTATCCGTGACTGGATACGGTAAGAAATGGCTTGGAAATTTTAATGCTGCTCTTCAACCATCATACAGAATCTCCTGTTTACTATCAGAAGGGATGATGCTGGTATCGTCGAGAGCAACAAACTGCACCTCGTTTGCCTCACTCTCTCAAACAACCTCAAAGGGAACGTCTACATCGAATCTATAGTTGCATCTACAGCTAAGAATGTTGAGCCGGGAAGCTTTCTCGTCAGAATCCATTTTGCCCGTTTATAAATCTACCATTTGGCCGTGCATTGAATACTGTTGTCATATCTGTTCGGGTGCTCCTGCTATGCACTTGATGTTCTCGAGAAAATCCAACGAAAGCTCTGCAAAATAATCGATCCTGACTTGGCAGCTCACCATCTATCTTTTTCTCACTGACGTCATAGAGATTTTTTTACCTGGTTCTCTGACTACATGTATTCATGCGTGTTAGTAGATGGCATGAAGTTCCAACTCTTTTACCATCGCAATACTTAAAAGAAACCGCCTCTTGTATTCCAACAGTTTCTTTTCTCCTTCCTGTTTGCTTCCTATTTTGGTAGCTATCTCAAAACGTTTAAATACAATGTCTGTTGCAGTCTTCTATATCCTTGATTCCCATTCATCTCATATCTTTGACATCTGTAAATTCTTTTTCTATCACTATAACTCTCTGTGTACCTTGTGTGTGCGTATAATGTGAATGTATCTGTCAGATAAATAAACACGCTAAATACACACATATGTATTACAATAGAAAATAATTGAGAAAATAATTTAACATATAACAGGGATCGTCAGAAAAGCATATATTCTTTTTAATATTTCTAATTAAAAATCTGGAACAAGAATACATTGTTTACATCTTAAATAACTATGTTCAATACTGCTACTGTCGAGTTATGTTTCTACATGGATAAATAAAAAATGGAACTTGTAAAATAATTAATACACATCATGGCGCATAGCCATAATAACAAAATCTGCCATGTCATACAGTAGCAAGCAGAAAGATCAGAACGATGTTAAGAAAAGGTTTAAATATGAAATAACTTTTGATTTTAAAGCTTCAAAGAACATTTTCTGAAGGAAAAAAGTATATAAAAGCAAACTATATAATTTCAAAATATAAAGTTCAATGAACTTATTTTGATAAAATGATAAGAATAATTATATAACATTCGAAAAAAAAAAGATGATCAAAAACATAAGAACGATTAAATAAATCCATAAACATATTTAGACTTTTAAATATTGTTCTGATCTTTGTGCTCGCTACTGTATATAGCCACTGGCTTCCTCTTAGTCTTGATTATATCCCTTGCTTTTCATGTTTTCCGTTTCATTGGTAAACTTTCGACAAGCATTATATGAGTGAATTTAGTTTCTTGAGAGAGAACACGAACGCGAACGAGAACGAGAGAGGGAGAAAGAACGAGAGAGGGAGAAAGAACGAGAGAGGAGAAAGAACGAGAGAGGGAGAAAGAACGAGAGAGGGAGAAAGAACGAGAGGGAGAAAGAACGAGAGAGGGAGAAAGAACGAGAGAGGGAGAAAGAACGAGAGAGGGAGAAAGAACGAGAGAGGGAGAAAGAAATCGAGAGAGGGAGAAAGAGAGAGGGAGAAAGAACGAGAGAGGGAGAAAGAACGAGAGAGGGAGAAAGAACGAGAGAGGGAGAAAGAACGAGAGAGGGAGAAAGAACGAAGGAGAGAGGGAGAAAGAACGAGAGAGGGAGAAAGAAAAGGAGAGAGGGAGAAAGAACGAGAGAGGGGAGAAAGAAACGAGAGAGGGAGAAAGAACGAGAGAGGGAGAAAGAACGAGAGAGGGAGAAAGAACGAGAGAGAGAAAGAACGGAGAGAGGGAGAAAGAACGAGAGAGGGAGAAAGAACGAGAGAGGGAGAAAGAACGAGAGAGGGAGAAAGAACGAGAGAGAGAAAGAGAGAGAGAGGGAGAAAGAACGAGAGAGGGAGAAAGAACGAGAGAGGGAGAAAGAACGAGAGAGGGAGAAAGAACGAGAGAGGGAGAAAGAACGAGAGAGGGAGAAAGAACGAGAGAGGGAGAAAGAACGAGAGAGGGAGAAAGAACGAGAGAGGAGAAAGAACGAGAGAGGGAGAAAGAACGAGAGAGGGAGAAAGAACGAGAGAGGGAGAAAGAACGAGAGAGGGAGAAAGAACGAGAGAGGGGAGAAAGAACGAGAGAGGGAGAAAGAACGAGAGAGGGAGAAAGAACGAGAGAGGGAGAAAGAACGAGAGAGGGAGAGAGAGAGGGAGAAAGAACGAGAGAGGGAGAAAGAACGAGAGAGGGAGAAAGAACGAGAGAGGGAGAAAGAACGAGAGAGGGAGAAAGAACGAGAGAGAGAAAGAACGAGAGAGAGAAAGAACGAGAGAGGGAGAAAGAACGAGAGGGAGAAAGAACGAGAGAGGGAGAAAGAACGAGAGAGGGAGAAAGAACGAGAGAGGGAGAAAGAACGAGAGAGGAGAAAGAACGAGAGAGGGAGAAAGAACGAGAGAGGGAGAAAGAACGAGAGAGGGAGAAAGAACGAGAGAGAAAGAACGAGGAGAGGGAGAAAGAACGAGAGAGGGAGAAAGAACGAGAGGGAGAAAGAACGGGAGAGGGAGAAAGAACGAGAGAGGGAGAAAGAACGAGAGGGAGAAAGAACGAGAGAGGGAGAAAGAACGAGAGAGGGGAGAAAGAACGAGAGAGGGAGAAAGAACGAGAGAGGGAGAAAGAACGAGAGAGGGAGAAAGAACGAGAGAGGGAGAAAGAGAGAGAGGGAAAGAATGAGAGGGAGAAAGAACGAGAGAGGGAGAAAGAACGAGAGAGGGAGAAAGAACGAGAGAGGGAGAAAGAACGAGAGAGGGA